>CM035100.1:25686368-26286368 GCA_020205505.1 Panax japonicus
TGTCCATCTATGTACTACGGGCCAAAGAAGACTTTTACCACAAACCTTATATTTAACATTAAAGGTTATAATTATACCAATACACAACTCCTGGTTATAATCATACCAATTAACAGTCCATATTTGCACTACGGGCCAAAGATGACTTCTAGTATAAGCATGCGGATGATAACAATGATATAAAGATTAAATCAACTGAGATAAATGATAAATATTAGAGATTTCTAATTTAATTTATCTAGAGTTCAAATATGTCCAAATTGTCAACATGATAACTATTTGTGAAGTAAAATTCAAGAATGATATTCATGTATCAATAATAATTTGTACAAAAAAGAAAATTAAATTATGTTATGAATAGTACTCGTGAATAGTACTGTATAAATAGTACCGTATATATGAATAGTATCGTATAAATAGTGCTCATGAATAGTACCGTATGAATAGTGCCCAGACATGAAAATTTCAGACCAATATTCCAGTGAAATGATATTAGATGAAGCGCAAAACTTAAGCAATTTCTAATCATTTCAGGAATTATAGAAGCAATACTTACCATAGTAAGTTTAAATTTAAGAATATGAAATGAAATAATATCCCTCACATAATATGGTGTATGAAAAAAATACCATTTCTTACGAGTATTGCAATAAAATTATATCATTTACCTTAGTAGAAACTGGATTTGACTGGAATATTGGATATTATTCTGAGAAAATCTTGAACAAAAAGTTATACTCAAGTATCCTTATACTCAAGAGAAATACTCATAATACTATAGAATAAGAATTTCTAATATTGAAGGTGTGATTAGAAAGAAAGCTTACCCCTTATTTATAGTGAAATTCGGAGGAAGGAAATGAGAAAACTTGCCTAACTTCCTGCCAAACCTTTCCTGCCTAATTTTTTTCTTTCATGCCTAACATTTCCTTTTCAATGGCCCACAATTTGGAGAATTCTTTGCAGGAGATGGTTCAGAGTCACACTTTGGACAAAAAAAAAGAATTTGTAGGAGAATTGCGCACGTAATTGTTTTCAAAACCAAAATGATAACATTCACTCCACTTTTATTCACATGCTAAAAATTATATAATATTATAATAATATTAACATTTAAATTTTAAAACAATTATAATATTATAATAATATATTTAAATGAATATTTTATCGGAGAAAATAAATGCCAAACTTTCAATAAATTCCTTCATTTATATCAAAATTAAACCATTATTGTTAACACTGTTGGAATCATTACCGTTAACATTGTTGGAATACCCGGTGGGTAAAGTAAAGTAATACGCGTTGTTACACAGTAGCACACGGTATTGCACAATATTTTTAAATTATTGATTCTTACGTAAGAAGACACTATTTAATAATTGTTACAGTAATTACTGTTCAATATTTGATTTTATTGATTCAATAATTATTGCGTTGATATTTTATAGTATTGTTGTTTCAATAATCGTCACTGCACAGTATTTTCCATTATCAGATCAATAATTTATATTATTTAAATAATATTATTAGATAGCATTATTGGCAATATCTAGAAAGTTCTGTCAATGAGAGGTTTCGTCACCTAATTGTACGTCAGTAAGGAGAAATCCTTATCGGAAAGCCTCATCTTTCCTGGGAACAGCCTGGTTGTAATTATTGTGATTCTGTAATATTATTTGTGAATAATTAATTATTGATTTATATGATAAGGAAATATTTATTTTATGTGGAGATAAATGATGGATAGGAAAATATTTATTTTATGTGGTTATAAATGAAGGAATTAATGTTGAGTTATTTTATCAGTATTTTGTCGGATTGGAGGTATTAAAAAATCAAATCGGTGTTCTTAAAGCTATATTGCGTGAGTTATAATTTTAATCCGACCTTTGGATCGTTGTGATTTTTGGATATGTTATACATATATAAGTTGAGTATATGTCCACAAATTTTGATCCGTTAAAAATTAACGTATGATTTGTTATGAATTTTATGAGGTATTGAAAATCGTCCGTTTGTGGATTTTGGATATTTTCTGTTTTGAATTTGGAAAAACATAAAGCTACAAAGTTGTAGAGAATTCTATTTCGTATGGAATGGACATAAAAATCGCATTTTTCTAATAAAAGGGCTATTTATTATGAATTATTGAAGTTTCAGAAATTAAATATTTTTATTAAAATTATGGGTGGGACCCACTTTTGTTTTTAAAACATGTGGGCTGCTAATTTTCTTTTCCAAGATGGCATGCTGGTCTTGGATGGCTAGCATGCGTAGAATGAAGAAAATTAATATATTATTTTATTTATATAGTCTACTTTGGCGTTCTAGCATTTTCCTATAAATAGGCGCTTAAGTTAGAATTAAAAATCACACCAAAATCAAATAATTCTTCTTCTATAATCTTGAGCGTATTTCTTTAGAGTTTTAGAAAGCTTTGAGCGTAGAAAATAGTGAAAGTTTTCTTCAAGAATATCCCTGCTATACCAGTTGAAATACTCTTCTTTTCAAGGTAAGGGATAATATTTTTGTTCAGTATTCGTATAAAATAATATTTTCTTTCATACTCTGTAGTATGTATGTAATATTATTTCATTTCAGATTTCAAATTTTATACTCCTTTTGTTAAGTTTTGTCTTCTATACTCCATGAAATTAGTAGAATATCCTTGATATTTGCTCTTCATCCAGTATTTTTTTCGTGAAAATATTATTCTAAGCATTCTTGATAAGTTTTAACTTTTTCACGCTGGAGTACTATTCACAGGATTACTATTCTCAAAGTACTATTCACGGGGTACTATCCACTCAAGAACTATTCACCCGTTCATGATAAAAATTGATTCGTTTTTGGTCCAAATTATTTTTGGTGCAATATTATCCTTGAATTTTACTCCACAAAGTAGTATCATGTTGACAATTTGGACGTTAATGATTTCTGGATAAATTAAATTATAAATCTTTAAAAAGTTATCCTTGAACTTGTTTTATTGAATTCTTATATCATTGTCATCATCCTCATGTTTATAATATATTGAAAGTCATCTGTGGCATGTAGTGTTTAGATGGACTTGGTATGATTATGACCAGGAATTATTCGGTATAATCTTGACCGTAATGTTACAAATGATGTTGTAAAAGTCATCATTGACCCGTAGTGCATTGATGGACAGTTGTTGGCATGATCATGACCATTGATGAATACACGAATATCCTTAGCCCATAGTGCATGGATAATTTGTGGTCGTGATATAATGAATATCCTTGGCCGTAGTACAAGGATGAAAAACCTTTTAAATCATATAAGATAGTAGATTTTATTCTCTACTTGACTCTTCTAATAGATTGCTTGTTTCGCTGTAGTTAAACTTGATGTTTGTTATATTTTATCAGTTTAACACTGTTGAAGGCTAACGATAAATTATTCTGCATTATCTTAGTCATAATATTTCTTACTGGGATAGTTAAGCTCACCCTTTTCCTTTCATTGTCCTCTTCAGGAAATGAGAACGTATCCATGACTTGTCGGGGAACGGAGTGATGGTCCAGATGATAACATTAGTAGTCCTCACAATTCTATGAAATAGTGTGATAATAAGTGTATTGAGGACTCCATTAGTAGTCCTCACTATTCTAGAAGACAATATTCGATTTAAAACTCTCAGTTTATGTTTTGTCGTATTTTATATGACAGTTGTATTATTAAGTTGTATTTGAATTTTGTACCATGTATTTGGCGACTCAAGATGGGTGATGTATACCTATTTTGGGGGCGTCACAGTTGGTATCAAAGCTTAGGGATATGATCCCTGGCTTTGATGTGAGACAAGAACTAGGAGGGGAGAGACGGGGTATTCCATTGCTAGTATGACCTACCTAAGTTTAATTGGTATTTAATTGGTCGGTAAGAGTATAGGGATAATATGTGGTATGTTAATTAACCCTTGTTTTGTGGCAGTATTTGAAAATGACATCCGAGAATGTTGAGAATAGCAATGGAGCACAAGAGACCATTGAGTCACCACAGATCAATACCCAGGATAATGTTCACCAGGAAGGAAACAATCCTCATGCAATTAATAACACCGACCAAATGATGAACGACGGAATGTTTAGGGGCTTTCTATAATTCATGCAACATCAGGAGAGAGAGACTCATGTCCAAAATATAGGCGGAAACACTGGAAACTCTTGGACGGTCACCGCTAAACAGTTCAAGGAGCTGGGAATATCGGAGTTTATTGTAGAGCCAAAACCACTTAAGGCGGAAACGTGGATAAAGTAGATCACCAAGATATTTGATGTCTTGGGATGCTTTGAGGAGCAAAAGGTTCCCTTTGCCACCTTTATGTTGCGAGGAGAGGCAGATTACTGGTGGGAATCGGTAAAGCGTACTCAACCTTCCGCACTTAAAATGTCTTGGGATAAGTTCCAAGAATTATTCAACGACAAGTACTTTCCCGAAAGTATTCGTCACACGAAGGAGGTAGAGTTCATCAAGCTGTAGCAGAACAATATGACAGTGTCAGAGTACGAAGCTAAGTTTGTCGAGTTGTCCCAATTTACGTCCCACTTGGTTGATAATGAGGAGAGAATGATGCGAATGTTTTTAAGAGGTTTGAAACCCGAGATACGTCAATATCTAATTTCTCAAAAAAACTGTGTTTGTATTCAGATGTTGTAAATAGGGCTTAGTTATTGGAGCGCTATAACGAGTCAACCCAACCAAGAGAAAGCAACCAGAAAAATGATAATACCAGTGGTAGCATCCATCGAAGCGGTGAAAACAAACGTGGAGGGAATCAACATGCCAAAAATGGTAACCACTTCGGTGGTAATCATGGCCAAGAGAATAAGAATGGAAATTTCAAGAAAAGAGGATTTAACACTGATGGAAAGACATCAGCATCAGCACCCATTGTTAAGGAAGGAGAACGACCATCTATCATATGCTTCAAATGCTGAGGGGAGGGACATATCAGTCCAAACTATGCGCAGCAGTCCAAAATGTATTACAATTGTGGAATAGAATGTCTCCTAGATCGATTTTGTCATTCATGGAAGGCAAGCCAACTAGGATGGAGGCACCAAAGGCTGTCGTAGAAAAGTCAAAACGAGTAGTTCAAGGGAGAGCGTTTGTTGTGACCTCCCAGAAAGCAAGGACCCCGAACGAGGTCATCATGGGTAAGCTTATCATAAACTCTAGCGAAGTCTATACCTTATTTGATACCGGTTCTACCCATTCTTTTATTTCTTCTACTTGCGCTCAACGTTTAAATTTGACTCCAGAGAAATTAGACTTTGACTTATCTGTAGAAACTCCGTTGGGAGAAACCTTCATTACATCCACTGTTTATAATTCTTGTTTGGTTAAAATCGGTACCCTCACATTACCTGTCGATCTTATTTCATTGAAAATACTTGCATTTAACGTGATTCTAGGGATTGATTGGTTAACTACTCATCATGCAAAAATTAATTATTTTCATAATGTTGTTAGCTTTCATATTCCTAACCAACCTATTATGTGAATTCAATAACCAAACCATTAAAATCAATCACTGTCATCTCAAGCCATAAAGCCATTCGTTTATTGAAAAACGGATGTCAAGCTTTCTTAGCTCATGTCACAGATTTAAACAAAAATACGTCAATTTTGAATGATATTTCTATTGTTAATAAATTTCCTGACGTATTCCCTGAAGAACATACTGGCCTACCCCCAGAGTGTGAAATTAAATTTTTTATCGACTTTGAACCCGGTACAAAACCTATTTCCAAAGCCCCATATCGAATGGCTCCTATTGAACTTTAGGAGTTAAAGAACCAATTGCAAGAATTGTTAGACATCGGTTTCATTTGTCCTAGTATGTCTCCTTGGGGTGTTCATGTTCTATTTGTGAAAAAGAAAGATGGGAGTATGCGACTTTGTATTGATTATCGAGAGTTGAATCATGTCACCATCAAAAATAGGTACCCATTGCCACGTATTGATGACATGTTTGACTAGTTGCAAGGCGCCAAATTCTTTTCAAAGATCGATCTTCATTCTAGATATCATCAGTTAAAGATTAGAACCGATGACATTCCAAAAACGGCTACGGGCATTATGAATTCCTAATCATGTCTTTTGGATTGACTAATGCTCCTGCTACCTTCATGGACATGATGAACTGAGTATTCAAGGAATATTTGGATCATTTTATGGTCGTCTTTCTTGTTGATATTCTCATATACTCCAAAAGTCGTGAAGATCATGAGCAACACTTGAGGCTGATACTCCAAAAGTTTCGTGAAAATAAGCTTTATGCCAAGTTGAAGAAATACGAGTTCTAGCTTGAGGAAGTTGTATTCCTTGGGCACGTGATATCAAATCATGGAATATCTGTTAACCCGACGAAGATTGAAGCAATTCAAAGCTGGGAGCAACCTAAGTCAGTGACCAACATACGTAGCTTTCTCGGCTTAGCTGGTTACTATCGGAGATTCATGAAGGGTTTTCTCGAATTGCTACTCCATTAACTCAACTGACTCAGAAAGATACAAAATTCGGTTGAAGCGAGGATTGTGAAAAGAGTTTTTAAGAACTCAAGAGGAGACTAATTTCAGCACCTGTTCTGACAATACCATCTGGCTCGGAGGGATTTGTCATCTACAGTGATGCTTCAGGCAAAGGATTAGGATGTGTTCTCATACAACATGGGAAAGTCATAGCTTATGCCTCTCTACAACTCAAAGAATATGAGAGGAATTATCCTACTCATGATCTAGAGTTGGCAGCTATTGTCTTCGCACTTAAAATTTAGAGGCATTACTTATATGAGGAGAAAGTGGAGATCTTTATGAATCATAAAAGCCTCAAATATTTCTTCACCCAAAAGGAACTCAACATGTGGAAACGACGTTGGCTTGAGCTGTTAAAAGATTATGATCATACCATTCAATACCATCATGGTAAAGTGAACGTAGTAGCTGACGCATTGAGTAGAAGATCATATACGAGTACGAGTGCGATATTGTCAACGTAAAGGCCTATTTTATATGACTTGCAAAGGATGGAGATAGAGTTAAAGACTCCAGGGACCAATTTGATGATGGCAAATATATGATTTAAGCCGACTTTAATCGATAAAGTTAAAGTTGCTCATGATACGGACCTAGAGCTGATGCGTATTTAGAAGAAAGTGCAAGAAAGTGTTATCCCAGAAGCAAGAATTGATGAAAAAGGAATACTTAGAGTCAACTCCAGACTTTGTGTTCCTAACGACCCTGATTTTAAGTATAAAATCATAATAGAGGCGCACAACACACCGTTTGCAATACATCTTGGGAGTACGTACCAAATGTATCATGATCTTCGACATACATTTTGGTGGAGCAATATGAAGATAGAGATAGCGGAGTTTATCTCAAGGTGTTTAACTTGTCAATGAGTCAAAGCGGAGCATCAAGTACCTAAAGGTCCATTGCAACCACTTGAAATTCCAGAATGGAAGTTGGAGCACATTACCATGGATTTCGTTACTGGTCTTCCCAAGGTTTCTCAAGGTATAGATGCGATTTGGGTCATTGTTGATAGATTAACCAAGTAAAGAGTTAAAGTTTAGAAACTTGCACAATTACGAAAGTAGAGTTAGAGAACTTGCCTTGTTTGTAAGCTACACAAATGTACTATAATCTTCAATTACCCTACATACATCATTAAAAATCGCAACAATAATTAGTTGTATGAACATTAGCTTTAGGGGTTTAAACCATCATTTAGGTTATAACCCTAAACTAGCATCTAACCATTGAGGTTACCATATTTAACAAATATAAAATTGCACTACGAGCCAACACAACTTAATTATTCATCTCTACTTTTGAAAATATCACTTTTAGTTTCATTATATAACTCAATTAACAATCACTTAAAAATCTTTTACATTTTGTATTACCACGCATGACAAATCTGTTATTGTACTTCAATTTATGTTTTAATATCCTTAACATGCATGCTAAACTAACCCAAGTCTGTTACGCATGACCTGTAATTAAGCAGACTTCACTGTCTGTGACTGGCTACTCGCGCGGCCACGCCAGTAATACACTAGGTAACCGCGTGCCCGTACGATGCAGCGTGCTAGCGCCCAGATGCAGGGCGCAGGCGCGACAACCGCGCGCTAGACAGCGCGTCCGCGTGATGCCTCAGTTCCAGTTTTGCAGAAATTCGAAATCAGACTCTGCTCTGGCCAAAAATCCCAATTATACAAAAATTCACCAAACTTCAACATCTAAAACTTTGTACTAACATAGCTACACATGTTATTCATCATTCTATATATAAAAACATCACACATATACGAATTTGAAGAATCAAAACTATAATTTTCCAAATTTCTTCATTTTTATACTTTTAACGAATTTGATTGCCACGAATTCGTTTCTTAATCATTTGACACGATTCGAACTACGCCTCTTTCATTTCTTAACATATTATCACAATCCAACTTTAATTCACATATTACAACATAAATAAGGTATGAAATGTTGTACTTTCTAACCCATATTATATGAATAGAAACACTGTTATTTCAATTCCTTCCTCGAACCCAATTTTACGTGTTTGGTTATTCCAATAAAACTCAAATATGGTGACTAACATATTCTACCAAACTATATGTACAAATATATACAATCATCCACTGAGACTTAATAATTTACCGAAACTTTTCACAGGTAACTCAAAACATAAAAAATAGAACTATAATATACCTTAATCCTTGTTTATTGAAGCAAGAGATGCTAACAAGGTTTAGCAATCCTCTCCATCCTCTTGAAATCTTAGAGAATACCCTCTCAATTACTTTAAACTTCTCTCACTCTCTGTGTTTTCTCCTTAGCCAAATACGTGAATAAGAAAACTGAACGCTAGCCTTAGGAAATAATACGCGTATGAATTATAAATTGACTCCCACTTCCCCCACTAACGTCAGGTAAAATAAGCCAAAGGTTTACGTCAGTTAAAATAACCCAAAAGCCATAAGGCTACGTTTGGTTACACACTAATTCCCCATACTAGATTATTTAAATAATATTTTTATTATATAGTTACACTTGTCACACATGTAACCCATTTTACTAGCTTATTATTATATTCTTATTATAATTATGCTTATAATAAATAATTAAATAATTATATATATATAATTTAATTAATAAATTAGAAACATCACTCTATTTATTTTATTTATTTCCATTAAATTAAACAATTCATTTAATTTAATTATCTTCTTAAATATTAAGCAATTGATTTAATTTAATTATTTTCTTAAATAGTAAACAATTGATTTAATTTAATTATTTTCTTAAATTAAATTCTTCAGATAAAATTATCATTATTCAATTTAATTAACATTAATCAATTTAGTTACTAAATTAATTCACCATAATTCCTTAATATTTTATTTTCCTTAATAAATAAAATATTTAAAATATTTATTTAATTCAATAAATATTTAAATTAAAATATAAATTTCTCGATCGTTACATCCTTCCCTCCTTAATGTCCCCAGAATCACAACTCGATAAATTCATTCATTGCATTCTCCCCACCTTAACAAGATTTTGTCCCCAGAATCTCTATATAAGAGCAAGAAAACCACTGAGGATAATTTTTCATCATAACGCTTTCAAGTTTGCACGTAGCTTCCTCAGACTTGTGGTTGCTCCAGATTACCTTAACAGGAAGTATTACCTTATTCCTCAGTACTTGCTCTTTTCTATCAATAATTTGAACAGGGACTTCGTCATATGTTAAGTCTTTCTTAAACTGTAAGGGCTCATATTCTATAACATGTTTATAATCAGGTTTATATGGCCTCAATACCGATATATGGAAAACATTATGAATATGCTCCAACTATGGAGGTAAAGCTACCTCATATGCTACTTCACCAACTAGTCGAAGTACTTCGAAAGGTCTTATAAATCTAGGGCTCAATTTCCCATTCTTGCCAAACTGAATTTTTCCCTTCTAGGGAGATACATTCTAGAATACATAACTACCAACATCGAATTTCCAATTTTGTCGATGATGATCGGCATATTTCTTCTGTCTATCTTGTGCAGCTATCAACCTTGCTCGAATAATCTTGATGATCTCGACAGTCTTCTGTACCAATTCAGGACCCAATAGCTGACGTTCACCTACCTCATCATAACGGAGTTTTGCACTTTCTGCCGTATAACGCTTCGTAAGGCGACATGCCAATACTCACGTGATAACTATTATTATAAGCAAATTCCACCAATGCCAGATGGTCATCCCAATTTCCTTTGAAATCCATTATACATGCTCTGAGCATATCTTCTAGTGTCTGGATGGTTCTCTCACTCTGTCCGTCTGTTTGAGGATGGTACGATGTGCTCATTCTTAGCTGTGTTCCCAAACATTCTTGTAATCGTTTCCAGAAATTAGATGTGAAATGTGGATCTTTGTCTGATACAATGGACACAGGTACTCCGTGTCATGAAACAATTTCCTTCACGTACAGTTTTGCTAACCGATCTAGGGTAAATCTAATCTTGATTGGTAAGAAGTGTGCCGACTTCGTCAATCGATCAACAATCACCAAACGGCGTCATAACCTTGCTGATTCGCTGGAAGACCTACCACAAAATCCATTGTGATATGCTCCCATTTCCATTCTGGTATCTCTAACGGTTGCAATAATCCATTGGTCTATGATGTGCAGCTTTGACCTTCTGACACGTTAAATATTTCACCACACACTCAGCCACATCCTTCTTCATATTCGGCCACCAAAAATGATGTCTAAGATCCTGATATATTTTTGTACTTCCAGGGTGAATCGAATATCTTGAGTTGTGAGCTTCACTCAGAACTTCCTCTTTAACTTCTGGTACTGGCGGAACCCAAATTCTTCCTTTGAATCGAAGTAACCCTTCCGAATCGATTTTGAATTTATTTTCCTCACCTTCAGATATCTTCTATTTTATCTTTTTGCAGTATTCATCCTAAAGTTGTGCATTCTTCACTTTATCTACCAGCGTTGAACTGTTTCCCATCTGGAACAACTTTTCATCGGATTCTGTCGGATATTTAATTTCCAACTCCATCTTATCCATTTCCGACACTAGCTTCTCCTGAGCAGTCAACAACATTAACTTCTCACGTCCCTTCCTTCTTAAAGCATCAACAACAACATTCGCCTTTCTAGGATGGTAGAAAATCTCGCAATCATAGTCTTTGATAAGTTCCAACCATATTCTTTGTCGCATGTTCAAATCTTTTTGTGTAAATATATACTTCAGACTTTTATGGTTGGTATATATCTCACACCTCTCTCCATAAAGATAATGTCTCCAAATCTTCAGGGCAAACACCACCGCAACCAACTCTAAGTCATGAGTCAGATACCCTTTCTCATAATCTTTTAATTGACGTGATGCATACGCAATAACTCTACCGTTCTGCATAAGCACACAACCTAGTCCTTTATGCGATGCGTCACTATATACTACAAAATTCCCTGTATCATCAGGTAATGACAACACAGGTGCTGAACTCAACCTCTTCTTCAATTCTCGAAAACTTTCCTCACACTTTTCGGTCCAAACAAACTTAACCGCTTTCTTAGTTAAATTTATCTACAGAGTTGTGATCTTGGAAAAGTCTTGAATAAAACACCTATAGTAACCTGCCAACCCTAGGAAACTCCTTATCTCTGACTGTGTCTTCGGCTGATCCCAGTTTACTACAGCTTCAAGTTTTGATGGATCTACCGAAATTTCTTCTTTATCAATAACATGCCCGAGAAACTGTACACGTTTCAACCAAAACTCACATTTTGAAAATTTTGCGTATAACTTCTCTTTTCTCAATGTCTCCAACGTCACTCTTAAGTGTTCAACATGTTCTTCCTTGGTCTTGGAATACACCAGGATATCATCAATAAACACTACCACAAATTTATCCAAGAATGGTTTAAACACCCTATTCATCAAATCCATAAACATTGTAGGTGCATTGGTTAAACCAAATGACATGACCAAAAAATCGTAATGACTATATCGAGTTATGAATGTCGTCTTCGGTACATCTTCTGGCCTCACCTTCAACTGATGATAACCACTCCTCAAGTCTATCTTTGAAAATACCTCGCACCCTTCAGTTGATCAAACATATCATTGATTCTTGGTAACGGATACTTATTTTAATCATGACCTTATTCAATTCTTTGTAATAAATGCAGAGCCGCATCGATCCATCCTTCTCCTTAACAAATAACACTGGCGCTCCCCGTGGCGATATGCTCGGCTGGATATACTTCTTATCGAAAAATTCTTGCAATTGCACCATCAACTCTTTCATCTCCACCGGGGCCATTCTGTATAGTGCCTTAGATATCGGGCCTGTTCCTGGTACTAAATCAATCACGAACTCGATTTGTTGATCTGGCGGAAGACCCGACAAATCTTCTGGAAATTCGTCTGCAAAATCTCTTATGATCGGTATATCTTCTAACTTCGCATTTTTCTTTTGTGTATCAACTATTTAGGCTAAGTATCTTACACATCCTTGTCTTAACAACTTCTTGGCTTGCATCACCGTCAGACAACTTTCTTTCCGCGGTGATTTACTGCCATAGAACACAACCTTTGACGGAGTCATAAGCTTAACACATTTTCTTTGGTAATCAATTACTGCTCCGTGATTGAATAACTAATCCATTCCCTGTATAACATCAAACTCACCCAGTCTAATTGGTATCAAGTCTACCCTCATCTCTTGACCCTTTATAACCACTTTACAATTCTTATATATGAACCTAACAGGAATCACTTCCCTATTTGCAATCTCTATGCTCAAAGGATAATCTAATTCTTCTTGAGGCAAATCTAAGTTTTGAGCAAATTCATAGGATATAAATGAACAAGTAGCACCCAAATCAAATAGTACATAAGCATTAATACCATTAATCAGAATGATATCTGACACCACATCCTTAGACTGAACATCATCCTGCACAGTCATATTGAAAGTTCTCGCAGTAGGTCGGCTTGACTGAGCTGGTCCAGTGATAGTCAATGCACCACCACCGTTGTTGTTTCCTTTTCCTCCACTTGCACTCCCCGCTGGCTTTTTAGGGAAATTACGAGCCATGTGATCCTTCGAAGCGCAGGTAAAACATGCTCCTTTCTTCAGACTAAAATAGTTCGGTGCAATGTGTCCCTCCTGACCACAGTTGAAATACACCCGTTTTCCATTCAAACATACCCCAGTATGGTTCTTCCCACGAGTAGCACAAGCTTCAAACTTTTTCTTCTACTGACTTCCTTGCTGTCCTCCCGTAGTCGAATTCTAGTTCCACTTCCTCTTTTGATTTTTACCTCCAACATTACTTCCACCAGCCTTATTTTCACTATCATTCTTCCTCTTCTTTTGTTCTAGATTGTACTTGGTTAAGGCATCAATTCCACCTTCTGCGATGATTGCCTTTTCCAGTACAGCCGCAAATGTATTTAACTGAAAGATTGAAACCTTGCTATACAGCCCGGGTTTTAATCCTTGTTCGAACCTTCTCGTTTTATGCTCATCCGTATTAACTTGATAAGTGGCAAACCTTGCCAACTCGTTAAACTTCGCAGCATATTCTGGCACCGTCATAGTTCCTTGCTTCATCTCAAGAAATTACACTTCCAACTGATTCCGAGAACTCGCTAGAAAGTACATTTCAAAGAACATCTCCTTAAATCTCTCCCACGCTATCACTCCTTGTCCTCCACAAACCTTATTTGCTTGCCACCAGTAGCTAGCTTCGAACTTCAGCATGAACGTCGCGAATGCGGTCTTTTGATTTATGTTAACTCTAGCAACGTCGAACACCTTCTCCATTTCCATGATCAAGGTTTGGGCTTCCACTAGATTCATAAACCCTTGAAACTCTGGCGGACCAACCGCTTTGAATTCCTTGAAAGTCATAACTTGAGCTTGCGGTTGATTTGCAAGTGCTCCCATCAACAAATTTACCAACTACTAAACCAAATTAGCGTTGGTCTCATTGTTATTATTAGTAGACCCCTCTGGAGGTGGTTGTTGACATGGTCTTCTTCTAGGAGGCATTTTCTGTTAGAACATACGCTTATTAGTTCATCACTCCACTTCTTGGGTATTTGAAGTTTAACTTAAACATTCCAAGATTAAAGCTATACCATATAATATTTCAAATAAACTCTAATATTTTATTCATTCATAATGTTTTAAAACATACTACATATAGCATATCCGCTAAAAACATCTACTTTCCAGAACTAGACAAGTTTCAGGATTACATACTCATATTATCCCTTCATTAATCTCAAACTAAGGGATTAACAATTTATTTATTCACATAATTAACCACATATTATTGTCACCCTTATTCTATCTAGGCATATTAAGACGTTGTAAGGCTTCTCGACGTTCCTCCTCCATAATACGATAAGTCGTTCTACGATCCATCACGAACCACGACGAAACTTCAAACTGAGGTGGATAATAATGGACTCGATCCTGGGCCCTATCAATCGCAGAATTAAAAGCATAATCCATCACATTCATCTTGGCTTTCTTCACTTAAACTTTAGCCTCAGCACGGTCTGCACGTTAAGTCGCCTTCATCCAAGCAACCTCTGCTCTTGTACGCTTAGATGATTCCTCTTTGAAGTTATCTTGTAACTTCTCCATGTCAGTCTTCATCTTCTCGTTCACTACCAACAGGTCTTCATGATGACCCTTGGTATGAACTAAATCCCATTCTTTGTTTTTAAGTTTTGAATCAAGTTCCTGAATCTCTACATACTTCTGTTCCAACGCAACGTGATGCATATCAACCATCTCCTTCAGTTCCTCTACATTATCCTGTAACTCTATGTTACGATCATACAAAGCATCATACATCTTAGCCGATACGGAGTTTGGTGGAAACTCCACAGGATCCTCCTCATCATCATCCTCCTTTATCTCCTCAGGACTATCCTCATCGGGATCGGTCACAGGCTCATCCTCCTGGATTAACTGTTCCCGCACTACGTGAATATCCCGGGGTTCATCGTCTATAGGTACCTGATGTATCACCTCTCTAGCTGGACTAGATCCTCTTTCGTCAGACATCCTGGCAACAAAATATTTTAAGTTTTACTTAACATTTTTCGATACTCGCGAGCACATAAGTTATTAACACATAATGTCTTTTATTGTTTAGTTTCAATAGATGCCCTAATCCATTCCTTAAAACCCCATAAGAGTTAAACACCTCTATGTTTTTTGTTTCCTTAAAGGCTACTTCCTAAGGTTTTCCCCACTTAAGGTTCATAACCTAAAGCTTTGATACCAACCTGTGACACCCTCAAATCCGGGTACTTCATTTCCACCGAATTTGGAGCTCACTATCAAAATAATTACATCTAACTACCCATAATAAAGGATGAAACTTTAAATAACTTTAAACAGTAATCTTTCCCATTAAAGGGTTACATCATCTCATAAACAGTCCCAGATAATCTAACCTTAAATTATTACATCAGTTTGCGGAATACATTATAAAATAAAACAAGTCTTATAACTTCATGTATTTAAATAAACTTTAACTAATTCTTCAACACTTGGACATCTTGCCCTTCCCTTGCTAGTAGATGGCTCATCGCCTCTTTCGACTTTAGCTGCATTGTTTAATTGCAAGAGTGAGCAAACAATTGCTCACTGACATAAAGAATAGTAACAATAATCATACGAGAATGAACAAAGAATGCTATATAATAATGAATTTGTTCTTCGAATAGAAACATAAACAAGTTTGAACTTTTAACATCTGAGGGTCTTATGACCGGAAACTATGTCCACGATGTTTAGGTATTATTACCTTAACCTTAACAGTTATTAGACTGTACAGACTCTTCTTAACGTACTCAGGGGGATCAACCTTTTGTACCATATATTGTGCACAAACATCTAAACGTTACACGTACAAAATCCCCTATGTTAGGGTTGTTCGTCTCAGTTTGAATTTAGAATTTCCGCACTAAAAAAAGTTTAGTTTTGAACTAGCTTATCAATGTTTCTAGAATTTTAGAACACTTATTCAATTTCCATCAATAAAGGTTTAATACAAGAATGTATAACTAAACAATGCTATCAAAGTCAAAGATCGAATATTAACAATATATAATTGGATAAACATAATACACATGCAAAGCACTGTGTTCAAAAGAGTTTGAACAATCTCATTTGAATCAACGTATGGAACAATATACGCTTTGTATAATAATTAGGAAAGTGAAACTTGTTCGATGTAACGGATTAGGTTACAAGAGCTTAATCAATCGTATATAAGAATAGAATTAATAATATTGCTCAATAGAATTTAGGAACTTGCATTCATTAATAAAAGAATGAAGTTAGAAAGCTTGCTCAATGTAAAGAGTTAAATTTTAGAAACTTGCACAATTATGAAAGTAGAGTTAGAGAACTTGCCTTGTTTGTAAGCTACACAAATGTACTATAATCTTTAATTACCCTACACACATCATTAAACATTGCAACAACAATTAGTTGTATGAACATTAGCATTAGGGGTTTAAACCATCATTTAGGTTATAACCCTAAACTAGCACCTAACCATTTAGGTTAACATACTTAACAAATTTGAAATCGCACTACGAACCAACACAACACAATTGTTCATCTCTACTTTTGAAAACATCACTTTTAGTTTCATTATATAACTCAATTAACAATCACTTAAAATCTTTTACACTTTGTATTACCACGCATGAAAAATCTGTTATTGTACTTCAATTTATGTTTTAATATCCATAACATGCATGCTAAACTAACCCAAGTCCGTTATGCATGACCTGCAATAAAGCAGACTTCACTGTCTGTGACTGGTTACTCGTGCGGCCGTGCCCGTAATACACTGGGTAACCGCACGCCCGCGCGACAACCGCGCGCCAGACAGCGCGCCCGCGCGATTCCTCAGTTCCAGTTTTACAGAAACTCGAAATCAGACTCTGCTCTGGCCAAAAATCTTAATTCTACAGAAATTCACAAAACTTCAACATCTAAAACTTTGTACTAGCATAACTACACATGGTATTCATCATTATATATATAAAAACATCACACATATACGAATTTAAAGAATCAAAACTATAGTTTTCCAAATTTCTTCATTTTTATACTTTTAACGAATTTGATTGCCACAAATTCGTTTATTAATCATTTGACACGATTCGAACTACTCTGCTTTCATTTCTTAACATATTATCACAATCCAACTTCAATTCGCAGATTACAACACATATAAGGCATGGAATTTGTACTTTCTAAGCCATATTATATGAATATAAAAACTATTATTTCAATTCCTTCCTCAAACCCAATTTTACGTGTTTGGTTATTCCAATAAAACTCAAATATGGTGACTAACAGATTCTACCAAACTATATGTACACATATACAATCATCCAGCGAGACTTAATAATTTACAGAAACTTTTCACAGAGAACTCAAAACATAAAAATTAGAACTATAATATACCTTAATCCTTGTTTATTGAAGCAAGAGATGCATATATAAGTTTCTATGCTAGTACAATGATTGACTTTAGTGATTTGGTTGCTTGAATTCGCATAATATTTGGTTAGGAATATGAAAACTAACAACCTTACAAAAATAATCAATTTTAGCATGATGAGTAGTTAACCAATCAATCTCTAAAATTACATCAAATGCAAGTATTTTCAAAGAGATGAGATCAACAAGTAATGTAATGGTGCCAATTTGAATCAAGCAAGATTTATAAATAGTGGATGTAATGAAGGTTTCTCCTAATGGAGTTTCCACAGATAAGTCAAAGTCTAATTTATCAGGGGTCAAGTTCAAACGTTGAGCACAAATATTTGAAATAAAAGAATGGGTAGAACCGGTATCTAATAAGGTATAGACTTCGCAAGAGTTTATAATTAGCTTACCCATGATAATTTTGTTTGGGTTCCTCACCTTTTAAGACGTTATAAAAAACGTTCTCCCTTGAACATCCGACTTTGTTTTGTCCATAGCCGCCTTTGGTACCACCGTCCTAGCTGGACTTGACTTCGCTACCGAACAAAATCGGGCTATGTGACCATCCTTTCCATAACTGTAACACACCTTGGAAGGCTGTGAACAGTTTGGACTTATGTGTCCCTCCACTCCGCATCTGTTTTATTTAACCAGCGGTCGTTCTCTTCTCCTAGAAACTGTTGTTGTTGCTGGTGTTTCTGTCGATGTCTTTCTGTCATCTTCTCTTCTTGAAATTTCCACTTGACTTACCTCTCCTATTATCTTGTCCATGATTACCACCGAAGTGGTTACCATTTCAGGCACGCTGGTTATCACCGCTTCGATGATTGTTGCCACTAGTATGACTATTATCGTGCTGCATGTTGCTGTCTTTTGGTTGAGCTGACTCATAATCCCACTCCAATAATTGAGCTCTATTCACCACATCTAAATATAAATAGAGTTTATGAGAGATGAGATGTTGACGAATTTCAGGTTTCAAACCTCTTAGAAACATTCGCGTAATTCGCTCCTCATTATCTACTAAATGGGATGCGAACCGGGATAACATCGCAAACCTTGCCTCGTATTGCGATACAGTCATATTGGTTTGCTCCAGCTTGATGAATTCCACCTCTTTCATATGACGAATACTTTTGGGAACGTACTTGTAGTTGAACAATTCTCGGAACCACTCCCAAGACATCTTAAGTGGGGAAAGATGAGTACATTTTATGGATTCCCACCAGTAATCTGTCTCTCCACGCAACATAAAGGTGGCGAAGGGAACCTTTTTTTCTTCAGTGCATCCCAAGACATCAAATATCTTGGTGATCTGCTTAATCCATGCTTCTGCCTTAAGTGGTTCTAGCTTTCCCAAGAACTCCGGCGGTCCCAACTCCTTGAATTCCTTAGCAGTGACCAGCCGTGAGAGTCCATTGTTTCCACCTGTATTTTGAATAGTAGTTTCTCTCGTTTGGTATTGCATGAATTTTAAAAAGCTCCTAAACATCCCATCGGTCATCATTTGGTGTTGTTGTTTTCATGAGGATTATTGCCTTCCTGATGCACATTATCCTTGTTGTTGATTCTTGGTGTCTCAATGGTCAAATGTGCTTCATTGCTCATCTCAAACATTTAAGATGTCATTCTCAATTACTGCCACAAAACAAGGATTAAATACAGAAATTCACATGCCATATATTAACCCTATATTTTGACCGACCAATAACAAATAATCTTCGGTAGGACACTAGCGAAGGATTTACCCGTCTCTCCCCCTTCTAGTTCTAATCCCAGATCTCCACCAAAGATCATATCCCTAAGCTCTAATACCAACTGTGACGCCACCAAAATAGGTCCATACAACCTATTATGAGTCGCCAAATACATGGTACAGAAACCAAATACAAACTTCATTAATACAACTGTCGTGCAAAATATGACAACACATGCTGTGAGTTTTAATACAAATATTGTCTTGTAGAAAATATCCAAACTCAAATAAAGTCCTCATTATAATTATTGATACTGTGACGCTCCCAAAATAGGTATACATCACCCATTCTGAGTCTCCAAATACATGGTATAGAATACAAATACAAACTTAAATATACAACATGAGATGTGAGTTTTAATACAAATATTGTCTTCTAGACAGTATTCAAACTCAAAATAAGTTCTCAATACATTTATTATCACACTATTTTACAGAATAGTGATGACTACTAATGTAACCATTTGGAACGTCAATCCATTCCCCGACTAGTCCCAGATATATTCTTATTTCCTGAAGAGAACATTGAAAGAAAGGGTGAGCTCAACTAGCCCAGTAAGAAATATTATGACTAAGATAATGCAGAATAAATTTTCCTTAGCCTTCAACAGTATAACAACTGATAGAATATAATAGACAACAAGTTTTAGATCAACAAATGCAGCGGAATAAGCAATCCATTAGAATTGTCAAGTAGAGCATAAAATCTACTATCTTCTATGATTTAAAAGGTTTTTAATCGCTCTTATCGCTGAGACTCGGCTTAATAAATAATCCACATCATTAAATCATCCATGCACTACAGGCTAAGAATATTCTTTAATATCACGACCACGGATTATCCATGCACTACGGGCCATAGATAATCGTGTTTTCATCAACGGGTCATGATTATACCAAATAATCCATAGTCATAATCAATCCAAGTCCATCTATGCACTACAGGCCACATATGACTTTCAACATAATATAAGCACGAGGATGATGACAATTCAATAAAACAAGTTCAAGAATAAATTTTAAAGATTTATAAGTTAATTTATCCTAAACTAAATAACGTCCAAATTGTCAACATGATACTGCTTTGTGGAGTAAAGTTCAAGAATGCTCAGAAGAATATTTCCATGAAAAGATACTGGATGAAGCGCAAATATCCATGATATTCTACTAATTTCATGGAGTATAGAAGACAAAACTTTAACTAACTGAGTATAATAGAATATATGAAACTGCAAATAGATTTTCGTCCGCCATGCGGTAATCCACGTAGACAGATCATTTCCACAAGTTACTAAGGAATGAATACAAAGGATCATTCACCATGCATGTGGTAATCCACATAGATAGGATATTCCAACAGAATAATAAAGAATGGAACCATGTCATGCGTAATCCGCATAGACAAGATGTTCCAACAGAATAATAAAGAATGGAACCAGGTCATGCGTAATTCGCACAGACAGGATGTTCTAACAGAATAATAAAGATTAGAATAACAACAGAATTCACCAGGCATGCGATAGACCGCACAGACAGGTTATTCCAACAGAATATTAAAGAATGGAATAACAAAAGAATTTCACCATGTATGTGGTACTTCGCATAGACAAGTTATTACAACATAATAATAAAGAATGGAATAACAACCCTTACAAGTATTGAAAGAAAATAACTCTCTGCATGAATACGAAAGAATAATACCCCTTACCTTAAAAAGAAGAGTATTCCGACGGTAGGGCGGGGATATACTTGAAGAACACTTGCACTATTTTCTACGCTCAAAGCTTTCTTAAACTCTAAATAAATACGCTCAAAATTATAGAAGAAGAATTATCTGAATTTCTGGTGTGATTTTCAATTTTAACTAAGCATCCTATTTATAGGAGAATGGAAAGGATACTATGCTGCACTATGAAATAAAATATAATATATTCTATTTATAATCAAATAAAACAAAACTTTATAAAAAGTATTCTATTTTATATAAAAAGTTTTTACTATGCAGACACTATGCAAACACTATGCATAATAAAATATAATATATTCTATTTATAATCAAATAAAACAAAACTTTATAAAAAGTATTATGTTTTATATAAAAAGTTTTTACTATGTAAACATTATGCAGGCACTATGCAAACAATATGCATAATAAAATATAATATATTCTATTTATAATCAAATAAAACAAAACTTTATAAAAAGTATTTTGTTTTATATAAAAAGTTTTCTGTTTTATTACATTTATAATAATAATAAAACAAAATTTATATATATATATATATATAAAATTTCCCGTGACTCCCCCCAAATGATCAAATTTCCAAAGTCACGCGTGGGGCCCACATATGGCCACCACATGTGGGCCCACTAAAATACTGAAAAATTTTCTGCCGATTATTTTGAAAATAGATAAATGGGGGGGGGGTCCAAAAATACAACAAATACCTCGTAAAAATCACCTCAATATTTTTAACAATATTTATTAATATTATTATAACTCACAATATTAACAACCAGCTCATTCCCAGGAAATAGGGGGCTTTTCAATAAAGATTTCTCCCTATTGGCGCGCAATTAGGTGACCATACCTCTCCTTGACAGAACTTCTAGACATTGTCAATATTGCAAATAATAATATTAATAACATTGTCATCTCAATTATTGATTTAATAATATATAAAATATCAACAATAATTAAATCAAATAACGTGAGATACTATGCAATAATTACTGTAGCAATAATTGAACAAAAATGAGTGACTTCTCACATAAGCATCAATAATCAATACCGTGTGCTACTATGCAACCACGTGTATTACTGTACTTTTACTACCGAGTAGTTCAACAGTTTTAATGGTAAAACTTCCGTTGTTATTTTCATAAAAATATTTTTGTCATTTTCTCAATCCGATAATAATTCTATTGTGGGGTCTACCAAAGATTGTACCGCCATACGGATATTCCCCGACAAAAAGAATATTCCTCGACCAATCGAATATTATACAACAACTTGCATACTTTTTCAAATTTATAAATATTACCCACAACTATAACATTATCTCAAATCCATACTATAATTTTGAAAAAATATTTCGAGAAAATTAAATCTTTATTCATAAAATTTGGGATTTTACAATCTCCCCTCCTTATGAAATTTAGCCCTCAAAATTTACGTACGTACCTGGTATGCCGAATAAATGAGGACACTTCGCCAGATTCTAACTCTTGAGGTATAACCTTTGAGCGTAAAATATATTTCAAGGTTATAACAAGTACATCTTCATACGTTGAATTATCCGCTATCTTGACCAGTTCTTAAATTAATAATATGGTTCGGGTCGTCCACATATTTACGTAACATCCATACGTTAAAAACATTATGAACACATGACATACTTGGCAGTAAAACGAGTCTATAAGCCACAGTTCTAACTCAATCGAGGATTTCAAATGGGCCAATTAAATCGAGGGTTGAGATTTCCTCTCTTCAGTAACTCTTGCTTTTAAAATAACGCCCTCTTGAACCTTCTTCTTCGTATTCATCAGCTCTGGGTCTGTAGCTTTAGCAGCTTTAACATTATCGACTAAAGTCAGTTCTATTCATATATTCGTTATCCTCACGTAGGTTCATATATTCGCACTCGTAAACACATACAATCTTCTACTCAACGCGTCATCTACCACGTTCGCTTTTCCATGATGGTATTGAATGGTATTATCATAATCTTTCAACAACTCAAGCCAACGTCTTTGCCGCATTATACGTTTCTTTTTGGTTGAAGAAATATTAAAAGGTTTTAGAAATGGGTTTTGTACTAGGGTTAATACAAAATTTGATTTGACGCTCTAGGGGTAGGCTAAGAAGTCTTCAGTAATACGTCAGGAAATTTATTAACAATAGAAATATCATTCAAAACTGTGACTCTCACCCATGACTTGGATAGCATGTCACATTGATACCTATCAACTTGCCACCGTTATTCACGACATCTCCTATGGAAAGTCTGGCTTCGGTTCATTCTGTAACGACCCCAAAATTCATACAATAATAATCTCTTTTTCAATCGTTAATAATACACTTTACTCTATCTTTACATCATTATTCGATATTAAAAACACTAAAAATGTGAAATATTTGAAACTTTTATACATTTGGTTCTTTATTGCCCTAAATCGCAACCTTTACGTTACATCTCTTCGATTCAATTTATATCATGAATCGTTACAACAAAATGACTATACAAAGTCTTACATCATAAATAGATATCCATATACACCTGATAGCTCAACTTACAATTCAACAACATGTTACATTCAAAATATTAAATACATTTCCCATAAAACATAAGTAATCTTCGTGATTATGGATCTCTATAATTCACGTAGCACATAACCTTACCTTAAATTTTTAACCTGCAAAAATGGTTTTTTACAAGGTTGAGCTCGACAGCCCAGCAATATCTAACAGTTTTCATGCATGACATAACACATAATAACATACTCAACATATATCTCATAAATATTTGACTAACACAACTTACATGCTGCATTTAATATAACAAGTATAAAGATTGAGTTCCTTACTCAATCAACATTCACTATTCAATCAACGTAGTCATAAATTGACTTTAACGTTTCATACTTTTAATATATATAGAACACATATTTGAAAGGTTGAGCTCGATAGTCCAGTAAAATCTAACAGTTTTTATGCATCACATAGCACATAATAACATACTCAACATATATCTCATAATTATTGGACTAACACAACCTACATGCTACATTTCATATAACAAGTATAAAGATTGAGTTACTTACTCAATCAACATTCACTATTCAATCAACGTAGTCATAAATTGACGTTAACGCATCATACTTTCAATATATATATAGAACACATATTTTCAAGGTTGAGCTCGACAGTCCAGCAAAATCTAACAGTTTTCATTCATCACATAGCTCATAATAACATACTCAACATATATCTCATAAACATACATGTTGCATTCCATATAACAAGTATAAAGATTGAGTTCCTTACTCAATCAACATTCATTATTCAATCAACGTAGTCATAAATTGACTTTAACATTTCATACTTTCAATATATATAGAACACATCATGCTCTTTTCAACAAATATTTAAAACAGTTGATCATCAAGTTCACATAACAAACAGGAACTGAAAACTTGCCTTGATCATTGTTTACCAATAACAGTTTAACAACTTACAGTTATCTGCACTTCACGTGCCCTATACAATTATATAATCATACACATCAACTATTAGTCACATAACAACACATAGTAATTGTAATGTAAACTCTACTCCACATCTCATAATCTTTCCTCTTAATTAGCACACAATGTTCAATTAGATTTTGTTAACTTTTCGACTTATGTAATATTCGAAGTTCATTCAAGTGTTTAAATATTGCTAGGAATCATTATTGGTTTTATATTAAACTCATTTCATATTTTATAATATCCATTTCATTTGACTTAAAACACTTTTTACGTTCATTAAAACTTATCACGGCGTTTCGACGTTTATTCGTCATACTCCCGATTTGCCTCTCTTGTGTATGCTTACTATGCTTCTATAATTAATCAAATACATCATTATATTAATGTTAAACATCATTATATTTACTAACATTCATGTTTTATAACTTAGAACAACATCGTTTATCGTCAAGAGCACTACACTAGCATACATGCATGCCCGACGCCCGACGCCCTTCGATTGCCTCCGAAAACACAACAGTCCTAAAGATGACCATTTTGACCACTGTTCCCGACATCAAATTCAAAAACTTAAAGAACAAAAGTTGTAGCTCTACTCGTTCTCGTTCTGGATCATCTTGAATCCCCTCAATCGGATTTCTTATGAAATAGTTATGCCCATTTTAGTAAAACATATTCTGTCAAATTTTTTTCAGCAGTTGTAAGTCAGACCACCCCCGCCGGGTCGGGGGTCTTGCCCTATAAATGGCCCATCGGGGCGGGCATAGCTACTGTAAGTGGGAAATTTCATTCCCTGCTACGAGCTAACAAGTTAAACTATTTTCTAACCTTCATAATTTGAGTTATACATGTCCAAATTAATCCGTTTTCGATTATATGGATTCGTAATTCATAGAACTAAAACATACTATAGTACCCATAAACTAACATAATCATTAACTAACCCAAATATGAATCTATAACTCATGTTCATGCAAATGTTCATGATTTGGACAATTTAGCGAAATCATTCACTACGAATTCGTTTCTAAACCAAATCAAGTAATTCTAATTGTGATAACTCAAATTTTTAACATACTAACATAATATATGATCAATTTCCACAATATATCATACCCAAACATCAATTTGATAGTTTCAAAAGCCATTTCTCAAAAATTATTTCACAGAAAATCATTATGAACAAAATTCCTCCTGTTTATCAAAATTACATGGATTGAATTGCTAGAACAACCATATAACTCATAATTCATCATGTTCATCATATCTTTGTGAATTGAAACTTTTGAAGAACTATAAAACTCTAAAACTATGAAAACATAGAAGAACGTGATTTTAAAAACTTGTTTTTACAGCACTTGTATTGTGAAAATCCTTTCATGGCATACAATCACATATGAAAACATATGAAGACCATATATACATATAAATACATAATCATGAAAACCTAATTTTATAAAGACTAAATACATAACATCTTAATTTAGTAATATGGTTAGTTTGATACCTTTCTAGGTTGAATTAGGAGAAAATATGGAGATGATGAAAGCTTTTCTTTTATTTTCTCAAGGTTTCCCTTCTTCTTCTTCTTCTTCTTCTTCTTCTTCTTCTTCTTCATTCCTTTGTTCTTAGTTTAGGCTTAGGTTTAGAAAACTAACGTAACTTAGTGTATATACAATATACATATAACACATATAATTATAGAATATGTAACTCCCAATATAAGAACATATACTAATTATCAATTTAATATATAAGTTACAAAAATTAGAATTTTAAAAATCCTAAGAATTGTTTGGCAAAACCATATTAAAATAATGACTTAATCATTCCTTAAGCCTTGTTTGGCAAAACAAGATTAAAACTACTTTAATTTATTTTAATGACATTTATAATAAAGTTATTTGTCACACTTCTTTTAATTAAATTTTCATACTTAATCTAATTAATACCAATAACAATTTATCAATTAAATCATTAAATCACAAAACTCAATACAAATAATTACCCATTAAAATGAAATATCAATATAATAATTCATTTAATCAACATAAACTCCTTAATTTAATTATTAAATTAAATTAGAACATTATCCAATAATTATTAATTTCTTTAACTCATTAATTATTTATTAAACAAATAATTAACCAAATCAAATCAAATCAATTAAACAAATATTTATTCAACGATAAACACATCCATTAAATATGTATATAATTCAATAAATATTTAAATCGTATAATTAAAAAATCTGGATTGTTACATCATTCCCTCCTTACAAGAATTTTGTCCTCAGAATCACAACTCAAACCACTCATTCGTTACAATCTTCCCTACTTACAAAGATTATGTCCCCAAAATCGAAGACACAAATTAAACAAATAACTCAGAGTAATCTTTTATCATTTTATCTAAATATAGATTTTGTATTTCCTACTACATTCATTACCATAACAAATTCTAGGTTTCATTTCATAACTTTCACTTGAACTCAATTATATTCTGAGTATTATATTCTTAACCCATTCATTTCCTTTTCTAAGGATCGCTATCACAAACACTCGAGATATTACACATTCCACACAAGGAAGTCACCAAATAAAGGCTCGGGGCTCTTTACTTATGACTTGATATAACAGTGATTGACTTTTGTGGTTTGGTTGCTTGAATTCGTATAAAAGGTTGGTTAGGAATGTAAAACCTAACAACCTTACAAAAATAATCAATTTTAGCATGATGAGTAGTTAACCAATCGATTTCTAAAATCACGTCAAAGGCAAGTATTTTCAAAGAGATAAGATCAATAGGTAATGTGAAAGTGTCGATTTGAATCAACAAGATTTATAAACAATGGATGTAACGAAGGTTTCTCCAAACGGAGTTTTAACAAATAAGTCAAAGTCTAATTTCTCCGGAGTCAAATTTAAATGTTGAGCGCAAGCAAGAGAGATGAAAGAATAGGTAGAACCGGTATCGAATAAGGTATAGATTTTGCAAGAGCTTATGATTAACTTACCCGTAATAACCTCGTTCGGGTTCCTTGATAAACACTTTCACTTAAACTACCGGCTTTAACTTGTCTGAGACATCCTTTAGCATCACTATCCCAGCTGGACTTGACTTCACTACATAAAAAAATAGATCTTGGTGACCTTCTCTTCTGCAATTGAAACATGCTTTGGATTGCTGCGTACAATTTGGACGGATGTGTCCCTCCTATCTGCATTTGAAACATACGACCGATGGTCGTTCTTCTTCCTTTGAACCGGGTGTTGGTGCTGCTGTCTTTCCATCATTGTTGAACCTTCTCTTCTAGAAATTTCCACTCCTATTATCTTGGCCATGATTACCACCGAAGTGGTTACCATTCTTGGCATGATAATTTCCCCCACGATGGTTATCATTGTTCCGATGGCCGTTGCCACTGGTATGATTATTATCGTGTTGTTATTTACCTGAGGATTATTGTCTTCCTGTTGCACATTATCCTAGGTATTGATCGTTGGTGACTCAACAGTCTCATGTGCTTCATTGCTGATCTCAACATTTTCAGATGCCCTTTTCAAACACTATCACAAAACAATGGTTAATAGACATGCAACATATTATCCCTATACTCTGACCGACCAATTAAATACCGAATAAACTTAGGTAGTTCATACTAGCAAAGGAATTTCCTGTATCTTCCCTCTTAGTTCTTGTCTCACATCTCAGCCAGGGATCATATCCTTAAGCTTTGATACCAACTGTGACGTCCGCAAAATATGTATACATCACCCATTCTGAGTTGCCAAATACATGGTACAGAATACAAATACAAACTTAAATATAAAATATGAGATGTGAGTTTTAATACAAATATTGTCTTGTAGACAGTATTCAAACTCAAAATAATTTCTCAATACATTTATTATCACACTATTTCAAAGAATAGTGAGGACTACTAATGCAACCATCTGGACTGTCAATCCACTCCCCAACTAGTCCTAACTATATTCTCATTTACTGAAGAAAACATTGAAAGAAAGGGTGAGCTCAACTAGCCCAATAAGAAATATTATGACTAAAATAATGTAAAATAAATTATCCTTAGCCTTCAACAGTATAACAACTGATAAAATATAATAGACAACAAGTTTTAGATCAACAACTACAGCGGAATAAGCAATCCATTAGAAGAGTCAAAGGATCATTCACCATCCATGCGGTAATCCACATAGACAGGTTATTCCAACAAAGTAATAAAGAATGGAACCAGGTCATGCGTAATCCGCACAGACAGGATGTTCCAACAGAATAATAACGAATGGAATAACAACATAATTCACCAGGCATGCGATAGACCGCACAGACATGTTATTCCAACAGAATAATAAAGAATGGAATAACAGAAGAATTTCACCATGTATGCGATACTTCGCATAGATAGGTTATTCCAACATAATAATAAGGAATTGAATAACAACCCTTAAGAGTATTGAAAGAAAATAACTCTCTTCATGAATACGAAAGAATAATACCCCTTACCTTAAAAAGAAGAGTATTCTGACAGTAGGACGGGGATATACTTGAAGAAAACTTGCACTATTTTCTACGCTCAAAGCTTTCTTAAACTCTAAAGAAATACGCTCAAGATTATAGAAGAATAATTCTCCGAATTTTTAGTGTGATTTTCAATTCTAACTAAGCATCCTATTTATAGGAGAATGGAAAGGATACTATGCTGCACTATGTAATAAAATATAATATATTCTATTTATAATCAAATAAAATAAAACTTTATAAAAAGTATTCTTTTTTATATAAAATTTTTTTACTATGCAAACATTATGCAGGCACTATGAAAATACTATGCATAATAAAATATAATGTATTCTATTTATAATCAAATAAAACAATACTTTATAAAAAGTATTCTGTTTTATATAAAAAGTTTTCTGTTTTATTACATTTATAATAATAATAAAACAAAATTTATATATATAAACTTTCCCGTGACTCCCCCCAAATGATCATATTTCCAAAGTCACACGTGGTCCCCACATGTGGGCCCCACTAAAATACTGAAATTTTTTTTACCGATTATTTTGAAAATGGATAAATGGGGGGTCCAAAAATACAACAAATACCTCATAAAAATCACCTCAATATTTTAGCCACATTTATTAATATTATTATAACCCACAATATTAACAACCTGCTCGCTCCCAGGAAAGAGGGGGCTTTCCAATAAGGATTTCTCCCTGTTGACGCACAATTAGGTGACAAAACCTCTCCTTGACAAAACTTCTAGACATTGTCAATATTGCAAATAATAATATTAATAACTCTGTCATCTCAATTATTGATTTAATAACATACAAAATATCTACAATATTAATTGAATCAAATAACGTGAGATAGTATGAAATAATTACTGTAGCAATAATTGAACAAAATTGAGTGACTTCTCACGTAAGCATCAATAATCAATACCGTGTGCTACTATGCAACCACGCGTATTACTGTACTTTTACTACCGAGTAGTTTAACAATTTTAACGGTAAAACTTCCGCCGTTATTTTCATAAAAATATTTTTGTCGTTTTCTCAATCCGACAATAATTCTGTTGTGGGGTCCACCAAAGATTGTACCGTCATACGGATATTCCCCGATAAAAAGAATATTCCCCGAACAATCGAATATTATACAACAACTTGCATACTTTTTAAAATTTATAAATATTAACCACAACTATAACATTATCTCAAATCCATACTATAATTTTGAAACAAATATTTCGAGAAAATTAAATCTTTATTCGTAAAATTTTGGATTTTACAGATACACTAATTTACAAAATAGTGAGGACTGCTATAATAACCATCTTGAACCATCACTCCACACCCCGACTAGTCCCAGCTATATTCTCGCCTCCTGAGAAGATCAATGGAAATAAAAGGAAAAGGGTGAGCTCAACTAGCCCAGTAAAGAATATTATGAGTAAGATAATGTAGAACAAATTATCCTTAATACTCAACAGGGAAAAATCTGATAAAATACAATAGATAATAAGTTTTAGAATACAATTACATCGAAAACATTAATCTATTAGAAGAGTCAACTAGAGCATGATATCTACTATCTTCTATGATTTAAAAGTTTATCATCAATATTTTATCACTGTAATATCATTCAATAACTATTTCCAATCAACGAATTATATATGCACTACGGGCCAAAGATAATCGTTTATATCACCAGTGGTCATGATCATGCCAAACCCCTGCCCATCTATGCACTACGGGCTAAAGAGGACTTTCACCACAAATCTTATATGTAACATTAAAGGTTATTATTATACCAAACACAATTTCTGGTCATAATCATACCAATTAACAGTCTATCTTTATACTAAGGGACAAAGATGACTTCCAGTATAAGCATGAGGATGATAATAATGATATAAAGATTCAATCAAGTGAGATAAAAGATAAATATTAGTGAATTCTAATTCAATTTATCCAAAGTTCAAATATGTCCAAATTATCAACATGATAACTATTTGTGAAGTGAAATTCAAGAATGATATTCATGTATCAAAAATAATTTGGACAGAAAAGAAAATTAAATTCTGTTGTGAATAGCACTCGTGAATAGTACCGTATGTATGAATAGTACTCAAACATGAAAAGTTTAAAATTTAATAAAAAAGTTCAGACCAATTGTAATATCCCGAGTGTTTATGATAACGATCCTTAGAAAAGGAAATGAATGGGTTAAAGAATATATAATCTTTGATATATGATTGTGTTTAATTGAAGGTTATGTAATAAAACCTAAAAGTTGAAGAAGTGAATGAAGTATATATATATATATATATATATATATATATATATATATATATATATGTAAAAAATTTTGCTAACTTAACGTGTTGAAGTTATTCAATGATAATTGTGAAAGAAATTTTGTGAAAACCTTAGTATGGTAGGGTTTCGGTGATTCCGAGGATGAAATCTTTATAAGGGGAGAAAGATGTGACAACCCGAATTTTAAAAGTTATTAAAGTAAGAATTTAATAATTAAAAATTATTATTATGAGATGTATATATTTTGAATTATGTGTCTTTGTGTGAAAAAAAATGAATTTTTTATGAGATTTAATAGCTGATTAAACTATTAAAAGAAATAAAAGAAATTAGTCACGACAAGGAATTTGGTAGCAAGGGAAATTAACCCTATAAATATTTGGTAATTTAAATTAATTTGAAGCTGTATTATGGAATAATAATGTTTGAATATTAAAACTATGACAACTCGAGAATTTTGAATATGTTCTTAAATTTTTATTAATTGATTTAAGGTTCAAAATTAGAACCTAGACAGAAAATTAGTGTATGTGTTTGATATTTTTGAGATAGAATTTTGAGAATTTCAAAATTCTATGAAGGATTTAGGTGAATATTCAGGATTAAGTGTATATGTGTTTATGTTCTGTGTATATAGTCATTTATGTGTTTAGTATGTGGTTAAGGGTTATAAAATTTATCAGTGTCAAACCCTAAGTTTATATTAAGAACTTCAACGTTCAGTTAGAAAAACCTAGCGATTAACAAGAAACCCTAGAAATCGGTTCTGGAAACCATAATTTTAGTTTCAAGAATTCGAAATCCTAATTCGGAAATTTAAAACCCTAATCTGGGAACATAAATGATAATTATAATTCTTAAGTGATATTAATTATAATGTTAATTAGGGTAAAGATTAATTATTTATTAAACCCTAATTTTAAATTTATTAAAAACTGTAATTTTAGGGTTATAAACCCTAATGACCATTTTGACCCTAATTGCTTAATTAGCAATTTTAATTAGGATATATTAATCCAAATTAGCAAGATTTAAATTATGATTAGTAAATTTTAATGTAATTAAAAAATTCTAATTATATTTTTGAAATATTAATTTTCTATTTTTGAAAACCTAATTTGGAAATTCTAGATTTTATTTTCTAAACCCTAAAATGGTTCAGACCCTAAACCCTAATTCAAACCCTAAACCCTAAGGGATTGGGCTAATTGACAAAAATGCCATTAAATTTGTGTGCGAAAAGACTAAAATACTGTAAGACCCCAACTTATTATAAATAAAAATCGAATTTCCTCTAATTATAATTGTGAATGATAAGGTGTTAATTTGATATAATACTTGGTTATGGGTGAAATATGCAAAATTTTCAAAATAAGCAAGTGGTTATAAAATATTCATTGTTGTCGAAGAATATTCGTTTGGTCGTGGAATATTCTTGCTGTCGGGGAATATTCGTACGACGGCGCAACCTTTTGTCGGCCCCATAACGGAAAGCGATATGATGAAGAAAACGATAAGTATAAGTTATTTATAAATGACGGCGTCGTTGTTACCGTTAACACTGTTGGAATACCTGGTGGTTAAAATATAGTAATACGCGTGTTTGCACAGTAGCACACGGTATTGCACAGTATTGTTGAATTATTGATCGTTACGTAAGAAGGCACTACTCAATAATTGTTACAGTAGTTACTGTTCAATATTTTATTTTAATGATTCAATAATTGTTGCGTTGATATTTTATATTATTTTTGCTCAGTAATTGTCACTGCACATCATCTCCATTATCAGATCAATAATTCATATTAGTTGGAATAATATTATTAGATATCATTATTGGCAATGTCTAAAAAGTTCTGTCAAGGAGAGGTTTGGTCACCTAATTGCGCGCCAGTAAGGAGAAATCCTTATCGGAAAGCCCCCTCTTTCCTAGGAACAGCCTGATTGTCATAAATGTGATCCTGTAATATTATTTGTGAATAATTAATTATTTATTCATATGATAAGGAATTATTTATTTTTACGTGGATATAAATGATATATTTATTTATGTGTTTATTAATGAAGGAATTAATGCTGACGTGTTTTATCAGTATTTTGTCAGATTGAAAGTATTTAAAAATCATCCATTTGTGAATTTCGGGTATTTTCTGTTTGGAATTTGGAAAAACTCAAAGCTACAAAGTTGCAGAGAAATTGATTTTGTGTGGAATAGACATAAAATTTCTATTTTTCTGATAAACGGGCTATTTTCTATGAATTATTTAAGTTTCTGATTATTGTTTAAATGATAAAAAAATTTGGAAAATTCTAGAATTGGTTGGTGAGAAATGTGCTCAATTGAATTTCAAATGTGGTAGGTGGCAATAGTAACATGTAAAGCCATCAGGTAGCAGGTTAGTCTTCTATGGCGTTCTAAGCATTTTTCTATAAATAGGGTGCTTAGTTAGAATTGAAAATCACACCAGAATTAATAAGTTTTCTTTCTTTCTCTCTCAATATTATCGAGCGTATTCTTGTGAGTATTTTGATACTTTGAGTGTTGCTATACGGTGAAAGTTCCTTCAGCACTATATCCAGTATTCTTGCCAGAAGTATTATCTTTTTGAGATAAGGGATGTTATTTTCTTCGTAAGTGATATTATTTCTTCAATATCATTATGCTGAAATATTGGTTGGAATTTTTTATCAAATTTAGAATTTTTCATGTCGGGGTTACTATTCACGAGTTACTATTCATGAGTTACTATTCACGAGTACTATTCACGAATCATGATGTTTTTTCTTGTGGAACTTCTATCTTTTGGTGTCGGAGTTACTATTCACGTATACGACACTATTCACGTATACGGCACTATTCACGAATACGACACTATTTACCGAAAAATGAAATTTTCTTCTTTTTATCCAAGGTGTCTATTATGGTTACTATCTTTGATTGTATCTATGTTTTGATGTTTATTTTGAATTCTGCTTCAAAATTGGTTATTATAAAGTATTTTTGAACTTGGATAAACTGTAATACGAATCCCTAATATTTGATCTTTTATCTCACTAGAGTCGTTTTCTTTAAGATATTTTTCATCATCCTCAGTCCTAAATGATGATATTACTGAATATCTTTGGCCTATAGTGCAAAGATGAATGATTAACTGATGAATATCTTTGGCCTGTAGTGCAAAGATAAATGATTACCTAATGAATATCGTTGACCCGTAGTGCAAAGATGAACAGGTGTTGTGATGAACATGACCAACTGGTGATACAAATGAATATCTTTGGCCTGTAGTGCAAAGATGAATATTTGATTAAAGATGTATATTGATTGTTGTTACAGGGATAAAATATTGATGATAGACTTTTAAATCTTAGAAGATAGTAGAACTCATTCTCTACTTGACTCTTCTAATGGATTGCTGTTTCCGTTACAGTTGCTGATCCAAAACATGTTGTCTATTATATTTTATCAGATTTTTCCCTGTTGAAGACTAAGGATAATTTGTTGTACATTATCTTAGTCATAATATTCTTTACTGGGCTAGTTGAGCTCACCCTTTGCCTTTTTGTTCCATTTTTTTTCTCAGGAGACGAGAATATAGTGGGAACTAGTCGGGGTGTGGAGTAATGGTTCAAGATAGTTGTTTTAGTAGTCCTCACTATTTTGTAAAATAGTGTATCAATAATTGTAATGAGGACTTATTTGACTGTGGATATTGTCTAGAAGACAATATTTGTATTTAAACTCATAGTATGTGTTGTCATATTTTGCACGAAAATTATATTATTGAAGTTGTAGTTTGCTTTCTGTACCATGTATTTGGCGACTCAGAATGGGTGTTGTATACCTATTTTGGGGGCGTCACAGTTGGTATCAGAGCTTAGGGATATGATCCCTGGCTAAGATGAGAGACAATAATTAGGAGGGGAGAGATGGGGAATTCCTTCGCTAGTATGACCTGGCTAAGTTTATATGGTATTTAATTTGTCAGTCACAGTATAGGGATAATATGTGATATGTCGATTAACCCTTTTTTTGTTGCACTGTTTGAAAATGGCATCTAAAAATTTTATGATAAGCACTGAAGCATATGAGACCGTTGAGTCACCAACGATCAATACCCAGGATAATGTGCATCAGGATGGCAATAATCCTTAGGTGAACAATGGCACCAACCTAATGACGAACGACAGTACGTTTAAGAGATTTTTAGAATTCATGCAACACCAAACGAGAGAGACTCCTGTTCACAATGTAGGTGGAAACAATGGCAACCCACGGTTGGTCACCGTTAAGCAGTTTAAGGAGCTGGGACCACCAGAGTTTTTGGGAAAGCCAGAACCACTTACGGCAGAGACGTGGATAAAGCAGATCACCAAGATATTTGATGTCTTGGGATGTTCTGAGGAGCAAAAGGTTCCCTTTGCCACTTTTATGTTGCGAGGAGAGACAGATTACTGGTGGGAATAGGTAAAACGTACTCAATATGCCGCACTGAAGATGTCCTGGGAGAAGTTCCAAGAATTGTTCAACGACAAGTACTTTCCCAAAAGTATTCGTCACATGAAGGAGGTTGAGTTCATCAAGCTGGAGAAAAATAATATGAACGTGTCGTAGTACAAAGCTAAGTTTGCGGAGTTATCCTGATTTGCATCTCATTTGGTTGATAATGAGGAACGAATGACACGAATGTTTTTGCGAGGTTTGAAACCCAAAATACGTCAATACCTCATTTCTCACAAACTTTGTTTATATTCAGATATTGTGAATAGGGCTCATTTAGTGGATCACGATAATGAGCCAGCCCAACCGAAGGATAACGAGCAACAACACGATAATAATTGTACCAGTGGCAACGATCATCGGAGCAATGATAACCATAATGGAGGAAATTATCATGCCAAAATGGTAACCACTTCAGTGGTAATCATGGCCAAGATAATAGAAGAAATGTTTCAAGTGGAAATTTCAAGAAGAGAAGGTTTAATGATGACGAGAAGACATCGGCAACAGCACCAGCACCAGCAACAAATTCTAGGGGAGGAGAACGACCGCCAGTTAGATGCTACAGATGCGGAGAGGAGGGACATATAAGTCCAAACTGTTCACAGTTTTCCAAGATATGTTTTAGTTATGGAAAAGACGGTCACATAGATCGATTTTGTCCTGTAGCAAAATCAAGTCCAGTTGGGACGGTGGCACCAAAGGTGGATACGGACAAAACAAAGTCGGTGGTTTCAGGAAGAGCGTTTTTTTGTGACTTCTCAAAGAGCGAGTAACCCGAACGAGATTAACACGGGTTAGTTAATTATAACTTCTTGCAAAGTCTATACCTTATTAAATACCGGTTCTACCCACTCTTTTATTTCTCCTGCTTGTACTCAACGTTTAAACTTGACTCCTGAGAAATTGGAATTTGACTTATTTGTGGAAACTCCGTTAGTATAAACTTTTATCATATCAACTGTTTATAAATCTTGTTTGATCCAAGTGGGCACAATCACATTACCTGTTGATCTTATCTCTTTAAATATACTTGCTTTTGATGTGATTTTAGGGATTGATTGGTTAACCACTCATCATGCCAAAATTGATTATTTTTGTAAGGTTGTTAGTTTTCATATTCCTAACCAACCTGTTATGCGAATAAAAGCAACTAAACCATTGAAGTCAAACACTTTCATATCAAGCCATTAAGCCATTCATTTATTGAAAAATGGATGTCAAGCTTTATTAGCCCATTTCATGGAGTTAAACAAAAATACGTCAAATTTGAATGATATTTCTGTTGTTAGTGAATTTCCTGACATATTTCTGAAGGACTTCTTAGCCTACCCCTAGAGCGTGAAATCGAATTTTGTATTGATCCAGTACAAAACCCCACTACAAAAAATAAGGTCATTGGCGACGGAGATGTCCGTCACCCTTACCGTCGCCGTATGGGTCGTCGCCCCGGTCTCCCGTCGTTCGCCGTCGGCAAGTGGGTTATTGGCGACGGGAGTCATTGCCGACGGCGTGCCGTCGCCTATGTGTCATTGCCGACGGCATGGCCGTCACTAATGGTCCCGTCGCCAATGACCCACTTTAAAAAAATAATAATAAAATTGTAAAATTCCCCTATTCATTTACATATACATTGTACCTGTTATAAACTAAGAAAAATAAATAATGACAATATACGCATATCAATAACAATCATATCTTTTACTATCAACAATTAATATAATTAGATACCAAACTCAAATCTATACAACTCAAAAGCTAAATACATACATGAAAGTCAAAATATAAATATAAACAACTACTGCCCGAGATCAGGAATCTCTGTCCCATCGCCAGTCCCATCCTCCATAGTCTCATCCGCATCAGCTCGGAAATCATCACCATCTCCTCCACGAGCATCACCTGTGCCGCCATCTTCACCTCCACGAGTCTCATCAACAAGACCCTACAAAATTAAAATATTAATAACGGTGTCCCCAAAATAGATCATATTTATATTATTTTAGTTTGTGTTCTACAGGTGTGGTTCAGTTTCGCAAACTAGGCGATAACTCGGTCTCCGTATGTCGGAATCGAGTACCGTCAGTTGTAACGCGTGTCTAATACCTACGCGGTGCAGTGTGTGTGTTTGTGTGGCGTTCGGACGGACGACGCGGGTTTCGGGCTCTTTTTCGGCTTTTTGGCTAAGTGTGGTTCAGTTTCGCAAACTAGGCGATAACTTGGTCTCCGTATGTCGGAATCGAGTACCGTCAGTTGTAACGCGTGTTTAATACCTACGCGGTGCTGTGTGTATGTTTGCGTGGCGTTCGGACGGACGATGCGGGTTTCGGGCTCTTTTTCGGTTTTTGGCTAAGTGTGGTTCAGTTTTACAAACTAGGCGATAACTCGGTCTCCGTATGTCGGAATCGAGTACCGTCAGTTGTAACGCGTGTCTAATACCTACGCGGTGCAGTGTGTGTGTTTGCGTGGCGTTCGGACGGACGACGCGGGTTTCGGGCTCTTTTTCGGCTTTTTGGCTAAGTGTGGTTCAGTTTCGCAAACTAGGCGATAACTTGGTCTCCGTATGTCGGAATCGAGTACCGTCAGTTGTAACATGTGTTTAATACCTACGCGGTGCTGTGTGTATGTTTGCGTGGCGTTCGGACGGACGATGCGGGTTTCGGGCTCTTTTTCGGCTTTTTGGCTAACTGTGGTTCAGTTTCGCAAACTAGGCGATAACTCGGTCTCCGTATGTCGGAATCGAGTACCGTCAGTTGTAACGCGTGTCTAATACCTACGCGGTGCAGTGTGTGTGTTTGCGTGGCGTTCGGACGGACGATGCGGGTTTCGGGCTCTTTTTTGGCTTTTTGGCTAAGTGTGGTTCAGTTTTACAAACTAGGCGATAACTCGGTCTCCGTATGTCGGAATCGAGTACCGTCAGTTGTAACGCGTGTCTAATACCTACGCGGTGCTGTGTATGTGTTTGCGTGGCGTTCGGACGGACGATGCGGGTTTCAGGCTCTTTTTCGGCTTTTTGGCTAAGTGTGGTTCAGTTTTACAAACTAGGCGATAACTCGGTCTCCGTATGTCGGAATCGAGTACCGTCAGTTGTAACACGTGTCTAATACCTACGCGGTGCAGTGTGTGTGTTTGCGTGGCGTTCGGACGGACGACGCGGGTTTCGGGCTCTTTTTCGGCTTTTTGGCTAAGTGTGGTTCAGTTTCGCAAACTAGGCGATAACTTGGTCTCCGTATGTCGGAATCGAGTACCGTCAGTTGTAACGCGTGTTTAATACCTACGCGGTGCAGTGTGTGTGTTTGCGTGGCGTTCGGACGGACGATGCGGGTTTCGTGCTCTTTTTCGGCTTTTTGGCTAAGTGTGGTTCAGTTTCGCAAACTAGGCGATAACTCGGTCTCCGTATGTCGGAATCGAGTACCGTCTGTTGTAACGCGTGTCTAATACCTACGCGGTGCTGTGTGTGTGTTTGCGTGGTGTTTGGACGGACGATGCGGGTTTCGGGCTCTTTTTCGGCTTTTTGGCTAAGTGTGGTTCAGTTTCGCAAATTAGGCAATAACTCGGTCTCCGTATGTCGGAATCGAGTACCGTCAGTTGTAACGCGTGTCTAATACCTACGCGGTGCTGTGTGTGTGTTTGCGTGGCGTTCGGACGGACGATGCGGGTTTCGGGCTCTTTTTCGGCTTTTTGGCTAAGTGTGGTTCAGTTTCGCAAACTAGGCGATAACTCGGTCTCCGTATGTCGGAATTGAGTACCGTCAGTTGTAACGCGTGTCTAATACCTACGCGGTGCTGTGTGTGTGTTTGCGTGGCGTTCGGACGGACGATGCGGGTTTTGGGCTCTTTTTCGGCTTTTTGGCTAAGTGTGGTTCAGTTTCGCAAACTAGGCGATAACTCGGTCTCCGTATGTCAGAATCGAGTACCGTCAGTTGTAACGCGTGTCTAATACCTACGCGGTGCTGTGTGTGTGTTTGCGTGGCGTTCGGACGGACGATGCGGGTTTCGGGCTCTTTTTCGGCTTTTTGGCTAACTGTGGTTCAGTTTCGCAAACTAGGCGATAACTCGGTCTCCGTATGTCAGAATCGAGTACCGTCAGTTGTAACGCGTGTCTAATACCTACGCGGTGCTGTGTGTGTGTTTGCGTGGCGTTCGGACGGACGATGCGGGTTTCGGGCTCTTTTTCGGCTTTTTGGCTAACTGTGGTTCGGTTTCGTAAACTAGGCGATAACTCGGTCTCCGTATGTCGGAATCGAGTACCGTCAGTTGTAACGCGTGTCTAATACCTACGCGGTGCAGTGTGTGTGTTTGCGTGGCGTTCGGACGGACGATGCGGGTTTCGTGCTTTTTTTCGGCTTTTTGGCTAAGTGTGGTTCAGTTTCGCAAACTAGGCGATAACTCGGTCTCCGTATGTCGGAATCGAGTACCGTCTGTTGTAACGCGTGTCTAATACCTACGCGGTGCTGTGTGTGTGTTTGCGTGGCGTTCAGACGGACGATGCGGGTTTCGGGCTCTTTTTTGGCTTTTTGGCTAACTGTGGTTCAGTTACGTAAGATCTTTCTCGGCACGTCTTTTCCCTTTTTCTTGCGCTGCTCATAGTATCTACTTGTACCACAAATATCACATGACCTCTTATCTTTATTGACATCACCGTAATACAACATACAGTCATTCTCACAAGCATCAATCTTCTCATACCCTAGATTGAGCCTTTTGACCATTTTCTTCACATCATAGTACGACTCCGGTAACTTATTGCCTGCAGGTAAACACTCCTTCACAATGCTTAACAGTTCATTAAAACCTCTCTCGCTACGGTCATGCTCATTCTTGAAGTGTAAAAACTTAGTCACAGCAGATAAGACGGTGTGTTTTTCGTGCCCGTCATACAGTGGTGTCGCTGTTTCATGTAATAACTCATAGAAACCCTTAGCCCCATCATTCGGCTCTTGCTCGACGCTACTGCCATCCCTGTCTGTATTCCACTGAAAGTACGAACCAGCAGCTTCGATTATCATGTTAGTACAGTCAAAGTTTTCGTCACCTCTGGATTTCGGTTCTGATTCATGTTCATCCAACCAGGTTTCCCCATGATAGATCCATGTCGTATAACCCTGCTTGAACCCATACGCAAATAAGTCGCACATGACATCACTCCTTTCCTTCCACACTTCATTCACACACCTCTTACAAGGACATCTGATCTCACCGCCGCTGACTTGCTCAAACGCGAAGTTGAGAAACTGTTCAACCCCACTACGATACTCAGAGCTAAGCCCACTCCTATCAGTGGCTACCCTACATTCCATCCAACTTCGATCAACAGACATATCGGACAACTGTCTGCTATATATATGGAAAGTTAGACAAACACAATCAAGTCTCCAAGTTAATGTATATGCAAGCTTATGAGTTTCCTAACTTCATCTCCCACTCTAACGGGTCAGGCTTCTATCCCATTCCCGGATGTGTCGCCTCACTGATGTCAACAACTTGAACACATCTTTACATTTTTCAGAATTTTCGGCAGCACCTCCCTATGGTCTTCAAGTACACGAAATAGACTAACACATCGTAGTCTAAATATGCACCCGAAGAACATCAAGAGATATATACTGACAGAAAATTCAAAAAATATAAAGACGTGCTCAAGTCGTTAACACCGACCTAAGTGAGATCGAAACATACAAGAATAGTCCCAAAACGGGGACTATTTGAGATTCACTCCTACTAAGTGAATCTCAAACGGGTTTCTAAGCTTCCTAAACTATATGAAAATATGCACGTGTCAAGAAATTGAAGTATCCACTAAATAGTAATGATAAATTAAGAAGATTATGTCATTTTATAAATGTAAAAAAATTGACAATGTCAACTATAAACGAATGTGTTCCAACATATTTTACTCTTACTCATATTTTCTTAGCAACGTACTCGATCAAAAACACTTGACAACTATAAACAAATGTTTTAAATTTTTGCAATGCATTATGTTTTCAATGCCAATCTGTTTTGGTGTTTTTAATGCCAACTAGTTTTTGAAAACGAACTAAGCCCCAAACTGTTGGTCGAGACAAATACAGAGCTCAAGTACATAATTATATAATGCAACCTCTATACATTGATCCCAGGTCTACAGTCTACACTGAACCTAGGTTAATAACTACACTGAACCACAATTTCATGGCTTTAGTACAATTATTAAATAAAGTAAATAGAAAAGGAAAACTTTGAGCAAAACTTTCACATGGGAAAAATCATATACCAGTTTACATACACTAAATGATGAATAAACTAAACTACTTCAAGTTTTATACCCTAATTAATCTAGTAATAAGAATTGAATAAAAACCATAAATATGAATCAACAAGCTGCTATACAAACTGAAAAGTATTGCATTATATGAATATCACCCACATCAAGTTCATCTATTCAACCCACTTAAACAACCCCCAATGTGAAATCAAAGTTAACACTGATAGAATTCTATGTATATGAGCAATAAATCATGTGCAGTGGTTATTAAGAGAAGAAACATTACCTTTACTCTTAATTTGATAGCTGAAGAAGAACAGTGGCCGACTAGTTGAAGAAGAACAGCGAGTCGCCGTCGGTGAATAGTGGCGAGGAAAGAGGGAGAAGAACCCGACGCAGGCGAGGGAGGAAAGGGACGAATATACTGGGCAGTGAAATAATTGAGTCTTCAATTGAGAGGAAAACGACCAAATTGAGAGAGAAAGGAGAAAACACAGAACACAGAGGGAAAATGAAAAAGAAGACGTTGCCGTCGCGAACCAGGGTTATAAAAAACATTACTCATTCTCGACGGCGATTCCCGTCGCCCCAGTCCCGTCGCCATTAATTCATTAGCGACTGCCGTGCCGTCGCCAATGAGTTTTATGTCCGTCGCTAATAAGTTTTCCCTCCACCGCCAAAGTTTCGCACCTATTTTTCCTGGGGGAAAAATGTATTAGCGACGACATTCATTAGCGACGGCAGTGCCGTCGGCATTGACAGTATTAACGACGGGTTACGTGCCATCGCCAATGACCCCGTCGCCAATGACCAATTTCCTTGTAGTGCCCATTTCTAAAACTCTTAAATATTTCTTCAACCAAAACAAATGTATAATGCGCCAAAGACGTTGGCTCAAGCTGTTGAAGATTACGATCGTACCATTCAATACCATCGTGGAAAAGCGAACGTGGTAGCTGACGCATTGAGTAGAAGATCATATGCGTTTACGAGTGCGACGTTGTTAACACAAAAACCCATTTCGTATAACTTATAAATGATGAAGACAGAGTTAAAGACTCTAGGGACCCACGTAAAGTTAACGAATATACGAGTAGAATCGACTTTAATCGATAAAGTTAAAATGGCTCAAGCTACACACCAGAGCTGATGAATATAAAGAAGAAGGTGCAAGAATGCGTTATTCTAAAAGTAAGAGTGGATGAAGAGTAGAAAGCTCAAGCCTTCAATTTATTTGAAATCCTCAATCGAATAGGAACTGTGGCCTATAGATTCGCCTTAACGCTAAGTATGTCGCGTGTTCATAACGTTTTTCACGTATAGATGTTACGTAAATATGTGAACGACCCAAACCACATTATTGCGTTAGAACCAGGTGAGATAGCTAATGATTTAACGTACGAGGAGGTACCTGTCAAGATATTGGATAGGAAAGAGCATGTCCTACGAACCAAGGTTATACCACAAGTTAAAGTTTTGTGGAGAAACCATGCTATTGAAGAAATGACTTGGGAGTTGGAATTAAAAATGAAAGTGAGGTACCTTCACCTTTTCAAAACACCAGATATGTACGTCAATTTCGAGGATAGAATTTCATAAGGAGGGGAGGTTGTAAGACCACAACTTATTATAAATAAAAATCGAATTTCCTCTAATTATTATTGTGAATAATAAGGTGTTAATTTGATATAATACTTTGGTTATGGGTGAAATGTGCAAATTTTGCAAAATTAGCAAGTGGTTATAAAATATTCATTGTTGTCGGGGAATATTCATTTAGTCATGGAATATTCTTGCTGTCAGGGAATATTCGTACGACGGCGCAACCTTTTGTGGGCCCCATAATGGAAAGCGATTGGATGAAGAAAACGACAAGTATAAGTTGTTTATAAATAACGGCGTAGTTGTTACCGTTAACACTGTTGAAATACCCGGTGGTTAAAATACAGTAATACGCATTGTTGCACAGTAGTACACGGTATTGCACAGTATTATTGAATTATTGATCCTTACGTAAGAAGGAACTACTCAATAATTTTTACAATAGTTACTGTTCAATATTTTATTTTATTGATTCAAAAATTGTTGCATTGATATTTTATATTATTGTTGCTCAATAATTGTCACTGCACATCATCTCCATTATCAGATCAATAATTCATATTATTTAAATAATATTATTAGATAGCATTATTGGCAATGTCTAGAAAGTTCTGTCAAGGAGAGGTTTGGTCACCCAATTGCGCGCCAGTAAGGAGAAATCCTTATCGGAAAGCCCCCTCTTTCCTGGAAACAACCTGGTTGTCATAAATGTGATTTTGTAATATTATTTGTGAATAATTAATTATTGATTCATATAATAAGGAATTATTTATTTTTATGTGGATATAAATGATGGATTTATTTATGTGGTTATTAATGAAGGAATTAATGCTGAGGTGTTTTATCAGTATTTTGTCGAATTAGAAGTATTTAAAAATCATCCATTTGTAGATTTCGGGTATTTTCTGTTTGGAATTTGGAAAAATTCAAAGCTACAAAGTTGCAAAGAATTTGATTTCATGTGGAATGGACATAAAATTCATATTTTTCTGATAAACGGGCTATTATATATGAATTATTTAAGTTTTTGATTATTGTTTAAATGATAAAACATTTTGGAAAATTCTAGAATTGATTGGTGAGAAATGTGCTCAATTGAATTTCAAATGTGGTGGGTTGCAATAGTAACATGTAAAGCCATCAGGTAGCAGGTTAGTCTTCTATGACGTTCTAAGCATTTTCTTATAAATAAGGTGCTTAGTTAGAATTGAAAATCACACCAGAATTCATAAGTTTTCTCTCTTTCTCTCTCTATATTATCGAGCGTATTCTTGTGAATATTTTGATACTTTGAGTGTTTCTATACGGTGTATGTTCCTTCAGCACTAAATCTAGTATTCTAGCCAGAAGTATTATCTTTTTGAGGTAAGGGATGTTATTTTCTTCGTAAGTTATATTATTTCTTCAATATCATTATGCCAAAATATTGGTTGGAACTTTTTATCAAATTTAGAATTTTTATATCGAGGTTACTATTCATGAGTTACTATTCATGAGTTACTAGTCACGAGTACTATTCACGAGTACTATTCACGAAGCATGATAATTTTTCTTGTGGAATTTCTATCTTTTGGTGTCGGAGTTACTATTCACGTATACGACACTATTCACGAATACGACACTATTTACTGAAAAATGAATTTTTCTTCTTTTTATCCAAGGTGTCTATTATGGTTACTATCTTTGATTGTATCCATGTTTTGATGTTTATTTTGAATTCTGCTTCAAAATTGGTTATTATGAAGTATTTTTGAACTTGGATAAACTATAATACGAATCCCTAATATTTAATATTTTATCTCACTGGATTCGTTTTCTTGAAGATATTTTTTATCATCCTCAGTCCTAAATGATGATATTACTGAATATCTTTGGCCTGTAGTGCAAAGATGAATGATTAACTGATGAATATCTTTGGCCTGTAGTGCAAAGATGAATGATTGCCTAATGAATATCTTTGGCCCGTAGTGCAAAGATGAACTGGTGTTGAGATGAACATGACCAACTGGTGATACAAATGAATATCTTTGGCCTGTAGTGCAAAGATGAATATTTGATTAAAGATATATATTGATTGTTATTACAGGGATAAAATATTTATGATAGACTTTTAAATCTTAGAAGACAGTAAAACTCATTCTCTGCTTGATTCTTCTAATGGATTTCTGTTTCCGCTGCAGTTGTTGATCTAAAACTTGTTGTCTATTATATTTTATCAGATTTTTCCCTGTTGAAGACTAAGGATAATTTGTTGTACATTATCTTAGTCAAAATATTCTTTACTAGGCTAGTTGAGCTCACCCTTTGCCTTTTTGTTCCATTTTTTTTCTCAGGAGACGAGAATATAGCGGGAACTAGTCGGGGTGTGGAGTAATGGTTTAAGATAGTTGTTTTAGTAGTCCTCACTATTTTGTAAAATAGTGTATCAATAATTGTAATGAGGACTTATTTGAGTGTGGATATTGTCTAGAAGACAATATAGGTATTTAAACTCACAGTATATGTGTTGTCGTATTTTGCACGACAATTATATTATTAGAGTTGTAGTTTGCTTTTTGTACCATGTATTTGGTGACTCAGAAAGGGTGTTGTATACATATTTTGGGGGCGTCACAAATACCCTTTATTTAAAAATCTAAGTAAAGAGTTATGGCCAAAGTTGTGGCCACATCACATCACTCATAGACACTAGAATCAAAAGGGTGAGATTAAAGTAAAGAAAAATCCTTACTTTACTTACCATTCTATCCAAGACCCTTCTCTCTATAAGATTTCAAAATATAGAGTGAGAGAGAGTGTGAAATAAAGCCATGATCATTTCATATCAAGCCATTATCAAAATCAGAAGTCAGAATCAAAAATCAAAGCTCAAAAGGTATAAAACCCTAAAACTAGAAATCTTTTGATTTGATGTTTAATGTTGTTGTTTGTTGGTTAATGTTATTTTAGAGTGTCATTTGATGATCTGGGTTGCCAAAACCTAGATCCATATCATTTAGATACTCGAATTTAAAGATTTCTCAAATCTGGAAAAATGGAAATATAAGGCATGACAACCTAATAACAGGGCCTCTAGATCTTTATATGTTAGTGGTTTTATGTGTTTTATGTTATAAATATGTAGTATGACATATGGACTAGGATCTGAGACTGAAATCAGGATTAGATCATTTTTAAATCTCAAGTTATGAACGGTCAAACCTAGTTGACCGATCACGAAAATGATTTCTGGGCAACCCAGAAATTTCCTGAAATTCATGACAAGCTTTTTCAAGCCTCTGATCTTACAGTCTTTTTATTGTTTATCCAAGTTGTTGTTTTGTTATTGTAGCCTGGCATTCATATTACACATCTAAGTCATCAAAAGCACCAGATCGATCACAGGATCAAAGATAATACCGGTCAAACTACCGTTGACCATCTCGCCGGATGAAGATTCTAGGTAACCCAGATCTTCATCAGCCGAGTTTTTTTGTCAGAGTTTGACCAGCCTTGATCTTACATATGTGTTGATGTTTTTATGATCTAATGTTATGTCATTATACCCTGTCATGTGTTCTACAAGAATTACCTACTAGATTACACAAACAAGACCCAGATGGAAAGTTATGAGGATCGAAATCTGGTACCTTGCAACTGTTCTTCATTTCTGAAAAACCCAGAAATGAAGAACAGCTCTGACAATAGTTTTTGGAGCTTAGATCTTTCATAATTGATTTATTTTGGCTATGAAACTTGCTTTAGATTATTGTATTACATCAACACTGTGACGCCCCAAAAATAGGTATACAACACCCATTCTGAGTCGTCAAAATACATGGTACAGAAACAACTACAACTTTATTAATACAACATAAAAACTGTGAGTTTAAATACAAATATTGTCATCTAGACAATATCCACACTCAAATAAGTCCTCAATACAATTATTGATACATTATTTTACAAAAATGGTGAGGACTACTAAAACAATTTCTAAAACTTTCATTCCATATCCCGATTAGTACTCGCTACATTCTCGCCTCCTGAGAAGAAAAATGGAACAAAAAGAAAAAAGGTGAGCTCAACTAGCCAAGTAAAGAATATTATGACCAAGATAATATAGAATAAATTATCATTAGTCTTCAATAGGGAAAAATCTAATAGAATACAATAGACAACAAGTTTTAAATCAATATTCGCAGCGAAAATAATACTTCATTAGAAAAGTTAAGTAGAGAATAAAATCTTATCTTTTATATATGAATTTAAAAGTTCATCGTCAATATTTTATCCCTGTAACATCAATCAATATATATCTGTAATCAAATATTCATCTTTGCACTACAGGCCAAAGATATTCATCAGTTGGTCATGTTCATCTAAACACCTGTACATCTTTGCACTACGGGCCAAAGATATTCATCAGAAATCATTCATATTTGCACTACAGGACAAATATATTTAGTTATATCATCATTTAGGACTGAGGATGATGAAAAATATTTTAAAGAAACCGAATCCAGTGAAACAAAAGAATAAATATTAAGGATTCGTATTTCAGCTATTCCATGTCCAAAAATACCTCATAAATAATCATAGTGGAGTAAAATTCAAGAATGATCAAAACAAGGATACAATCAAAGCTAGTATCCATAATAGATATTTTGGACGAAAAATCAAAATTTAATTTTTCTGTGAATAATGCTGTATTCGTGAATAGTACCGTATACGTGAATAGTGTCGTATACGTGAATAGTGACTCCGACACTAAAAGCTAGAAATTTCACAAAAAAATTATCATGCTTCGTGAATAGTACTCGTGACTAGTAGCTCATGAATAGTAACTCCGACATGAAAAAGTTTCAAATTTGATAAAAAGTTCCAACCAATATTTCGGCATAATGATATTGAAGAAATAATATCATTTTTAAAGAAATAATATCCCTTACCTCAAAAGGATATTACTTCTGATTGGATTAGTGTTAAAAGAACTTGCACCATATAACAATACTCAAAGTACTAAAATGCTCACAACAATATGTTTAATATATCGAGAGAGAAAGAGAGGGAAAACTTCAATTTCTTGTGTGATTTTCAATTCTAACTTAAGTACCCTATTTATAGGAAAATACTTAGAACACCAAAGAGAAAATTTAATATAATATTAATATATTATATAAAAATTCTTATGCACACCAAATCAGATCCAAACATCAGCCACCAATAGTCAACTAAATCAAAAAAATGTTTTTGTTATTAAAAATAATTAAAACTTTCAAAAATTAATTATTTCGGAACTTCAATAATTTATAATAAATAGTCCTTTTATCAGAAAATTTGAATCTTGTGACTTTTTATAGGAAATTCAATTCTCTACAACTTTGCAGAAGAAAGTTTTTCTAAATTCCAAACAGAAATTGACTGAAATCCATAAACGGGCGATTTTACAGGCTATAATCAAATTTCAGTCAAGAAATGGGCCCACAGACATGTTTAATATGTTTTAAACAACTTTTGCAACAAAAATACTCTTCCTCCTCATATACTCATATATGCCACATTCATTGTAAAAATATCATCATTATTATATTATAATAATATAATAAAATATTATTTTATCAAAAAAGATAAAATATCAATTTTCAACAATTGTCACTTTAAAAATTTTCTCCATCTATATCCACATAAAATGAATATTTTCCTCATCATATAAATCAATATTTAATTATTCACAAATAATATTACAGAATCACAATACTGATAATCAGGCAGTTCCCAGGAAAGAGGGGGCTTTCCAATAAGAATTTCTCATTACTGGCGCACAATTAGGTGATCAAACCTCTCCTTAGACAGAACTTTCTAGACATTGCCAATAATGTTTTCTAATAATATTATTCAGATAATATGAATTATTGCTTCGATAATGAAAAATACTGTGTAGTGACACTTATTTAAACGACAATAATATAAAATATCAACACAACAATTATTGAATCAATAAAATAAAATACTGAACAATAACTACTTTAACAATTATTGAGTAGTGCCTTCTTACGTAAGAATCAATAATTGGTGCAATACCGTGTGCTACTGTGCAATAACGCGTATTACTGTGTTTCAACCACCGGGTATTCCAACAGTGTTAACGGTAACAACTACGCCGTTATTTATAAACAACTTATACTTGTCATTTTCTTCATCCAATCACTTTCCGTTATGGGGCCCACAAAAGACTGCACCATCTTACGAATATTCCCCGACAGCAAGAATATTCCACGACCAAACGAATATTCCCTGACAATAATGAATATTTTATAACCACCTGCTTATTTTAAAATATTTACGTATTTTACCCATAACTAACCACATTAATCAATTCAACCCTTACTATATCAAAATAATAAATAGAGGAAATTAAATTTCATTTATAAAAAGTTGGGGTCTTACAACCTTCCCTTCTTATGAAATTTCGTCCTCAAATTTGACGTACGTACATGGTGCTTCGAAAAGGTGAGAATACCTCTTTTTCATTTCTGATTCTAACTCCCAGGTAGTTTTTTCAATAGCATGGTTTCTCCATAAAACATTAACTTGTGGTATAACCTTAGTGCGTAAGACATGCTCTTTCATATCCAAGATCTTGAAAGGTACCTCCTTGTATGTTAAATCTTCGGCTATCTCGTTTGGTTCTAACTCAATAACGTGGTTCGGGTCCTTCACATATTTACGAAGCACAGATATTTAAAAAACGTTATGAACACGAGACATGCTTGGAGGTAACGCGAGTCTATATTCCACATTTCCTACTCGTTCAAGAATCTGAAATGGACCAATAAATCGTGGATTGAGCTTTTCTCTCTTCCCGAATCTTGTAACTCCCTTCCATGGAGCCACACACAACAATATATGATCCCCAATACTAAATTCCACGTCCTTTCGATGAAGATTTGCGTAACTCTTTTGTCGATCTTGTGCCGTTTGTATACGTTATCGAATCATTTGGATCTTTTTCGTAGTCATACGTACCAACTCGGGTCCCAACAATGTTGCTTCACCCACCTCATCCCAACATATTGGAGAGCGACACTTTCGTCCATACAATGCTTCGAATGGAGCCACACCTATATTTGCCTGATAACTGTTGTTGTAGTAAATATTTATCCCAACTCCCTTTGAAATCGAGGACACAAAGTCTTAATAGATCTTCAAGAGTTTGAATAGTCCTCTCTGATTGTCTGTCCGTTTGAGGATGGTTTGCCGAACTAAATCGTAAATCCGTGCCCATAGCTTTTTGCAAGCTAACCCAAAATCTTAAAGTGAATCTTGGTTCGCGATCCCAAACTATGGATACTGGCATGCCATGCAATCTTACAATCTCATTTATGTACATAATAGCAAGACGTTCAAGGGAATAAGTCTCGCGTATAGGCAATAAATGGGCTGACTTGGTTAATCTATCAACAATAACCCAAATCACATCTATGCCTTGAGAAACTTTGGGAAGACCCGTAACGAAATCCATAGTAATGTGTTACCACTTCCATTTTGGAATCGCAAGTGGTTGCAATGGACCCTTTGGTACTTGATGCTCCTCCTTTACACGTTGACAAGTTAAACATATTGAGATAAACTTTGCAATCTCTCTCTTCATATTGTTCCACCAAAATGTATGTCGAAGATCACGATACATTTTGGTACTTCCAGATGGATTGCAAATGGTGTATTGTGTGCCTCCATCATGATCTTTTACTTCAAATCAGAATCATTAGGAACACAAAGTCTGGAATGGACTCGAAGTATTCCTTCTTCATCGATTCTTGCTTCTGGAATAACACCTTCTTGTACTTTCTTCTTCATAATCATCTGCTCCGGGTCTGTGGCTTGAGCAACTTTAACTTTCTCGATTAAAGTTGGTTCTATACGTATACTTGACATCATTACATAGGTCCCCGGAGTCTTGAATTCCATCTTCATCTTTTGTAAATCACACAAAATGGGCCTTTGTTTTAACAACATCACATTTGTTCCCGCGTATGATCTTCTACTCAATGCGTCAGCTACCACGTCCGCTTTTCCAAGATGGTATTGAATAGTGTGGTCGTAATCTTTCAATAGCTCGAGCCAACGTCGTTGTCGCATGTTAAGTTCCTTTTGGGTGAAGAAATATTTGAGGCTTTTATGGTCTGAATATATCTCCACTTTTTTCCCCATATAGATAGTGCCTCCAGATCTTTAGCACAAAAATGACTGCTGCCAACTCTAGATCATGATTAGGATAATTCCTCTCATATTCTTTAAGTTGTCGCGAGGCATAGGCTATGACTTTCCCACGTTGCATGAGAACACATCCTAACCCTTTGCCTGAAGCATCGCTGTAGATAACAAATCCATCCGAACCAGATGGTAATGTCAAAACAGGTGCCAAAATTAGTCTCCTCTTGAGATCTTGGAAACTCTTATCGCATTCCTTGCTCCATACGAATTTTGTATCTTTACGAGTCAGCTGAGTTAACGGAGTAGCGATTCTAGAAAATCCTTCCATAAATCTCTGATAATAACCTGCTAAGCCCAAAAAGCTACGTACTTCGGTCACCGTCTTTGGTTGCTCCCAACTTTGTATTGCTTCAATATTTGCCGGGTCAACAGACACTCCATGTTTTGACACCATGTGCCCAAGGAATGCTACTTCCTCAAGCCAGAACTCGCATTTCTTCAGTTTGGCATATAGCTTGTTATCACGAAGCCTTTGCAGTATCAGCTTCAAATGGCTCTCATGATCTGCACGGTTTTTGGAATAGATGAGGATGTCATCAATAAATACAACAACGAACTGATCCAAATATTCCTTGAATACTCGGTTCATCATATCCATGAAAGCCGCAGGAGCATTAGTCAATCCAAAGGACATGACTAGGAATTCATAATGCCCGTACTGAGTTCTGAAGGCAATCTTCGAAATATCCTCAGTTTTAACCTTCAGCTGATGATATCCAGAACGAAGATAGATTTTTGAAAAGAATTATGCTCATTGCAACTGGTTCAACAGGTCATCAATGTGAGGTAGCGGATACCTATTCTTGATAGTGATATGGTTTAATTCTCTATAATCGATACAAAGTCGCATACTCCCGTCTTTCTTCTTTACAAATAAAACAGGAGCACCCCAAGGAGATGTACTAGGACGAATGAAACCGATGTCCAACAACTATTGTACTTGGACCTTTAACTCCTGAAGTTCAATAGGAGCCATTCGATATGGGGTTTTAGAAATGGGCTTTGCACCAGGTTCAAGATTAATAAAGAATTCAACTTCACGTTCTGGGGGTAGACCAGGAAGTTCTTCAGGAAATACGTCAGGAAAGTCAATAACAACAGGAATATTATTCAAATCTGGCGTGTCTTTATTCAAATCCATAACATGGGCTAAGAAAGCTTGACATCCGTTTTTTAATAAACGAATAGCTTTATGACTTGATATGACAGTGATTGATTTTAATGTCTTAGTTGCTTCAATTAGCACAACAGGTTGGTTAGGAATATGAAAACTAACAACCTTACGAAAAAAATCAATTTTGGCATGATGAGTAGTTAACCAATCAATCCCTAAAATCACGTCAAATGCAACTATCTTTAAAGAGATAAGGTCAATAGGCAATGTGATGGTGCCAACTTGGATCAAACAAGATTTATAAATAGTGGATGTGATGAAAGTTTCTCCTAACGGAGTTTCCACTGATAGGTCAAAGTCTAATTTCTTCGGAGTCAAGTTTAAACGTTGAGCACAAGCAGGAGAGATAAATGAATGAGTAGCACCGGTATCTAGTAATGTATAAACTTCGCATGAATTTATGATTAGCTTACCCGTGATCACCTCGTTTGGGTTCCTCGCATGTTGACCAGTCACGACAAACGCTCTACCAGGAACCGTTGACTTTGATTTTTTTGACACAGCCTTTTGAGTCACCATCCCCGCTGGACTTGGTTTCACTACAATGCAATCTCGAGCGATATGTCATTCCTTTCCACAGTTATAACATACCTTAAACTGTTGTGGGCAGTTTGGGCTGATATGTACTTCTTTTTCTCACTTATAGCATATAACAGGTGGTCGTTCTCCTCCCTTAGAACCAGTTGCTACTGCTGCTGACGTCTTCACATTGTCATTGTTGAATCTCCTCTTTTTAAAATCTCCCCCCGACTCGCTTCTTCTATTTTCATGGCCACGATTACCACCATAATGGTTACTGCTTTTGTCTGAATGTTTTCCTTCCCACTGGTTTTCATTGCTCCGATGACTGCTGCCACCGGTATGACCCTGGTTGCGGTCCCTTGGTTGAACGTACTCGCTATCTCGCTCTAATAATTGAGCCCTGTTGACAACATCTGAATATAAAGAAAATTTATGAGAGATAAGATATTGTCGAATCTCGGGTTTTAAACCTCTCAAAAACATCTTCATCATTCGTTCCTCATTCTCTACTAAATAAGGTGCAAACCTGGATAACTCTGCGAACTTCGCCTCGTATTGGGACACCGTCATGTTATTTTGTTCTAGTATAATAAACTCTACCTCCTTCATATGGCGAATACTTTCAGAAAAGTATTTTTCGTTGAAAAGTTTCTTAAACGTTTCCCAAGACATACGGAGTGCGGTAGGCTGGGTACGTTTCACAGACTCCCACCAATAATCTGCCTCGCCAAGGAACATAAAGGTGGCGAATGGAACCTTTTGTTCCTCCATGCATCCCAAGACATTGAATATCTTGGTAATTTACTTGACCCACGTTTCCTCCATTATCGGATCCGGCTTTCCCTTAAATTATGGTGGTCCTAACTCTTTTAACTGCTTGGCCGTGATAAGTCGCGCGTTGCTATCATTTCCACCCGTATTCTGTACACGAGTCTCCCTCGTCTAGTTTTGCATGAACTGCAAAAAACTCCTAAACATCCCATCGTTCATCATCTGCTCAGTGGTGTTGTTTACAGAAGGAATATTGTCTTCCTGTTGCACGTTCCCCTGAGTGGTGATTAAAGTTGTTTCCACGGTCTCATTAACTCCACCGTTAATATTCTCAGCTGCCATTCTTAAATACTGTCATAAAACAAGGGTTAATTAAACAAATTAACATATCACATATTAATCATATACTTCAACTGACCAACAAATAAGCTTAGGTATGACACACTAACGAAGGATTACTCGTCTCTCCCCTCCTAGTACTATTCCCCGATCTCTGCCAGAGACCATATCCCTAAGCTCTGATACCAACTGTGACGCCCCCAAAATAGGTATACAACACCCATTCCGAGTCATCAAAATACAAGGTATATAAACAACTACAACTTTATTAATACAACATAAAAACTGTGAGTTTAAAAACAAATATTGTCATCTAGACAATATCCTCATTCAAATAAGTCCTCAGTACAATTATTGATATATTATTTTACAAAAATGGTGAGGACTACTAAAACAACTTTCTAAAACCTTCATTCCATACCCCGACTAGTACTGGCTATATTCTCGCCTCTTGAGAAGAAAAATGGAACAAAAAGGAAAATGGTGAGCTCAACTAGCCCAATAAAAAATATTATGACCAAGATAATATAAAAAAATTATCATTAGTCTTCAACAGGGAAAAATCTAATAGAATACAGTAGACAACAAGTTTTAAATCAATATTCGCAGCGAAAATAATAATTCATTAGAAGGGTTAAGTAGAAAATAAATCTATTATCTTCTATATATATGAATTTAAAAATTCATCGTCAATATTTTATCCCTGTAACATCAATCAATATATATCTGGAATTAAATATTCATCTTTGCACTACAGGCCAAAGATATTCATCAGTTGGTCATGTTCATTTAAACACATGTTCATCTTTGCACTACGGGCCAAAGATATTCATCAGAAATCATTCCTCTTTGCACTACAGGACAAAGATATTCAGTTATATCATCATTTAGGACTGAGGATGATGAAAAATATTTTAAAGAAACCGAATCCAGTGAAACAAAAGAATAAATATTAAGGATTCGTATTTCAGCTATTCCATGTCTAAAAATACCTCATAAATAATCATAATGGAGTAAAATTCAAGAATGATCAAAACATAGATACAATCAAAGCTAGTATCCTTAATAGATATTTTGGACGAAAAACAAAAATTTAATTTTTCTATGAATAGTGTCGTATTCGTGAATAGTGCCGTATACGTGAATAGTGACTCCGACACTAAAAGATAGAAATTTCACAAAAAAATCATCATGCTTCGTGAATAGTACTGGTGAATAGTAACTCATGAATAGTAATTCGTGAATAGTAACTCATGAATAGTAACCCGGACATAAAAAAGTTCCAAATTTGATAAAAAGTTCAAACCAATATTTCGGCACAATGATATTGAAGAAATAATATCCCTTACCTCAAAAGGATAATACTTCTGATTGGATATAGTGTTGAAAAAACTTGCACCGTATAGCAATACTCACAACAATACGCTCAATATAACGAGAGAGAAAGAGAGAGAAAACTTCAGTTTCTGGTGTGATTTTCAATTCTAACTTAAGCACCCTATTTATAGGAAAATGCTTAGAATACCAAAGTAGAAAATTTAATTTAATATTAATATATTATATAAAAATTCTTACGCACACCAAATCAGATCCAAACATCGGCCACCAATAGTCAACTAAATCAAAAAAATGTTTTTGTTATTAAAAATAATTAAAACTTTCAAAAATCAATTATTTCGGAACTTCGGAACTTCAATAATTCATAATAAATAGTCCTTTTATCAGAAAATTCAAATCTTGCGAATTCTTATAGGAAATTCAATTCTCTACAACTTTGTAGAAGAAAGGTTTTCCAAATTCCAAACAAAAATTGACCGAAATCCATAAACGGGCGATTTTACAAGCAATAAGCAAATTTCAGTCAAGAAATGGGCCAACAGACATGTTTAACATGTTTTAAATAATTTTTGCAAAAAAAATACTCTTCCACCTCATATAGTCATATATCCCACATTCATTATAAAAATATCATCATTATTATATTATAATAATATAATAAAATATTATTTTATCAAAAAAGATAAAATATCGATTTTCAACAATTGTCACTTTAAAAATTTTCTCCATCTATATCCACATAAAATGAATATTTTTCTCTTCATATAAATCAATAATTAATTATTCACAAATAATAGTATAGAATCACAATACTGACAACCAGGCAGTTCCCAGGAAAGAGGGGGCTTTCTAATAAGGATTTCTCCTTACTGGCGCGCAATTAGGTTACCAAACCTCTCCTTGGACAGATCTTTCTAGACATTGCCAATAATATTTTCTAATAATATTATTCAGATAATATGAATTATTGCTTCGATAATGGAAAATACTATGTTGTAACAATTATTGAAATAACAGTAATATAAAATATCAACGCAACAATTATTGAATCAATAAAATAAAATACTGAACAGTAACTACTGTAACAATTATTGAGTAGTGTCTTCTTACGTAAGAATCAATAATTGGTGGTATACCGTGTGCTACTGTGCAACAACGCGTATTACTGTGTTTTAACCACCGGGTATTCCAACAGTGTTAACGGTAACAACTACGCCGTTATTTATAAACAACTTATACTTGTCGTTTTCTTCATCCAATCGCTTTCCGTTATGGGGCCCACAAAATAGTGCGCCGTCGTATGAATATTCCCCGGCTGCAAGAATATTCCACGACCAAACGAATATTCTCCGACAACAATGAATATTTTATAACCACCTGCTTATTTTAAAATATTTACGCATTTTACCCATAACTAACCACATTAATCAATTCAACCCTTACTATTTCAAAATAATAAATAGAGGAAATTAAATTTCATTTATAAAAAGTTGGGGTCTTACAAATACTACAAACATATTACACTAGACTGACCAGAAACGGTACGATCAAGAAATTATGGGTGGTCAAACCACCTACCCTGTAAACTGACGATGAGTTACTGGGCAGCTCAAGAACATGCGAAGAACACCATTAGCGACGGATTCGTCACCTAAGGCCCCTATAGCGACACTTAATTTCGAAAATTAATTATTTTAATTAAATAAATAGAAAAAATGGTTTTTAATTATTAGAAATACATAATAAATTCTAAAAAATTATTTTTAAGTCTGAAAAATAGTTTTTAATTATTTAGAGTATATTTAATAAATATTTAATATTTTTTGGAATATAAATGGTATTTAATTTTTTTAATTATAATATTAAATAAATTATTAAAAATGATTTTAATACATGAAAAATCATGAAAAATAATATTATGGTATAAGAAAATATTTTAAAGATATTTTCAGTGACTTTTGATATTTTGTGTTGAATTTCATTACTTAATCAATATAAACGGTAATTAGTTTATTTAATAAATATATTAAATAAATTACGGAAAAATAGGATAAATATTTTATAAATCATATAAAAATGATTTAAGTGTTATAAAAATATGTTAAGTTATAAAATATAACTTTTGATATTTTGTCATGAAAATATTAATATTTTAATATTAATAGCAATTATCGGATAATGAATTTAATTATTTAAAAATTATATAAAGGTGATTTTAAAGTATTAAAAATAATTTGAAATATTATAAGTATATTATAATATTATGACATGTATTTCATTAATATTTGATAATAAATAAATATTAATGATAATAGAATATTGTGGTATTTAATTTATATAAATACGTTTTAATGATTGAAAAATCAAGATAAATAGTAATAATTATTTAAAAATTATTACAAGCCTTGGAAAAATATTTTGAGTGTGGATAAATTATTGTAGATAATGGTTAAGTGTTTAGGAAGAGTTTAATTGAACTTAAACTCGAAGTTTTGTCCGACTAGACCGTTGGGATGTTAGAATTTTGTCGGATTCAAGTTAGACTGAAATAGTTTGACCTGATACTGATTCTTAAGTGTGTTGTAGACTAATCGGGTTATGTGTTATATGTTTAGGTTATTCTGTGTGTATATATATATATATAATTATATTATATTGTGATGATATTATTATAATATTAGAGATCTATATTACTAATATTAGGTCTTCAGATAAAGCGTTATAAATTGCGTAGCGATAATCAACGGTTCCGGCAAGTTTGTTTTTTACTTAACTCTACTAAGAGTTGTTTCATTCGGATAAGCTTATGGTTAATCTTTCTGGTTGCCATGAATTGTATTCTGTACATATTGCATGTATAAGTCAGGTATGAAAGGCTGATCACATTCATTACTAGTTGGTTCAGATATATTTGTTCATGTATAATACTTGTTCAGTCATAAATTTGTTCCTGCTAGTTCACAATTATATTGTTGAATTATAGCCAGCTTATTATTCAGACTCTTTCAATCATGATATATCGTTATATTATTGAACTTAAACTTACTGGGCAATCCTTATGCTCACCCTTGCTATATCATGATAAAACATTGAAGAATAAGGCGAATACGTCGGATACAAGAAAAGGTCAAAGACAGATCTAACTTAAAGTTAATAGAGCGATTAGATTTGTAATAGTGAAGTTTGATAATAATGTTATGTGTTAGACAAGTTATGAATTGTGTATAAGTTAAGGTTACTCGACCTTGGGGAAATAGTGTGTAATGTATTGTATAAAATTTTTTTGTTTATATCTTCTGCAAATATAGTAATAGTGTTAGAATGATCGAACTGGATCCGTTGTGATTCGGGACCTCGGATTCGGGGCTCTCACAGTTTGTATCAACACTGTAGGTTATGAACCTTAGGTAGGAATACATAAGACTAATAACCGCAATGATTAGGATAAGTACTAACTCAAATAGAGTTAGTTGGTCGGTAAGATTCAAAGACGAATCTCGGCGAGTTTTAAGATACAGAGTACCCTAACTCTGATAATAAAGTTGAATAGTAGTAATTAATAGATAGAGTCTAAAAGATTAAAAGTACAGTGATATGAGATCGTAAAACAAAACGATTAAAATATAGAAATGAATCGTAATATATACGATGAGATCACCCCATGATCTGATAAGGTTATTGTTAGTTCCTAGTTGGCACAATAGTTATCTAGAAGGGGGGGGGGGTTGAATAGATATTTAAAAAATCTTTTTGTTTTAAACTTGTTCTTTAATGATGATTAAAACTTTGCGGAATTTATGTTTGTTTTAATCTTCTTTACAAAGTAGTGGAGCTATGAGAGTGATGCAGTTATAGCAGTTATGGCAGATATAGGAGTTATAGTATGAATGTAAAAGACACAATCATTTTTAAGTGGTTCAGAGCACTTAAAGCTCCTAGTCCACTCTTCAACTCAACGAGTAGTATATCCACTAAGGATGTCTTTTACAACTTCTGAATCACACAGATTCCTTCTAGACCAGCAGTCTAGGAACTTTTTAGTTCACTCTTAAACTATTCAAGTCCAGCAGACTTGGTTCTCTTACAGTTCACTTAGAACTCTTCAAGTCCAACAGACTTGGCACTCTTCTTCAGTTGATTGATAGATGTTGAGTTCTTGATGGTTGCTACTCAGTTGCTGTTTAAGCACTTGTTCTAAAGAACTGAGTATTTGAGCAAGCTTTGCAAATTCTCAGATCGTAGAGTTGAGCTTGAGAGCTGTTCACGTTGTTTGTTTAATGCTTGCTTAATTTTTCTCTCATCTATCTGATTTGCATATATGTGATCTTGCAAACTATCCGTTGAATCCATCCGTTGAGGCATTAAATGCATTTGACTTTTCTGGTCTTTGATGGATACATTTCTACACATCTGCTGAAACTGTATTCTGGCCCACTGACACAGCAGACTGCTTTCTCACCTAACACCTGAAAATGTGTTTTGCCCCCTTACCAGTTGTAGTTTCCTTAGCTTCTTCAATACGCTTATTTGTTGCATACTAAGGATATTTCATATTACTTTGGGACTGATGAGTACAACATCGTCTAGAATTCATTCCTCATATGTTGGAATCTGTCTTCACAAATATCATAAGGCTCGACGTTTTCTGACATAAGACAGATGATGCTCGACGATTTATATCGTGATACTCTATGATTCAGATCGTAGTGACTTGTCACCTTGGTGCTTGATCTGATGCTATCAGCCGAGAGCACTATGATTTCTCTTAAACCTTTGCACACTACGATCTTTGTTTGCTAGGTTCTAACTCTACGTTTTCAAGAGCACACTACGATCGTTGACTTGTAAACTCTATGTTTCCTTTAGTATGCTACGATCATTGAGTTGGCTCGGAAAATGTTGGGATCACTCTATAATTTCCGAAGAGGTCCTTCAAGGCATGCACACTACGATCTTTGAAGATCTTTGTTTCTGCCTTGACTTCTGTAATGTTGATCAGATTATACATTGCGATTTCTTCGAAACCTAACTATTACATCTCAAGATCAACCTAACAGCTTTGATCTTTCTATCTATACATTCTATTATAGAATGATACACATTAAGAGCTTAGATCAACCCAACAAATTTGATCCATCACTAAGTCCTTGTACATATCTTACTTGAAGGACTTTACAAATAATCATGAGCATATACATTAAAACATCAAATCATAATATTTATTATCCCAACAATCTCCCCCTATTTGATGTTGACATAACCAAGGAGATTTGTTGTCATGATTATTAGTGTTTAGATGCATTTGCAGGAAATTTAAACATGACTTAGTATTTCAGTGAGCAGCTAAAATTTCTAGAGAATAAGTATGAATTTATTGATGTTAAAGAGATATTGCAGTTTTAGCTTTACATCAATAAGAAATAAAGTTTACACTTTTCTCTATTTCTTTGTTCTTTTTCGTGGTGGTGGATTGGCATATTCCTTAGCCATTCTTTTCCTGCTCGCTTCATCTCTTCTGACTAGTTCTTCCAGCTCACTTAGGCTTAGCCTTAGATTTTCCTCATGCCTGTTCATGAATGTAGGATCTCCAATTGGCATTCTTAGGCGTACGGTAGTCACATCTTGTGAACTGGTAGGTGGCTCCTGACTTCTTATGGGTAAAGTCGTTACAATTTCTTGCTGATCATATCATTGAGTCTAGTGATGGAATTATCTTGCAGGAGGGCTTCTTGATGCTTGAGCATAAAATTGTCCTCTTCCCCTTTCTTGGCTTCCTTGACCTCCTCTGCCTCTACCTTGGCCTCCCTGTCCCCCTTGATCTCCTTTCCCTTTATTCTCTCCCTTTATGTCAGCATCAAGGGTTCGAATGTCTATAGAAAGTTGATTCACTCCTTGGACAAGCTCGTTCAGTTGGCTTTGTGTCTGAGCAATGTCATCTTGACTTTCCTTGATCTGTTTTTTAGATCTAGCATCTTTGTTTCGGAGGGCAGTAAGAACAATGTCTTTCTGTCATTCCTGATTGACATAAGATTTCTAGAATTCTTGGACTGAGGCTTTCAAGTTGATGATGTTCTCCAACATAAGTTTATTTTGAACTTCTTGATTTTTCTGTATTTCAAGAATAGTTTTTCTTTGTTTGGTGGCTATATGGAAGTGAATCTCATCTTTGTCCTTCATGCTCTTAAGAATTTCTTGAATAATTTCCCTCAGCTTCTTTGTAAGCTCCGCATTTATAGTGATAGGAAAATTATTTGCAATTGTGATCATTTGATTTAGCCGGATATGAATGAGGTCGGAGTGAGATTCCAGGCTTTCTTCTATATTTTTGACCATGTTCTTGGATGCTTCCTTCAAGTCATCCTTCGTGGGAAGATTTTGGAGAGTATCATTGGTTTGAGGATTGTTGAATGGAGGGGTTGTTTTTTGGGATTGTTCTTACAGGGAGTAAAGAGAAAGATCAAGACTAAAATAGTCATTTGAGAAGGAGGATGGTATGTCTGATGGGGGTTACTGAGTTTTGATGTTTGGAATATGTGGTTCTACTATTCCAATTTGGGACTCTAAGATGGGGCTAGAGTCAGGAATCGTAGAGGTGGTGATGTGTGTGAGCAAAATGAAGTCGACTGCATTTGGTTCGCTAGTTATAGAATTTTGGGATTCTGCAACTGGAAATTGATTTACTGGATTAAGTGTCACTTACAACCGTCGTGGGAATTCATAAAAATAGCTAAATGAAGATGATGGTAAGTGATTAACTCTGAATTTGATAGGGATAGACTGTACCTCAAGTTTATCCTTTGAGGAAAAGTTGTTGGTAAGCAATTTCTTGGGAAAATTAAAACTTCCTGGAAATCCATGAGCCAATACTGAGATGGCTGGATATTCTTTGAAACTCTAGAACATATGATCCCAAGAGTTTAGGATTTAAGCTTGATGATATGGCATCATGGGTAGGTATGAGAACATCTAATTGTATAGATAGCTTTTATACCCATCTCTGCCCACACCAGTGATTTGAAGATCATCTTCTTCTTCTTCGTCTTCCCTGTCTTCGTTTGAGGACTCCATTATCTTAATGGGCTCTTGATGATCTTTTACAGGTTCCCCTTCATTTCTGGAAGGAATATCTTCTTCTGCCACAGAGATATCTTGAGGCTCCCACCCCCCCAACTTGATCAACTTCTTGTAAGATCAATAGCTCCCCCTCAAGTGAATCATCTTCTTGAGCTTCAGGCATCTCCCCCTTAGCTGGTGCATTTTCTATCATGAGAATTTCAGGGATCTCCCCCTCAGCTGGAGCACTGTCCTCTTGACTTGCTCTGGATAGTTCCTTCTTGGCAGCCATTCTTTTTGCTTCCTTTTTGAGCACTCTTTCATTTTCAAGAACGTACTTCTTGACCAGCTTTCTCCTTGACTTGTTAGGCTTAGCCACAGCTTCAGGACTTTCTTGAACCTTAGTGTTGTCCTTTTAAACAGCCACTATGCTTGAAGCAGCTACCTCCTTGGATGTCATGCTTGGTCTGGTCTCTACGAACAGTAGAGACTCTACGATTGAGGTGACTGATGGCTTTTTGGACTTATGACCAACTTTATTTTTCTTCAGGATCTGGGATATGGTAGCCTGATCCTCATCTGATTCATCTTGTTAATGTTTTCTTCTTAGCATCCTCAGAGTCTTTATATCAGATAACTCTACAGGTATATCAGTGGTAGATCCTTGAGGCTCTTTCACCATTCTAGCCCTTAGCTTCCTCTTGCCCTTGCTTTTTCTGGTAAGGACAGAGGGTTCTTCTCTGTTGATTTCTTCTTCTTCTTTGATCTCCCTGACCACAGACATGTTTCTTGGAAGGCTTGAGTTCTTCAGATCCCCTGTTCTTCCACTGGATTCTGTCATCATTCGAACATACTCTGCAGGGTTCCTCTTCCAATTTTCAAACAGCTGCTGGGTCATTCGCCTATTTAGGTTGATAGCTTCTCTTTCTTCATCCCCAATTTTGTCACCTAAGGCAGACTGTAGAATAATGCTTATGAATCGCCCATATAGCATCTTTTGAGGGCTTTTTGATTTCTTTGAGTTGACGATCCACTTACCAATCCATTCGAGCAATAGGGCTCCATAGTTGAGTTGTATACCATAATACATGGTCGTCATGAGCTTAAGTTGTACTTCATTGACAGAGTCATGACCTGATTTCTTGCAGCATATACATTTCCCAATAATATCAGCCAAAAATTCGTACCTCTGAGGGAACTCCTTCTTCTTGTACCCTTTCACAGTGGGGTTTTTCTTGTAATGCATTCTTCTTAGTCCCTCTTGGAAATCTACGCTGTCTATGACTAGATGCCCTTCATTTTTTAAGACTTAGGGCAAGATTGATTTCTTCTGCCTTCAGTCTGATTTCTACTTCCCTTACTCTTGTAGTGATGGTATCATTTTCAAGTACACCATTTTTGTAGAAATCTTTTACTAGCTTGAGTATATCAGTGTGTCTGCGCCCAAAGCCTCTTCGAGACATGCCTTCTTCAGTAAGGCCAGAGTCTTGTGGAATTTGGGTTGAGCTGTTTTGAATTCGTCAAAACAGAGTCTGTAGCCTGAGATAACACTGGATGATGCTATTGATTTTCTAATTAGAAGTGATATTCAACTGAGCTTTCTTCTGAGTTAGGGTTTTTGCTTTGAGAGAGGATGGGAGAGAGATAATCTTTTGAACATCAGATTTCAAAAATTCAATTTCAATTTGTGCTTGTAACTTCCCTCTCTTCTTTTTCGCTTAGTGGGACAGGTGTCGACTTTTGCTTGGTTCTCCGATTTTGACTAATAAGGATTGTACTAATTAGCCCTTGGCTCCTTCAGATTTGAGGTGTCCTTAGGGAGGACTACGATCATTGAGGTAGTTTAGTGATCGTTGAGTGCTTTGCCTTTGTCGAGTCTAAGCTACGATCGACGAGTCTGTTCATCAACAGTCGTGTCTGATCTACGATCATCGAGTCTGTCCATCATTCGTCGTGTTTGATCTACGATTGTTGAGTCTGTCCTGATCCTTGTGATGAGTTTTCGATAAAAGCATTATTTTAAGGCAACTCAGGAAAGGCCAACCTCTTCGAGTGAGTCAAGGGTTAGGTTTATTCCTGAGACGCTTATCAGAAGGATTGCTTTGTTTCGAAGCTTATAATCACAGGGTGTACTCTTACTTTGTTGATGAGGCTTTTGTCATCGTTGAGTCTGCTCTATGATGGTTGAGTCTTTGCTACGATCGTTGAGGTGGTTTTGTCTCTCCAACTCTATGATCGTGGACTTCCCTTGATCATGTCTACGATTTTGAGTTCGGCCTTTGTATCTGTTATGGTTAGCACAATCTAGAGCATATATTTTATGGTTGAAGATTTAGCATGCCTAGCTCACTTATTAACTTATTAAATCTCGATTCATCTAGAGGTTTTATAAAAACATCAGCAAATTGATTTTCAATAGGGATATATTGTAAAGATATAGTTCTATTTTGCACATGATCCCTGATGAAGTGATACCTTATTTTTATATGCTTAGTCCTAGAATGCATAACAGGATTATGAGTTATTTCTATGGCACTTGTGTTATCACAGTGAATGGGAATAGATTTGAAATCAAACCCATAGTCAGCTAGCTGGTTTTTCATCCATAGAATCTGAGCACAGTAGCTGCCAGCAGCAGTGTATTCAGCTTCTGCAGTTGAAGTAGATACTGAGTTTTGCTTTTTGCTAAACCAGGACACCAGTCTGTTTCCTAGCAATTGACAGGTGCCACTGGTACTCTTTCTATCTATTTTGCATCCTGCAAAATTAGCATCTGTGTATCCTGTTAGTTAAAATGAGGATTCCTTGGGGTACCAAAACCCCAAGTAAGGTGTACCCTTGACATACCTGATGATCCTTTTTACAGCAGATAAATGTGACTCTTTAGGGTTAGCCTAAAATCTATCACACATATGCATGTTGCAAACTATGACGCCCCCAAAATAGGTATACAACACCCATTCTGAGTCGTCAAAATATATGGTACAGAAACAACTACAAATTTATTAATAAAACATAAAAACTGTGAGTTTAAATACAAATATTGTAATCTAGATAATATCCATACTCAAATAAGTCCTCATTATAATTATTGATACATTATTTTACAAAAATGGTGAGGACTACTAAAACAACTTTCTAGAACCTTCATCCACACCCCGACTAGTTCCTGTTATATTCTCGCCTCCCGAGAAGAAAAATGGAACAAAAATGAAATGGGTGAGCTCAACTAGACCAATAAAGAATATTATGACTAAGATAATGTACAACAAATTATCGTTAGTCCTCAACAGGGAAAAATCTGATAGAATACAATAGACAACAAGTTTTAGATCAACAACTGCAGCGGAAATAATAATTCATTAGAAGAATTAAGTAGAGAATGAAATCTACTATCATCTATGAATTTAAAAGTCCATCATCGATATTTTATCCCTGTAACACCAATCAATATACATCTTGAATCAAATAGTCATCTTTGCACTACAGGCCAAAGATATTAATCAGTCGGCCATGTTCATCTCAACACCTGTTCATCTTTGCACTACGGACCAAAGATATTCATCATAAAATCATTCATCTTTGCACTACAGGCCAAAGATATTCAGTAATATCATCATTTAGGACTGAGGATGATGAAAAATATATTTTAAAGAAAACGAACCCAGTGAGATAAAAGAACAAATATTAAGGATTCGAACTTCGATTTATCCATGTTCAAAAATACTCCATAAAATAACTATTGTGGAGCAGAATTCAAAAATGAAGATCAAAACATAGATCCAATCAAAGATAGGAACCATAACAGACAATTTTGAACACATAAAAGAAAATTTAATTTTTCTGTGAATAGTGTCGTATTCGTAAATAGTGCTGTATACGTGAATAATGGCATATACGTGAATAGTAACTCTAACACTAAAAGGTAGAAATTCCATAAGAAAAATTATCATGCTCCGTGAATAGTATTTATGAATAATAACTCGTAAATAGTAACTCATAAATAGTAGCTCGTGAATAGTAACTCTGACATAAAAAGACCAAAATTTCACAAGAAAAATCTTACCAATATTCCGGCATAATGATATTGAAAGAAATAATATCAATTTTTAAAAAATAATATCCCTTACCTCATAAAGATAGTACTTCTGACTGGAATACTGAATATAGTGCTGAAGGGAACTTGCACCGTATAACAATACTCAAAGTTTCAAAATACTCACAAGAATACGCTCGATAATATAGAGAGAGAAAGAGAGAAAACTTTAGTCTCTGGTGTGATTTTCAATTCTAACCTAAACACCCTATTTATAGGAAAATGCTTAGAACATCAAATCAGAAAATTTAATAAAATATTAATATATATATATATATATATATATATATATATATATATTAAATTCCTACGCACCCCAATTTAGTCCAAACTTCAGCCACACATGTTCCAAAAACAACAAAAATATTTTTCTTAATAAAAATAATTAAAACATCCAAAACTCAATTATTCCGGAATTTTGGAACTTCAATAATTCATAATAAATAGCCCTTATGTCAGAAAAATTTAAACCACATGTCATTCCCATAGGAAATTTCATTCTCTATAACTCTGTAAGTTTATGTTTTCCCAAATTCCAAACAGAAATTGACCGAAATTCAAAAATTGGCGATTTTACAAGCTATAATCAAATTTCAGTCAAGAAATGGGGTCCACCGACACACAAAACATGTGTTAATCATATAATGCAACAAAATACTCTTTCTCCTCATATACTCATATATCACACATTCATTGTAAAAATATCACCATTATTATATTATTAAAATATAATAATATATTTAAATTAATTATTTTATCAGAAAAAGATAAGATATTAATTTTCAACAATTGTCACATTAAAATTTTCTCCATCTATATCCACATAAAATCAATATTTTCCTTATCATATAAATCAATAATTAATTATTCATAAATAATATTACAGAATCAAAGTACTGACAACCATGTCGTTCCTAGGAAAGATGGGGCTTTCCAATAAGGATCTCTCCTTACTGGCGCACAATTAGGTGACCAAACATCTCCTTAGACAGAACTTTCTAGACATTGTCAATAATGTTATCTAATAATATTATTCAGATAATATGAATTATTATTTCGATAATAGAAAATATTGTGTAGTGACAATTATTGAAACAACAGTAATATAAAATATCAACATAGCAATTATTGAATCAATAAAATAAAATTTTGAACAGTAATTACTGTAACAATTATTGAGTAGTGTCTTCTTACGTAAGAATCAATAATTGGTGCAATCCCATGTGATACTGTGAAAAAATGCATCTTACTAATTTTTAACCACCGGGTATTCCAACAGTATTAACAGTAACAACTACGCCATTATTTATAAACAACTTATACTTGTCGTTTTCTTCATCCAATCGCTTTCCGTTATGGGGCCCACACAAGGCTGCGCCGTCGTACGAATATTCCTCGATAGTAAAAATATTCCATGACCAAACGAATATTCCCCTACAATAATGAATATTTTATAACCACTTGCTTATTTAAGATATTTGCGCATTTTACCCATAACTAACCACATTAATCAAATCAACCATTACTATTTCAAAATAATAAATAGAGGAAATTCCATTATATAAAAAAAATTGGGGTCTTACAATCTCCCCTCCTTATGAAATTTAGTCCTCGAAATAGATGTACGTTCCTGGCATTTCGAAAAGTTGAAATATCTCGCTTTCATTTCTGATTCCAACTCCCAAGTCATTTCTTCAATAGCTTGGTTCCTTCACAAGACCTTAACTTGTGGTATAACCTTTGTGCGTAGGATGTGCTCCTTTAGATCTTGACTGGTACTTCCTCGTACGTTAAATCTTCGGTTATCTCATCTGATTCTAACTTAATAATGTGGTCCGGATCGTCCACATATTTAAGTAACATCGATACGTGAAAAATATTATAAAAATCCGACATACTTGGCAGTATAGCGAGTCTATAGGCCACCGTTCCTGCTCGATCGAGGATTTCAAATGGACTAATAAATCGAAGGTTTGAGCTTTCCTCACATCGCCAATTCTAATTTTTGGAATAACAACTTCTTGTACCTCCTTCTTCATATTCATCAGCTCCGGTTTGTAGCTTGAACGGTTTTAACTTTATCGATTAAAGTCGGTTCTACTCGTATATCATCACATGAGTCCCTAGAGTCTTTAACTCTATATCTACTATTTATAAGTTATATGAAATGGGTCTTTGACAATATCGCACTCGTACTCGTATACGATCTTTTACTCAATATGTCAGCTATCACATTCGCTTTTCCAAGATGGTATGGTCAGAACATGTGCCGAAATGAGTCTCCTCTTGAATTCTTCGAAGCTCTTCCCACATTCCTTGCTCCATTTGAATTTTGTATCTCTACGAGTTAGCTGTGTTAATGGAATAACAATTCGAGAATATCCTTCAACGAATCTCCTATAATAACCAACTAAGCCTAGAAAGCTACGTATTTCAATTACTGACTTAGGTTGCTCTCAACTGTGACTCATATCCCAACCTTGGATAGCACGTCACAATGACACCTATCAGTTTATGATCTCACGAATATGGCATCCCCTACGGAGAGTCTTGCTTTGGTGCATTCAACAAAAGAAGTCACCAGATAGAGGCTCGGTTATCAACTTCTATAGTTGGGTTTTTAACTCCACAAGTTCAATAGGAGACATTCGATATGAGATTTTAGAAATGGGTTTTGTACCGGGTTCAAAGTCGATACAAAATTCAATATCACGCTCTGGGTTTAGGCTAGGAAATTTTTTTCAAGAAATACATCAGGAAATTTACTAACAACAGAAATATCATTCAAATCTGACGTAGTTTTGTTCAAGTCCATAACATAGCTAAGAAAGCTTGACATCTGTTTTTCAATAAACGAATGACTTTACGGCTTGATATGAAAGAGTTTAACTTCAATAGTTTGGTTGCTTAAATTCGAATAACAGATTGCTTAGGAATATGAAAACTAACAACCTTACAAAAGCAATCAATTTGACATGATGAGTAGTTAACCAATCAATCCCTAAAATCACATCAAAAGTAAGTATCTTCAAAGAGATAAGATCAACAGGTAATGTGATGGTGCCAACTTGGATCAAACAAGATTTATAAACAGTGGATGTAAAGAAAGATTCTCCTAACGAAGTTTTCACAGATAAATCAAAGTCTAATTTCTCCGGAGTCAAGTTTAAAGGTTGAGCACAAGCAGAAGAAATAAATGAATGGGTAGCACCAGTATCTAGTAAGGTATAAACTTCGTATGAATTTATGATTAGCTTACCCGTGCTAACTTTGTTTGGGTTCCTCGCATTCTGACCAGTCGCGAAAAATGCTCTTCCAAGAACCGTTGACTTTGACTTTTCTGGGACATCCTTTTGAGTCACCATCCCCGCTGGACTTGGTTTCGCTATAGTGCAATCTCGAGCGATATGTCCTTCTTTTCAACAGTTATAACATACCTTAAACTGTTGTGGGTAGTTTGGGCTGATATATCCTTCTTTTCTGCACTTATAGCATATGACCGGTGGTCGTTCTCCTCCCTTGGAACCAATTGCTGCTGGTGCTGACGTCTTCGTATTGTCATTGTTGAATCTCCTCTTTTTAAAATCTCCTCCCGACTCGCTTCTTCTATTCTCATGGCCATGATTACCACCAGAGTGGTTACCGCTCTTGTTCGTATTTTTCTTTCTCTGTTGGTCATCGTTGTTCTGATGACTGCTGTCACCAGTATAATCTTGGTTGTGGTCCTTCAGTTCAACGTACTCGTTATCTCGCTCTAGTAATTGAGCCATGTTGATAACATCTGAATAGAGAGAAAATTTATGAGAAATGAGATATTGACATATGCCGAGTTTCAAACCTCTAAGAAACATCCGCGTCATACGTTCCTCATTCTCCACCAAATGAGGTGCAAACCTGGATAACTCCTCTAACTTCGCCTCGTACTGGGACACCGTCATGTTATTTTGTTCCAATCTAATAAACTCTACCTCCTTCATATGACGAACACTTTCAGGAAAGTATTTGTCATTGAACAGTTTCAAAAATGTCTCCCAAGACATGCTAAGTATAGCTGGATGGGTACGCTTCACAGAATCCCACCAGGGATCTGCCTCATTACGGAACATAAAAGTGGCGAATGTAACTTTATGTTCCTCCGTGCATCCCAAGACATCGAATATCTTGGTAATTTGCTTGACCCACATCTCCGCCTTAATCGAATCCGTCTTTCCCCAAAATTCTGGTCGTCCCAACTCTTTGAACTGCTTGGCTGTGACCAGCTGTGTGTTGCCATTGTTTCTTCCTATATTTTGAATAGGAATCTCCTTCGTCTGGTTTTGCATGAATCGCAAAAAGCTTCTAAACATCTCATCGTTCATCGTCTGCTCAGTGGTGTTGTTTACAGGAGAAACATTGTCAGCCTGTTGCACGTTCTCCTTATTGGTGAGCAAAGGTGTCTCCACGATCTCATTTACTCCACTGTTAACATTCTCAGTCGACATTCTCAAATACTGCCATAAAACAAGGGATAATTTAACTAATTAACATATCACATAATATCCCTATATTATGACCGGCCAACAAATAAGCTTAGGTAGGACACACTAGCGAAGGATTTACTCGTCTCTCACATCCTAGTTCTATTCCCCGATCTCCGCCATAGATCATATCCCTAAGCTCTGATACCAAATGTGAAGCCCCCAAAATAGGTATACAACACCCATTCTGAGTCGTCAAAATACATGGTACAAAAACAACTACAACTTTAATAATACAACATAAAAACTATGAGTTTAAATACAAATATTGTCATCTAGACAATATCCACACTAAAATAAGTCCTCATTATAATTATTGATACATTATTTTACAAAAATGGTGAGGACTACTAAAACGACTTTCTAAAACCTTCATTCCACACCCCGGCTAGTTCCCGTTATATTCTCGCCTCCTGAGAAAAAAAATGGAACAAAAAGGAAAAGGGTGAGCTCAACTAGCCCAGTAAAGAATATTATAACTAAGATAATGTACAACAAATTATCGTTAGTCCTCAACAGGAAAAAATCTGATAGAATACAATAGACAACAAGTTTTAGATCAACAACTGCAGTGGAAACAATAATTCATTAGAAGAGTTAAGTAGAGAATGAAATCTACTATCATCTATGAATTTAAAAGTCCATCATCGATATTTTATCCCTGTAACATCAATCAATATACATCTTGAATCAAATAGTTATCTTTGCACTACATGCCAAAGATATTAATCAGTCGGTCATGTTCATCTCAACACCTGTTCATCATTGCACTATGGGCCAAAGATATTCATCATAAAATCATTCATCTTTGCACTACAGGCCAAAGATATTCAGTAATATCATCGTTTAGGACTGAAGATGATGAAAAATATATTTTAAAGAAAACGAACCCAGTGAGACAAAATAACAAATATTAAGGATTCGTACTTCGGTTAATCCATGTTCAAAAATACTCCATAAAAAAAACTATTTTGGAGCAGAATTCAAAAATGAAGATCAAAACATAGATCCAATCAAAGATAGGAACCATAACAGACAATCTTGGACACAGAAAAGAAAATTTAATTTTTCTGTGAATAGTGTCGTATTCGTGAATAGTGTCGTATACGTGAATAATGTTGTATACGTGAATAGTAACTCCGACACTAAAAGGTAGAAATTTCATAAGAAAAATTATCATGCTTTGTGAATAGTACTCAAGAATAGTAACTCGTGAATAGTAACTCGTTAATAGTAACTCTAACATAAAAAGACCAGGATTTCACAAGAAAAATCTTACCAATATTCCGACATGATGATATTGAAAGAAATAATATCATTTTAAAAAAAAATCCCTTACCTCAGAAAGACCGTACTTCTGACTGGAATACTGAATATAGTACTGAAGGGAACTTGCACCGTATAGCAATACTCAAATTATCAAAATACTCACAAGAATACGCTCGATAATATAGAGAGAGAAAGAGAGAGAAAACTTTAGTCTCTGGTGTGATTTTCAATTCTAACCTAAGCACCCTATTTATAGGAAAATGCTTAGAACATCAAATCAGAAAATTTAATAAAATATTAATATATATATATATATATATATATATATATATATATTAAATTCCTACGCACCCCAATTTAGTCCAAACTTTAGCCACACATGTGCCAAAAACAACAAAAACGTTTTTCTTAATAAAAATAGTTAAAACATCCAAAAATCAATTATTCTGGAATTTTGGAACTTCAATAATTCATAATAAATAGCCCTTTTGTCAGAAAAATTTAAACCACATTTCCTTCCCATAGGAAATTTCATTCTCTACAACTTTGTAAGTTTAAGTTTTTCCAAATTCCAAACAGAAATTGACCGAAATTCACAAACTGGCGATTTTACAGGCTATAATCAAATTTCAGTCAAGAAATGGGGTCCACCGACACACAAAACATGTGTTAATCATTTAATGTAACAAAAATACTCTTTCTCCTCATATATCCCACATTCATTGTAAAAATATCACCATTATTATATTATTAAAATATAATAATATATTTAAATGAATTATTTTATCAGAAAAAAGATAAAATATTAATTTTCAACAATTGTCACATTAAAATTTTCTCCATCTATATCCACATAAAATCAATATTTTCTTCATCATATAAATCAATAATTAATTATTCATAAATAATATTACCGAATCACAGTACTGACAACCATGTCATTCCCAGGAAAGATGGGGCTTTCCAATAAGGATCTCTCCTTACTAGCGCGCAATTAGGTGACCAAACCTTTCCTTAGACAAAACTTTCTAGACATTGTCAATAATGTTATCTAATAATATTATTTAGATAATATGAATTATTGCTTCGATAATGGAAAATACTGTGTAGTGACAATTATTGAAACAACAGTAATATAAAATATCAACGTAGCAATTATTGAATCAATAAAATAAAATATTGAACAGTAATTACTGTAACAATTATTGAGTAGTGTCTTCTTACGTAAAAATCAATAATTGGTGCAATACCGTGTGCTACTGTGCAACAACGCGTATTACTGTGTTTTAACCACCGGGTATTCCAACAGTATTAACGGTAATAACTACGCCGTTATTTATAAACAACTTATACTTTTTGTTTTCTTCATCCAATCACTTTCCGTTATGGGGCCCACACAAGGCTGCACCGTCGTACGAATATTCCTCGACAGTAAAAATATTCCATGACCAAACGAATATTCCCCGACAATAATGAATATTTTATAACCACTTGCTTATTTGAGATATTTGCGCATTTTACCCATAACTAACCACAATAATCAAATCAACCCTTACTATTTCAAAATAATAAATAGAGGAAATTCCATTATATAAAAAAATTGGGGTCTTACACAAACATTATGTCTGGTCTACTGGTAGTTAGGTATAAAAGAGAACCTATCATACCTCTGTATTAAGTTATATCAATACTTTTACCCTTTTCATCTTTGTCAAGCTTGGTTGGAGGAGCAATTGGTGTTTTTATGGGAGATGTTGATTCAATGCCATACTTCTTGAGTAAGTCTTTGATGTACATGGCATGGTTTATGAAAATTCCTTCATCATTCTGCTTTACTTGCAGTCCAAGGAAGAAATTCAGCTCACCCATCATGCTCATTTCAAACTTTCTCTACATCAGCTTAGAGAATCTCTTGCTTAACTTTTCATCAGTAGAACCAAAAATAATGTCATCAACATATATTTGAACTAATAAGAATTTTTCTTTATGCCTTCTAAGAAACAGTGTGGTATCTACTTTACCTCTAGTAAACCCATTTTCAATTAAGAAGTTAGTTAGTGTTTAATACCATGCTCTAGGTGCTTGTTTAAGACCATATAAGGCTTTGTCTAATCTATAAACATAATTTGAAAGAGATGGATTGATAAAACCTGGAGGTTGCTTTACAAGAACTTCTTCTTGGAGTTCTCCATTTAGGAATGAACTTTTGACATCCATCTGAAAGACTTTGAACTTCATGTGAGCAGCAAAGGCAAGAAAGATTCTGATGGCTTCCAGTCTGGTAATAGGTGCAAATGTCTCATCGTAGTCAATGCATTCTTCTTGAGAATAGCCCGTTGCCACTAATATTGCCTTGTTCCTGGTTATAACTCCATCCTCATCCATTTTGTTTCTGAAGACCCACTTGGTTCCAATGACTGGATGACTCTTTGATCTTGGTACCAATCTCCATACTTTGCTTCGTTCAAATTGGTTGAGTTCTTCCTGCATATCTTCTATCCAACTGGAGTCTTCCATAGCATCCTCTATCTTCTTTGGATCTGTTTGTGATAGGAAGCTTAGATAAAAGCATTCATTTTGAGTAGCAGCTCTTGTTTTTACTCTAGCACTCGGATCTCCAATGATTAGATCCTGAGTGTGATCTCTGACCCATTTGTTACTAGATGGGACATCTGTCCTGATGCCTTCTTGTCTTAAGTCTTCAAGATCTATTTCTTCTTCGTGGTATGGAGGTTCACTGTCTTGCATAGACCTCTCTACGATCTCATTTTGTTGCGCAACGATTTCGTTCGTAATGTCTGCACTATCGGTCGTAGTGTCTTGAAGCACTGTGTTGTCTGAGTCTGTTTCATCAAAGATGATATGAATTGAGACTTCAACACTCAGTGTTTTTTTGTTAAACACTCTGTAAGCCTTACTGTCTGTGGCATATCCAAGAAAAATTCATTCGTCTGACTTGGGCTAAAATTTTGTCAGATACTACTTTCCATTGTTGAGAATGTAACATGCACAACCGAAGACATGAAAGTAGCTGACACTTGGCTTTCTTCCTTTCCATAGTTCGTAGGGCGTCTTCTTGATCGTAGAGCGTATCAGTGATCTGTTCTGCATGTAGCATGCAGTGTTGACAGCTTCTGCCCAGAAGTATTCAGGCAGATAAGCTGCTGCAAGTAAGTTCTTCCAGCTTCATTCAAGGTTCTGTTCTTTCTTTCAGCTACTCCATTTTGTTGAGGAGTTCGTGGAGCTGAGAAGTTATGACTGATCTGGTTATCTGTGCAGAACTGGTCCATTTCTGAGAAGTCAAATTCTCTGCCATGATCACTCCTTATGGCCTTGATTTTCTCTCCTTTCTCGTTCACCACCAGTCTGAACATCTTGATTAGCTGGGAGCTCGTTTCATCCTTTGAAGTTAGGAAGAATACCTATGTGTATCTGGTGTAGTCGTTGACTATAACTAGAGAGTATCTTTTTCCTCCAAGACTAGTTGTTGGAATTGGCCCAAATAGATCCATGTGAAGCAACTGCAGGGGCTTGTCAATAGAGTTGACAGTTTTTCTTTTGAATGAGCTTCTGGTTTGTTTTCCAAGCTGACAGGCATTGCATGTAGACCTGGGAAAGATGGCCCAGGCCCGCTGGCCGTGCTGGGCTTTGGGCTGCATATTTTTAGCCCACTAAAAGCTGGGTCTTTTTGGTCCGACCCGTGAAGGCCCGGCCCGCCCGTCACCCATGAATTTTTTTTTAAAAAATAAAATGTTATTACTTGTGGGTTGTGAGGCTTGAACACAAGACTTGTAAGTAAATAAATAAGAGTTCAAACCAACTAAGCTACAACAACTATTTGTTTTTAATGTAATCTTCAATATATTTTAACTATAATTGAAAATTATAATTAAGATATATAGTTAATGTAGGTAATTAATTAATAATACTAATTTATAATACTATTAAAATTTTAATAATACTAATTTTAAGTTAATTTAAATATGTCCTTCATATGAAAATTGGAAAATGAATATGTTTTAGACAATAAAACTAAACTGAAATCCAAGCTATATGGTCTAAAAATACGCACCTAGTAGAGCGTAGGCTATCTAACAAAGTCGAAGCACAAAACAAATTACTGAGCCAATAGAAGACATGAACAAAGTTAACAAGACCAACTCAAATAGATATAAACCAAACGGCATAAGCTATATAATACTATTAAAATTTTAATAATACTAATTTATAATACTATTAAAATTTTAATAATACCAATCTTCAATATATTTTAACTATAATTGAAAATTATAATTAAGATATGTAGGTAATTAATTAATAATACTAATTTATAATACTATTAAAATTTTAATTGATTGAGATATGTAGTTAATGTAGGTAATTAATTAATCATGTTTGTTTGTATTATTGTTTATTATTAATTATTAATTATTTTATTATTTTTAATATTTATTATTATTATTTCTGGTGTAACAAATAGTTTGCAAAAAAAAATTAAAGGGAGAAGCCCGCGGGCCGGGCCGGGTTGGCCCGCCACAGGCCGGCCATTTCCAGTCCACCAAAACCCGGGCCTTTTTGGCCCGGCCCGCACTCGGCCCGGCCCGGCCCTGCCCGCCCGTTTTCCAGGTCTAATTGCATGGCCTTTCTTTTACGAAGTTGAACTTAGGTAGGCCAGCTACAAGATCTTTTGATGCCAGTTAGGACATGCTCTTGAAGTTTAAGTGAGACAACCGTCTAAGCTTAGCTGACCAAGATCCACTGTGTAGACATTTTTTTCTCTTATCCTGGTTAGCTTTACAACAGATGTCTTCAAATCTCTGACTTGACATTGGTTGTTGAGGAATGTCACTTGATGACCCTTGTCACAGAGTTGACTAATGCTTAGAAGGTTGTGTTGGACACCTTCTATATATGCTACCTTGCTGAAATATACTGCACCATTGCCAGTAGAGCCATATCCTCTTGTCTTGCCCAAGCCGTTGACTCCAAAGATGACAGAGGGACCCTCCTTCTCTATGTAGTTAGACAAGAGGGCTTTGTTCCCGGTCATGTGCGTTGAGCATCCACTGTCCAGATATCATGTGGTGATTGTGGAGCTCTTTTCTTGTCAAAAATTGAACCTTCATTTTGGTACCCATATTTGAATGGGTCCTTCTTTGTTAGTGCCTTTAAGGACCCAAATCTGTTTAATCTTGGGTCTTACATGCATGGAATTACAATAACACTTAGCAGACTTGTGACCATATTTATTGCATATAAATCATCTAGTATGATGCATGTCAGTGTGTGTATGATGATTCATCCTCCATTTGGACTTGTGTGGTTCTTTAGTTGTCCTTCTGTTAAACTGATTCTCATTCTTCCACGTGTCCTTGAATTTCATAAATAGTGATGAGTGTGCCTTACCTCTACTGTACCTTCTCAGTTGATTCGTAGAGTTGGTCTTGATTGACTCTACGATTATTCGAGGTTGGTGAGCAGAGGTTAGGTTACTCTTCTCTTTTATGAATCCCAGACCAGCATGAGATCCTTTACTCCTTTGAGTATGAATGAAGACAGTGGGATAAGGTTGAACTTGTTCTTCCTTTTGTGAGGATTTCACAAAGGTAATACTTCTACTAAAACTTGAGGCATTACTAGTCTTAGTTTCCTTTGTCTTTTCCACACACAGCTCTAGAATGGATTCCCCAAAGCCTAAGCCTGTTCTGTCGAATGTGCTCCTCTAACTAGAGAGCAGGGAGTCCATAGATGATGAGGATTTATTCCATGCAAAGATAGTCTTTTCTAGTTCCTCAATTTTAGAGGTTAGATTAGATTCTCTTTGTGCATTGAGTGTGTTTGTCTGTTTTAAGGTTTCATTCTCAGCCTCAAGCTTGGAGAGAAAATTAGTACTTAGAAGGGATGTTTCAAGCTCTTCTTGAACTTTCTTCTTCTCCTCTTGAAGAAGTGAATGATCCTTTGACAAAAATCTGAACCACTTCATGTATTGATGTAGGTCTGTGGTTATGCCATGCTGTGTAGTTCTTAAATCATTTAGGTCTACATCAGGTGAGTTGAAGTCAAATACCTCGTCGAGACTTATGTCATGGATGTTGAGGTTTTGTTTGTCCTTTGCATGTTTGGTCATTAAGCACAGATTAACCATTTGTGGTTCTTCATCATCTTTGGAGTCAGCATTGGAGTCATTGTCTTAATCGCTCCATGATCCTCCAGCTACCAGGCCTTTGTCTCTCTTCTGAGGCCTTTTGTTTCCTTTGTATTCCTTTTTTGCATGCTGTTTCTTCTTTAGTTCTTCTCTTAGAGGTTTGTTGCAGTTGGCAATGAAATGGCCAGGCTTCTTGCAATTGTAGCATAGATCATTTATTTGCTCTTGGATGCTGTAGTTGCTGACCTTCTTTGGCTTGCTGGTTTTGCCTTGACGCATGTGTCTTCTCAGTCTTTTTACCAGCATGGCAAGATCTTTATCATCGTCTTCATCATAATCAGATTCAATCTCAGTGTTGATCTTTGATGCACTTTCAGTTGCCTTGTGAGAAACACCCTTATCCATCATTCTTCATTCTGATAGGATTTCATCTCGTTGAGTCAGCTCTAGTTCGTATGTCATGAGATTTCCATATAGTTGTTGGACTGTCATCTCATGAAGATTCTTTGACTCTCTTATAGCAGTGGTTTTGGCATCCCACTTACTCGGTAGGGCTCTAATGAAATTTATGATCAGATCTTTGTTAAGATAGATCTTCCCATATGCTCGTAGAGAGTTGAACAGAACGTTGAATCTCTCATAGGTGGCAGTCACGTTCTCTCCTTAAACATGAGCAAACATCTCACACTGCTGTGTCAGAAGAGATTGTTTGTTTTCTCTGACTTCTTCAATTCCTTCGTGCATGATCAACAATGCTTCCCAAACCTCCTTAGTTGTTTTGCTGTTGACAACGTTTTCAAATAGATCATCTTCTAAGGATTGGAACAGGTAGTTCTTGGCCTTTTTGTCAAGTTGGACAGCTCTCTTCTCGTTGTCTGTCCATTCTTCTTTATCCTTGATTTGTATTCTGTTTGGATCATTAGTGGTTGGTGCAAGCTTCATTGGAATATAGGGCCCATTTTGAACGGTCTCAAATAGATCTTCATCTATTGAGTCCATGTAAGCTTGCATCCTTACTTTCCAATTTGCAAATTTATCCTTGTTGCACATTGGTGGCTTGCTGCCTCCTCCAGTTCTAGATTCTCTTGGTACGTGTGTCATTGGATCTACTAAACCTTGTAAGATGTATAATAGAACCTGCTCTGATATCAATTATTAGTTCCTAGTTGGCACAATAGTTATCTAGAAGGGGGGTTTAATAGATATTTAAAAAATCTTTTCGTTTTAAACTTGTTCTTTAATGATGATTAAAACTTAGCAGAATTTATGTTTGTTTTAATCTTCTTTACAAAATAGTGGAGTTATGAGAGTGAGGCGGTTATAGCAGTTATGGCAGATATAGCAGTTATAGTATGAATGTAAAAGACACAATCATTTTTAAGTGGTTCAGAGCACTTAAAGCTCCTAGTCCACTCTTCTACTCAACGAGTGGGATATCCACTAAGGATGTCTTTTACAACCTTTAAATCACACAGATTCTTTCTAGACCACCAGTCTAGGAACTTCTTAGTTCACTCTTGAAATCTTTAAGTCCAGCAGACTTGGTTCTCTTACAGTTCACTTAGAACTCTTCAAGTCCAACAGACTTGGTACTCTTCTTCAGTTGATTGATAGATGTTTAGTTCTTGATGGTTTCTACTTAGATGCTGTTTAAGCACTTGTTCAAAAGAACTGAGTAGTTGAGCAATGTTGCCTAAATTTTTAATAGCACTTTACCACGCAAGTATACGCGTTCAATTGTAATATTCAGCAAGCAAGGATATCGTTCCCACGAGGAAATAGACTAATATTTATCAATTACCAACTCTAATGCAATTAATCCTATTTTAAACTAAGAAAATTTTGTTTATGATTTAAAATTTAACTTAACAAACTAATAATTAAAATCAAAATTTCACAAGAATATCTGCAGATTTAACAGGTTAAGATTACAACTTCCCTTGGTATTTCATTTAAACTAACTTACTTCCCATTTAAAATAAATCAATTAATATGAATTGTTATCCAAGAATGCTCTATAAATATTCATGCTCTTCTTCCAAAGACACATGAACAAATCCTCCTAAATCCAATCTTTAAGATGCAGAATTAAAAGGAACACCCCAGTTAATCAACTCACTATATTCCTATGTGAATCAAGTTAATTAGGGTTTACGCACAAATTCTTTCAATGGATACAAAAGACACATAGGTATATTCCTATCCTACATGCTAATCATATTAACCCTATTCAGATTATATGAACAGATGTTATCATATCCAGATCTCAATCTATACTCCATCTTCCAATTTTATATAGATTATCACAGTAATTGTTGATCAGGCAATTAATCAATAAGCATAAGATATAATAAACAATTCAATAAAAACTAACTTTCATTCAATGGGAAGCTTGCAATTTAAACTACATACCAAGTTCCGTTGCAATCTTAATTAAAATTTAGTTCATGATAATAATAAAGAAAAACATCATCCAGATAAATAATCCAAACATCCCAGATAGTTACAAAAGATAAAACTAGAGAAGAGAAGAAGAAACTCTGAATTTGCTCTTAAAACTCTCTCTTAGATCTTCAGCCTTTGCAATTCTCCTTCGTGCTTTTCTTCCTTGTTCTCCCTGCAAATCTCTTGAACAATTGATTGATTCTTTTCAAAATTCCTTGTCCTTCTTTTGTAGAGTCCTCTCCTACTTGTATTGGTCTCAGCCCTCATTCAGATTCCTATTTGGCTTCAAAAATCCACTTGACAGCTGCAAAACGCACCTTTCTACGCACTAGAGCGCCTAGGCGCTCAACATAGGCTAATTCCAAGCGCCTAGGCGCTTGGCCAGGACCTCATATTTACAGAAATGCCACTCAGCTTTAATTTTCATGATTTTTGACCTTTTTCTTCTCCGAAATGACCAATTTGTCCCTCCAGCTCCAACCTACAACAAATAAACACAAAACACATAAAAAGATCCTAGAAAACAATTAAATATAACAATAATTAATTTTAATAATATCAGATTCATAGGTATAAAACCTACTCATCAAATACCCCCAAACTTAACCAATTGTTTGTCCCCAAGCAACACAACACAATGCAATAGCTAAATATGCAATGCAAATGCAGCTATCTAAATGCCTACATTCCAGCAGTCAAACAGAAAAAAATCTATTCATCAAGCCTCAGAGAAATCACAATAAACATGATAGTACCTCATATCAAAACAGATTTGTAATTTCCTCGTCAATCATCAAATCTTAACCTGTTATTATTGATATAGTGTGTGTGTGCTTAACATCCATGCTAACTGATATGATGCTAAATACAACACATAATAAATCTCTTTAAAGGAATCATACAGTGTAAACTCACAAAATTCACGAACAAGCTAGAACCAACTAAAGACAAATAACCACCAAAATTTAAGAGTCCAATCCGGGATACTTATGCTTTTTTTTTCTTCTTTACGGGGGCTTTTTGCTTTTTTCCCGTTTTATTGTTTTTTTTTCCATATATATATATATATATTTATATTTTAACCATGACTGTGCAATGTCTCATTCCTTTAGGCTAACAGTGCCACCCCTTAGCGAGCTTTCGACCAACGACTCCCAGACCATATAAGACCTTAGGGCGCTAGGTTTTAAGATACCCCTTCGGGCGTACTTGCTCAAGTAACAAAGGCCCCGAAACAAAACTAGCCACGAAAATTTTTATTTTATTTTTTTCTTTTTTTTTAACGAAGCTTATATATCCCAAATTTTTCCCCCAAACTTAAGTTTTTATCTAACTTCAGTCATCTTCGCCTATTCATGTCTTTCATTTATTCAAACTAGCATTATCCTCTAGAAGTCCATTATGTGTCAATTTAAACTCAATCAGTCAACATGGTTGTTTTTACTGTGCTATCCTTATTATATCAGTTTCAAACAGGTAAAGATTCAAACCATGACAAGAAATCACATTAAAGTCTTAACAGACAATACTATACTTGTCTACTCAATTCCAATCTCATCACTGGCCAAAACAGACTTAAACTATTTAACAGCTGGAAACATACAAATGCTTGAAATTTTTTTTTTTTTTTTTTTTTATAGAGACTTAAAAATGAAAACTACATGAATGCAAAACTATATGAATACTACATGCATGAACTAGAGCTGGAAAATTACACCCCCAAACTTAATCGATGCAATGTCCTCATTATATATAACAAATAAAATTTAAGAATTTAAGAACTGAAGACTTCCCTGAAAGATAGAAGCTTTACTCCTCGTCAGAATCTTCTTCCTCTTCTTCTTCTTCTTCATCTGGGGGGTATGCAGACAATGGTGGAAATTGGTAAGGAGCGGCACCTGGATTCATGCGGGCAAACATTTCAAGGAATGCTGCGCTAAAATTCTGATACACCTCCGTTTGCCGCTGAGCTAAACTATCCTAATTTCTTTCCATTCGGTCAAAACCTTCCTGAAATCGAGTAGCCACCATGTCGATCCTTCGAGTTTGATTCCTCAAATCCCGACGGATATCTTCATAAAAATTTGGTGGTTGCTCAGAACTTCCAGCTGCAGGAGGATTCTCGTGAAATTGGTGACTAGGCTCGACTGCAGGCTCGGCCGGAGCAATAATGAATCCTAATCCTCTCGGGTGTGGTATCCCCCCACCCCATACTTTGTACTTCTTAATAAGCGAGTGGTCAATTGCAGCTAAAGGAGGCTGTATAGCTTCCTCGGCATCCCATTTCACCCCAGCTTGTTGGCATAGTCCTGTGATCAAAGATGGGTGTGGTAATCCTCCTGAGGTCCCTCCTCTAATTGCTTTGTCAATGGAATCATGAATAACTTGGCCCACATCTATAATTTTTCCTGATGCAATGCAGAAAAGCAGGGCTGCCCTTTGATTTACAACATCACTCATATGCCTACATGGCATCATCTTGGCACAAATGAATGCATGCCATGCTTTCCCATAATTGCATAGTTTGGATGCGGGGAACAACACTGCTTCTTGTTGATCAGTTAACTTCCATGTCGTTCCAGGTACACACAAGGCTTGAATAATCTCACTGTAGTCTAGCTCGTGTTGTAGATATTGCATGTATCCATTGTTGGGTATCGTGTTCAAACCATAATAAGCATTTATTGACCCGAAACTGACCTCCACAGATTTACCTCGAACCCAAATTACGTTACCAACATGATCTATTGCATTTGCGTAGAATTCCTTAACAATCTTAACAACAGATGCATCCGGTTGAGCTGTGAAGTTCATCCATCTTCTACTCCCAATCATCTGTAATAATTCCCCATCTTCTATATCGGGCAATAATCCACGCTCGGGAATTAGTGCTTTGTTAGAAAGTACATTGTAATATCTGTCGGACGCTTTAGCACTTGTGAATCTCTTTTTGTCATACTTTTGCGAAGTGCCTGAAGTCTCTCCTCTGTGTCTCTTACTAGCCATAGTCTTATGTACTAAGTTCTTGCCAACCCAAATGATACTCAATGACTTAGGAGAGCCAAAATCTTCTTTGTGACATTTTATCAAACACTTTGTGTGCACAGATTTGGAACACTATTGGTATGCACTCCCCCAAACTTAAATTTCACCAATTGTTGCAATTACTAAACACACTATACATCCAAGGTAATTCAAGCAACAATTAAGAGTACCCACACCCAATTGAGCCAACACAATGATAGAAACTAACTTCAAAGTACTAACCTAACTATTATCCAAGTGAATCCAAAGAATTTGCAATAAAATCTTGTGTACTTACTTGGGTATAGCCAAATCTTGATGTTCAATCAAAGTTGGATGAACAATTTGAGCTTTGAACCCTTACTTCAAGTAAATGTGGCTTGAATGCAAGTGGAATCCCGAATTGGTGAAGAAGGATGACAATATGGAACTTAGTTGCTTTGGTTTGGGTAGAGATGTAGTGTTTGATTAGGATTTGGAAGAGAAAGATTGGGTGTTTAGGCTAGATTAGATGAGGGTTTAGAGTTGTGGAGGGTTAGAGATGGAGTAGGAGAGTAAGAGAGGCTTTGATTTGGAATGGGAGAGGAGTTGCCCGAATTGGGGCTTAAAATTTTTTTTTTTTTTACATTGGAGCGCCTAGGCGCTTGGTGTGTGTACTGTTGGAGCGCCTAGGCACTTGCTTGCAGAACCCCTTGGACGTGTGGAGCGCCTAGGCGCTTGGGTTGCACTAGTTTGGAGCGCCTAGGCGCTTGGTCTGGACAACACTTTCTGACTTTGAGCGCCTAGGCGCTTGGAATGGCTTGAAGTGGAGCGCCTAGGCGCTTGGGGCTGCATAATGTTACTGACTTTGAGCGCCTAGGCGCTTGAAATGGCTTGAAGGGGAGCGCCTAGGCGCTTGGTCCTTTTCCAACATTCTCTGCTCTGACGTCCTTTGGGAAAATGGACATAACTTCTTCGTTCGAACTCCGATTTAGATGATTCAAGATGTTCTGGAAAGAGGAAGAGTAGATCTACAACTTTCATTCTTGAAATTTCACGAAATAAAATCCTGAGCTATAGTCAAATTGGCTCTGAAGTGACTTCTTTGTACATGTCAAACCGGAAATGCGAATCTAGTCACTCCAAACGTCGATCCATGTAAACTTCTGTCCCAAACCTCGTCAAATATCCCCAATCTTAAACTTGTACGTGTTTTCCTTTCCTGCAATCAATTGAATCTCTGTTAGAGAAAGAGGTATGCATCAAATCCTAAACTAGCAAAGTTTAACCACTAAATAAACTAATGGTAAAGTAAATTAATAAGAGTAAAGAAATATCGAATAACAATAAAACTTCCTGGGTTGCCTCCCAATTAGCGCTTGGTTTATAGTCTTCAGCCTGACTTTCTCCTTTGTTCTAATCGGCAAGGTTGACCGATGTCTTTTCACGATCAAAACAACCCCCATAGTAGTGCTTCAATCTTTGACCGTTGACTTTAAAATTACGTTTTGAATACGGGTCTTCCACTTCTACAGCTCCATGAGGATAGACTTTTGAAATTATAAATGGCCCAGACCATCGAGATTTCAACTTTCCAGGAAACAGTTTAAGCCTTGAATTGTATAATAACACTGTTTGACCTGCTTCGAACTTTCTTTCCAGAATTTTCTCATCATGCCACCTCTTAATCTTTTCTTTATATAACTTTGCATTCTCATACGATTGGAGTCTGAACTCATCCATTTGATTCAATTGTAAGAGGCGCTTCTCTCCCGCAGCAGATATATCAAGGTTTAACTTCCGAATTGCCCAATAAGCACTGTGTTCGAGTTCAACTGGAAGATGGCATGCCTTCCCATAAACTAACCTATACGGAGACATCCCTATCGGAGTTTTGTAAGCTGTACGGTATGCCCATAGAGCATCGTCCAACTTGCTAGACCAATCTTTCCGACTAGGATTCACTATCTTCTCGAGGATTCGTTTCACTTCTTGGTTAGATACCTCGGCTTGACCACTTGTTTGTGGATGGTAAGCAGTAGCTATCTTATGAGTGACTCCATATTTAGCAAGGATAGCTGAAAACTGCTTATTACAGAAATGTGTTCCTTCATCACTAATGATTGCGCGAGGAGTGCCGAATCTAGAGAAAATGTTCTTCCGAATGAACTTAATCACAACCTTCGCGTCATTGGTAGGTGATGCTATAGCTTCTACCCACTTCGAAACGTAGTCCACCGCTAGAAGTATATAGGAGTTACAGAAAGACGGTGGAAATGGTCCCATGAAGTCAATTCCCCAAACATCAAACAATTCGACTTCCAGGATCATATTAAGTGGCATCTCGTGTCGCTTTGATATATTACCAACTCTTTGGCATCTGTCACATTTTAATGAAAACACACGGGCATCTTTGAAGAGTGTTGGCCAGAAAAATCCACATTGAAGCACTTTAGCTGCCGTTCTTTCTCCCCCAAAATGTCCACTATAGTCAGATGCATGACATTGGTATAGAATACTCTCCATTTCAACTTCCGGGACGCACCTTCTTATTACTTGATCGCCACATTGTTTAAATAAGAATGGCTCATCCCATAAATACTGTTTCACATCATGGAGAAATTTCTTCTTCTGTTGGCTTGTCAAATCAGGCGGAAACACCTTACTGACAATGAAATTTACATAATCTGCATACCATGGTGTATCCATCCTTACTGCAAATAGCTGTTCATCCGGAAAAAATTCGTTGATCACTGTTGTGTCATTTTTCTTTAGTTCTGAATTCTCTAACCGTGATAAATGATCAGCAACCTGATTTTCTGTTCCTTTTCGGTCCCGGATCTCCAAGTAAAACTCTTGTAGCAATAGTACCCATCTAATTAATCTCGGCTTCGCGTCTTTCTTTGCTATTAAGTACTTAATTGCCGAATGATCTATAAACACAATCACCTTTGTCCCAATCAAATATGAGCAAAATTTATCAAATGCATAAACAACTGCTAATAACTCCTTCTCGGTAGTGGTATAATTCAGTTGAGCATCAATGTCTTACTAGCATAGTATATAGCATGAAAAATCTTATCCTTTCGTTGGCCAAGAACTGCACCAATCGCATAGTCGCTAGCATCACACATTAATTCGAACGGTATAGTCCAATCTGGTGCTATGATTACAGGTGCGGTAACTAATTTCTTCTTTAACACATCAAAAGCTTCCAGGCATGCTTGATCAAAGTTGAATGAGACATCCTTCTCCAAAAGATTGCAAAGTGGTTTTGTGATTTTGGAGAAGTCTTTTATAAATCGTCTATAGAAACCAGCGTGTCCCAAGAAACTTCGAATACCCTTTACAGAATTTGGTGGTGGCAGGTTCTCAATGGTTTCGATTTTTGCTCTATCAACCTCAATTCCTTTTGATGATACTCGGTGACCCAAGATTATCCCCTCTTGTACCATAAAATGACATTTCTCCCAGTTTAAAACCAAATTTGTTTCCATACACCGTTTTAGCACGAGTGTGAGATTTTCCAAACAATAATCAAATGAATCCCCAAAAACTGAAAAATCATCCATAAATACCTCAAGATTTTGTTCAACCATATCTGAAAAAATAGCCATCATACACCGTTGAAATGTCGCTGGCGCATTACATAACCCAAAAGACATTCTGCGAAAAGCAAAGGTGCCATATGGGCATGTGAATGTTGTTTTCTCCTGATCCTCGGGTGCAATGGCAATCTGGTTATAGCCCGAGTATCCATCCAAGAGGCAATAATACTCGTGCCCTGCAAGCCTGTCCAACATCTGATCTATGAATGGTAGAGGAAAATGGTCCTTACGAGTGGCCTTATTCAACTTTCTGTAATCCATACACACCCGCCAACCAGTAACTGTTCGCGTTGGGATCAATTCATTCTGCTCGTTCGCAACTACTGTCATTCCCCCTTTCTTTGGCACGCATTGAACCGGACTTACCCATGAGCTATCTGAGATATGGTAGATAATTCCAGCGTCCAACCATTTAATGATTTCCTTTTTAACAACTTCCTTCATGATGGGATTGAGTCTTCGTTGTTGTTCAATAGTTGGTTTCGATTCGTCTTCCAACAAAATCTTATGCATACAAATTGATGGGCTTATCCCCTTGATATCTGCAATAGTCCATCCAAGAGCGGTCTTGTATTGTCGAAGTACCCTTAGTAGCTTTTCTTCTTGAACCTTGTCAAGTGATGCAGAAATAATGACTGGCAAGGAAGAAGAAGAACCAAGGTAGGTGTAACGGAGGTGGTTAGGTAATGGCTTAAGTTCCAAGGTAGGCGGTTCTTCTACGGATGGTGTCACCTTTTCATCTATCTTTCCCCTATAATCCAGAGGTTCAAATTTTTGTAGACATCGTATGAACTTCGGAGTTGAATCTAGCATTTGGACTCATTCTATCACCATTGAATCATCAAATAATTTTTCACTAACCAATGCGGTTTCAAGAGGGTTTTCAATCACAGATTCACCAAATACCTCTTCAGTTGCTTCTTCAATTAGATCAACTCTTAAGCACTCTTCCTCTTCCTTCGGAAATTTCATAGCCTTGAAAACATTAAAAGTTACTTCTTCATCTTGAACTCTCATTATTAACTCTCCTTTTTGTACATCAATTAATGTCCTTCCAGTGGCTAAAAACGGTCTTCCAAGGATAATGGGTATGTCTTTATCCTCTTCGTAGTCTAACACAATGAAGTCTGCTGGAAATATGAATTTGTCCACCTTCACTAATATATCTTCCACAATGCCTCTAGGGTATGTCACTGATCTATCTGCGAGCTGTAGAGAGATATTTGTTGGCTTTGGGGCTGGTAATCCCAACTGAGTGTAGATCGAAAGTGGCATCAAGTTAATACTTGCCCCCAAATCACACAAACATATGTTAAAGAACTGGGGCCCAATCGTGCACGGTATTGTAAAGCTACCCGGATCCTTCAACTTCGGTGGTAACTTTCTTTGCAGAATTGCGCTACATTCTTCTGTCAATGCTACTGTTTCGAACTCCCCTAGCTTCCTCTTTCTTGCTAAAATATCTTTCATAAATTTTGCATAACTAGGCATTTGTTCTAAAGCATCTGCGAATGGAATGTTGATTTGCAGCTTTTTGAACACTTCTAAAAATTTTGAAAATTGTTGATTTAATTTCTGCTTTTGAAGTCTTTGAGGAAACGGCACAGGTGGTACAACTGTTGTTTGCTTATTTTCTTGTTGTTTTGTTGTCTTGTCAACAACTTTTTCCCCAGATTTACTTTCCGAATTTCCACTCTCTTGTTCACCATCCTCAGCAGAAATTACTTTCTTGTGTCCGTCCAAATCTGTAGTCAACTCCTTCCCGCTTCTGAGTGTAACTGCCTTACAATGCTCATTTCCATCATTCCTTGGATTTTTCTCCGTATCACTAGGTAAAGAACCTGGAATTCTATTATTCAAAGCATTAGCCATTTGCCCCATTTGATTCTCCAGATTCTTTATTGCAGCTGATTGGTTTTTCATTGTGGTTTCCAACTGAGTTGCAAATCTTGCCAGCAATTCTTCCATTTGTAATAACTTATCAGGTTGTTGAGTTTATTGCTGTGGCTGAAATCCAGGTGGATATGTTTGCCTTGGAGCTTGAGCTTGTGACTGATTATTACTCCAAGAAAAGTTCGGGTGGTTTCTCACTCCTGAATTGTAGTTGTTTGAATAACTGCCCTGCTGCCTGTTATAATTGGAAACAAAATGGACTGATTCAGGATTTATTGCACATTGATCACTTGAGTGGTTACCCGCACATATTTCACATATCGTTTCCATTTTCTGAACTGGTTGTACCCCAAGTGCATCTATCTTCTTTGTAAGAGCAGAAATCTGAGCTGTCATTTGAGCTGACAATGCTGTCATCGCATCCACTTCATACACTCCGACTATCTTTGGCGGAGTTATTCTTGCTGTTGGCCATTGATAATTATTAGCTGCCATGGTTTCAAGCAACTCATACCCCTCATCACAATTCTTGGCCATAATAGCTCCTCATGCTGCAGCATCTATACTCGATCTCACTGTGCTGAATAAACCGTTATAAAAAGTTTGCACCTGAAGCCATTTAGGAATCCCATGGTGTGGACATTTTCGCAATGAATCTTTGAATCTCTCCCAAGCTTCATATAGTGATTCTGAATCGTGCTGAACGAAAGAGAAGATATCGTTCCGAAACTTTGCTGTTTTTGCAGGCGGGAAAAACTTTGCAAGAAATTTCTGGGCTAGATCATTCCATGTAGTGATCGAGCCTGGTGGTAGTGAATGGAGCCAACTCTTAGCCTTATCTCTGAGAGTAAATGGAAATAGCCTTAGCCTTATTGCATCCTCTGACACATTATTGTACTTGAAAGTATCGCAGATTTCTATAAAGCTGACTATATGATCGTTCGGATCATCGTTTGGTAACCCTCCAAATTGACATGAATTTTGAATCATCTGTATTGTCCCCGGTTTTATCTCAAAATTTGTAGCAGTAATGGCAGGTCTCGTAATACTCGACTGAATTTCAGTAACCCGCGGTGTAGCATAATCCCGCAGCGCTTTTTGCTCTTCTTCAGCCATAGTATCTTCCTTATCAAATGCTTCTTTGGTTTCCTTAACCCACTTACGCAACCGCTGAAATCTTTTCTCGATGTCGTCCTCGTGAGGCAACAAATCTGGCTTCTTCGATCGCGTTTTCATAAATTAGTCAAAAGCACCTGAATAGAACAGAATAGAAAAAAGTTTAAATTAAGATTAACGCTATAAAAATCAATAATGACAAAATATTAAACTAATTTCCCCGGCAACGGCGCCAAAAACTTGTTGCCTAAATTTTTAATAGCACTTTACCACGCAAGTATACGCGTTCAATTGTAATATTCAGCAAGCAAGGATATCGTTCCCACGAGGAAATAGACTAATATTTATCAATTACCAACTCTAATGCAATTAATCCTATTTTAAACTAAGAAAATTTTGTTTATGATTTAAAATTTAACTTAACAAACTAATAATTAAAATCAAAATTTCACAAGAATATCTGCAGATTTAACAGGTTAAGATTACAACTTCCCTTGGTATTTCATTTAAACTAACTTACTTCCCATTTAAAATAAATCAATTAATATGAATTGTTATCCAAGAATGCTCTATAAATATTCATGCTCTTCTTCCAAAGACACATGAACAAATCCTCCTAAATCCAATCTTTAAGATGCAGAATTAAAAGGAACACCCCAGTTAATCAACTCACTATATTCCTATGTGAATCAAGTTAATTAGGGTTTACGCACAAATTCTTTCAATGGATACAAAAGACACATAGGTATATTCCTATCCTACATGCTAATCATATTAACCCTATTCAGATTATATGAACAGATGTTATCATATCCAGATCTCAATCTATACTCCATCTTCCAATTTTATATAGATTATCACAGTAATTGTTGATCAGGCAATTAATCAATAAGCATAAGATATAATAAACAATTCAATAAAAACTAACTTTCATTCAATGGGAAGCTTGCAATTTAAACTACATACCAAGTTCCGTTGCAATCTTAATTAAAATTTAGTTCATGATAATAATAAAGAAAAACATCATCCAGATAAATAATCCAAACATCCCAGATAGTTACAAAAGATAAAACTAGAGAAGAGAAGAAGAAACTCTGAATTTGCTCTTAAAACTCTCTCTTGGATCTTCAGCCTTTGCAATTCTCCTTCGTGCTTTTCTTCCTTGTTCTCCCTGCAAATCTCTTGAACAATTGATTGATTCTTTTCAAAATTCCTTGTCCTTCTTTTGTAGAGTCCTCTCCTACTTGTATTGGTCTCAGCCCTCATTCAGATTCCTATTTGGCTTCAAAAACCCACTTGACAGCTGCAAAACGCACCTTTCTACGCACTAGAGCGCCTAGGCGCTCAACATAGGCTAATTCCAAGCGCCTAGGCGCTTGGCCAGGACCTCATATTTACAGAAATGCCACTCAGCTTTAATTTTCATGATTTTTGACCTTTTTCTTCTCCGAAATTACCAATTTGTCCCTCCAGCTCCAACCTACAACAAATAAACACAAAACACATAAAAAGATCCTAGAAAACAATTAAATATAACAATAATTAAGTTTAATAATATCAGATTCATAGGTATAAAACCTACTCATCAAGCAAGCTTTGCAAATTCTCAAATCGTAGAGTTGAGCTTGAGAGTTGTTCACGTTGTTTGTTCAATGCTGCTTAATTTTTCTCTCATCTGTCTGATTTGCATATATGTGATCTTGAAAACTATCCATTGAATCCATCCGTTGAGGCATTAAATGCATTTGACTTTTCTGATCTTTGATGGAGAGATTTCTGCACATTTGCTGAAATTGCATTCTAGCCAACTGACACGGCAGACTACTTTCTCACCTAACACCCAAAAAGGTGTTTTGCCCCCTAACCAATGGTACTTTCCTTAGATTCTTCAATACGCTTCTTTGTTGCATATTAAGGATATTTCATATTACTTTGGGACTGATGAGTACTGCAACGTCTAGAATCCAATCCTCATATGTTGGAATCTGTCTTCACACATATCATGAGGCTCAACATTTTCTGACATAAGACAGATGATGCTCGACGATTTATATAGTGATAATCTACGATTCAGATCGTAGTGACTTGTCACCTTGGTGCTTGATCTGATGCTATCAGCTGAGAGCACTACGATTTCTCTTAAACCTTTGCACACTACGATCTTTGTTTTCTAGGTTCTAACTCTACGTTTTCGAGAGCACACTACGATCGTTGACTTGTAAACTCTACGTTTCCTTCAGCATGCTACGATCGTTGAGTTGGCTCAGCAAACGTTGGGACCACTCTGCAATTTTTGAAGAGTTCCTTCAAGGCATGCACACTACGATCTTTGGAGCTCTACATTTCTGCCTTGACTTCTGCAATGTTGATCAGATTATACACTATAATTTCTTCGAAGCCTATCTATTACATCTCAAGATCAACCTAACAGCTTTGATCTTTCTATCTATACATTCTATTACAGAATGATACACGTTAAGAGCTTAGATAAACCTAACAAATTTGATCTATCACTAAGTCCTTGTACATATCTTACTTGAAGGACTTTACAAATAATCATGAGCATATATATTAAAACATCAAATCATAATATGCATTCTCCCAACAGTTATAGTATGGAGGAGGATCAAGTGAATGATTGAAAAGTTTACAGCAAGATTGCTGGGTGTCAGTTGTACTGTGAATTGGTACAGATTCAGGAAAGGATTATGAATACGAGTTGAATGAAATTCGTATTAAAAAGGGGGTTAGTGTTAGGTGGGGATTCAATTGAGGATTCATGTCGACAGCTGAGTTGTATGATTCCTTGTGTGGGAGGGGAATTGTACTTGGTGTAACAACTACTTAGTTCTGACAATGATAATCATTGAAATGTTTGTGTCGCTCTATTTGATATATGCATGTTAAGAGGGTGATTCCTTTCTCATGTGTATAACAGATAGATAGGTTATAGGTATAGAATATAATGTTAAGTACGAGTTCTTAAAACTCATACTTATGTGACATTCTTGATTCATAGTTATATGAGATATTTATGAACCCCTCAGCGAAAGAACGCCAAAGGTCTGACTAGGACAAGTTCTTAAACTCATATGATTGTGGCAAGTAAATGAACTCAAAAGTGTGGTTTGATGAACTGGGTATAGTTGTGTGTAAATGGAGTATCAAGGATAATAGGAACAGGTAGATTGTTTAAGCAAATGATTATTAGTGGAGACATAAGTTTTCCAGAAACTCCTAGCTATGCTAGACTTCGAAATTTTGACATCAAGCTAAATACGGACTATGTGTTTTTTATAAAAAAATATGTAGGCTCATAATCATTTTTGAAACGGTTTAAAGTATAGTCTATGCTACTTATTTCAGCTAGACGCAAATGACATTCTTGATTAATAGTTATATGAAATGTTTATGAACCCCTCAGCGAATGGACGCCAAAGGTCTGACTAGGACAAGTTCTTAAACTCATATGATTGTGGCAAGTAAATGAACTCATAAGTGTGGTTTGACGAACTGAGTATAGTTGTGTGTAAATGGAGTATCAATGATAATAGGAATAGGTAAGTTGTTTAAGTAAATGATTATTAGTGGAGACATAAGTTTTCCAGAAACTCCTAGCTATGCTAGACTTCGAAATTTTGACATCAAGCTAAATACGCACTATGTGTTTTTTATAAAAAAAATATGTAGGCTCATAATCATTTTTGAAATGGTTTAAAGTATAGTAGGTGCTACTTATTTCAGCTAGACGCAAATGATTTGAAATATCAAAATATATTTTATTTATCACTCATGTACCATGTAACCTGGTGCAAAGATGATAAAAATTTGATGGAGTTGTAAATATAGAAATACTTAGTGTGAATTTGATCTAAAATCGTTATTCCACTATTGTATGATGTGTTATGACAAAGTCATATAATGACGGCATCCTCAAACGGAATGTTAATACAGTACGGCATCATAACGTCATTCTCGAAAATATTTTCAAAAATTTTAATTTACCAACGGGGTTTGGCTACACCTAAATAATTCGATTGAATTGAATTATTGATATGAGTCTATGCTATTCGATTCAGCTAGACTAACGTTTATTAAAACTCAAAGTGTTCATTGAAAGAAATTTCCCGACCCAAATTGTTTGGTGCGGAATCATATGATAAGACTAAGGTGGACTATGTTGTTTGGATAAATAATCCAATCAAATAGCGTAAATATTCGCTATACATGATTAATACGTTATGCATGACGTAAGAGTACGATAGGCTGATCACCTAAAGTACTAGTAATGGTAGTTTACCTTCTTTGTGATTGTAAACATACCAAGTAATGTATTATTTTGCGGTATGATCAATGCCGTTAAAACTATGTATTCATGGTCTATATGACCCCTCAGCACAATTTGAAAACTTTTACTCTTGTGAGTGGTGTATTAGGTAGCATGTGATAATGTGTATGAATGGTGTAAGCAGTATGGTGTAAGGTGTAAGGTAAATTTCGGGGACGAAATTTTTAAAAGAAGGGGTGAATGTGACAACCCGAGAATTTTGAATATTTTTTTAAATTTTTATTAATTGATTTAAGGTTCAAAATTAGAACCTAGACAGAAAATTAGTGTATGCGTTTGATATTTTTGAGATAGAATTTTGAGAGTTTCAAAATTCTGTGAAAGATTTAAGTGAATTATTCAGGATTAAGTGTATATTTGTTTATGTTCTGTGTATATTGTCATTTATGTGTTCAGTATGTGTTTAATTAAAGGTTAAGGGTTGACCATATTAAGAACGTCAACGTTCGGTTAGAAAACCCTAACGATTAAGGTTGTAAACGAGCCAACACAGTTCAAGCTCGATTCGGGCTCGACTCGAAAAAATATGAGCAAAACTCGGATTCATTAATAATATGATCCAAATCTGAGCATTAAAAATAGTTCGAATAAAAATATGAGTAGAATCTGAACAAGGTTATACTCGACTTGTTTAAGATTCAAACTACTCGAATTTTTTATAATACATACTCGATAAGATGTTCGATATATTCTCTTATAATATATACAAATTTAAATCAAATTAGGAAAATTAGTTATTATTTTGTTTTGTTTTTAATTTTAATTGTAATTTTATATTTATAAAGTGTAATAATAAATATATTTTCTCAATTTTAAGTAAAATAACAAATTCAAATTATAATTATATTTATTATAAAATTAGTTATTATGTAGAGACTCGAATTAGAGCTTAAATTTAAAGCTCGCAAGTAGTTTGAATAAATATTCGAGTCGAGTCGGATCGAATTTGAGAATTCGAGTAATAAATATTCGAGTCGAGTCGAATCTGAGTAGGATTTTTCAAATATAATTTGAATTCGAGCCGAATTCGAGTACGAATTTATCATTTCAAGTCGAATTCGAGTAGATCTCTGTTTGCTCCGGTTCGACTTGTTTACACCATTACTAGTGATTAACAAGAAACCCTAGAAACCCTAATTTTAGTTCCGAGAATTCGAAACAATAATTCGATAATTTAAAACCCTAATTTGGGAACTTAAAGGATAATTATAATTCTTAAGTGATATTAATTATAATGTTAATTAAGGTAAAGCTTAATTATTAATTAAATCCTAATTTTAAATTTATTAGAAACCCTAATTTTAGGGTTATAAAACCTAATGACCATTTTGATCCTAATTGCTTAATTAACAATTTTAATTAGGATATATTAATCCTAATTAGCAAGATTTAAATTATGATTTGTAAATTTTAATATAATTAGAAAATTTTAATTATATTTTTGAAATATTAATTTTCTATTTTAAAAAACCTAATTTGGAAATTCTAGATTTTATTTTTTAAACCTTAAAATGGTTCAAACCCTAAACCCTAAGGGTTTGGGCTAATTGACAAAAATGCCATTAAATTTGTGTGCAAAAATACTAAAATACCCTTTATTTAAAAATCTAAGTAAAGAGTTATGGCCAAAGTTGTGGCCACATCTCTTGGGTTACCACCATACACCTTGAATCAGCTCCATAAGGCCACATCACAACACTCATAGCCACTAGAATCAAAAGGGTGAGATTAAAGTAAAGAAAAATCCTTACTTTACTTACCATTCTATCCAAGACCCTTCTGTGAGACCCCAGATTTTATGAATAAATATTTAATTTTCTCGAATTATATTTTTGAAAATTATGGTGTGGATTTGATATAATGTTATAGTTTTGGGTAATATTTATAAATGTTGCAAAGTACGCAAGTTGTTATAAAATATTCGTTTGGTCGGGAAATATTCTTTTTGTCGGGGAATATTCGTACGACGGCACAATCATTGGTGGACCCCCCAACGGAATTATTGTCGGATTGAGAAAACGACAAAAATACTTTATGAAAATAACGGCGGAGGTGTTACCGTTAAAACTGTTGAACTACTCGGTAGTAAAAGTACAGTAATACGCGTGGTTGCATTGTAGCACACGGTATTGATTATTGATGCTTACGTGAGAAGTCACTCAGCTATACTCAATTATTGCTACAGTAATTGCTGCATCATATCTCTTATATTATTGATTCAATTATTGTCACAGTATCATCTGTATAATATGTTATATTATTAAATCAATAATTCAGACGACAAGTTATAAATAATTAATAATTGTTGAAAGATTAAATTGTGTTGATTAAAAAATAAAATAATTTCTGGTAATTTTTATTCAATCTTTGATGTATATAAAGAGTCTATTATGAGACGTTGGTGATAAGTTTAATTATTTATGGGGGGCCATATGTCGTTATCTAAGAGTCTCTTTAGTAAAAAGTAATTACCTTCGTAAATAGTAATTACCTTCGTAAATAGTAATTACTTTCGTAAATAGAAATTACCTTCGTAAATAGTAATTACCTTAGTCAATAGTAATTACCTTCGTAAATAGTAATTACCTTCATAAATAGTAATTACCTTCGTAAATAGTAATTACCTTCGTCAATAGTAGTTGTCACTTCAATATTACCAAGAGTTAACTGCCTCTTCGGTGTTCCAAGGGTTAATTGCCCCTTCACAAATAGTAGTTGTCTCTTCAGTATTACCAAGAGTCATTTTGACCCTTCGTTAAGACCAAGAGCCACCCTCAGTTTTTCTATAAATAGAAAGCTCATTCCTTCATTATTTCTTACGAATTCACTGAAACTCTAGAGAGAAAGAAGAAAAGTATTCTGCTACTTCATTTATATCCAGTTCTTCTAAGGTAGGGAATATTATTTGGTGTACTCGTAAGGGGTGTTATTCTTTCTTCTTGAGGAGAACTTATGTTATTCCATTCATTATTATTCTGTTGGAATAACCTGTATACGCGGTTTACCCTATACTTGGTGATATTCCAACGAGTCTGGGAACGAAGTAATGGTCCAGAGGATAGCATTAGTAGTCCTCACTATTCTGTGAAATAGTGTGATAATAATTGTAATGAGGACTCCTTTTGAGTTTATATAATCTCTGGTAGATAATATTTGTATTCAAACTCACAGTTTATGTTTTGTCGTATTGTACACGACAGTTGTATTAGTAAGTTGTATTTGAATTCTATACCATGTATCTGGCGACCCAAGATGGGTGATGTATACCTAATTTTGGGGGCGTCACAGTTGGTATCAGAGCTTAGGGATATGATCCCTGGCTAAGATGTGAGAATAGTACTAGGAGGGGAGAGACGGGGAATTCCTTCGCTAATATGACCTACCTAAGTTTATGTGCTATTTATTGGTCGGTCAGAATATAGGGATAATATGTTATATGTCAAGTAACCTTTCATTTTATGGCAGTATCTGAAAATGACATCTGAGAATGTTGAGAATAGCCATGGAGCATAGGCGATCGTTGATTCACCACATATCAATAATCAGGATAATGTGCATCAGGAAGGCGATAATCCTCATGCAAACAACAACATTGACCAAATGATGAATGATCAAATGTTCAGAGGTTTTATGCAATTCATGCAACAGAAGGCGAGAGCGACTCCTGTCCAAAACGTAGATGGAAACACGGGAAACTCTCGGGCGGTCACCGCTAAACAGTTCAAGGAGCTAGAACCACCGGAGTTTAAGGGAGAGCCAAAACCATTTATGGCGGAAACATGGATAAAGCAGATCACCAAGATATTTGATGTCTTGGGATGTTCCGAGGAGCAAAAGGTTCCCTTTGCCGCCTTTATGTTGCGCGGAGAGGCAGATTAGTGGTGGGAATCGGTAAAACGTACTCAACCTGCTGTACGGAAGATATCTTGGGAGAAGTTGCAGGAGCTGTTCAACAACAAATACTTTCCCGAAAGTATTCGCCACATGAAGGAGGTGGAGTTTATTAAGTTGGAACAAAACAATATGACCGTGTCGCAATACGAGGCAAAATTTGCGGAGTTATCCCGATTTGCGTCCCACTTGGTGGATAATGAAGAGAGAATGGCGCGAATGTTTTTAAGAGGTTTAAACCCAGAGATACGTCAACATCTTATTTCTCATAAATTGTGTTTATATTCAGATGTTGTAAATAGGGCTCAGTTAGTGGAGCGTGATAACGAGTCAACGCAACTAAAAGAGAGCAGCCGACAAAATGATAATACCAGCGAGAGCAGTCATCGAAGCGGTGACAACAAGCATGAAGGGAATCAACAGGCCAAAAATGGTAACCACTTCGGTGGTAATCAGGGCCAAAACAATAAGAATGAACATTTCAAGAAGAAAAGATTCAACAATGATGGAAAGACGTCAGCACCAACACCTATCGTTAAGGAAGGAGAACGACCACCTATCATATGTTTCAAATGCGGAGGGGAGGGACACATCAGTCCAAATTGTACGATGCCATCCAAAGCATGCTATAATTGTGGAAGAGAAGGTCACCTAGCCCGATTTTGTCGTTCACCGAAGACAAGTTCAGCTAGGATGGAGGCACCAAAGGATGTCCCAGGAAAGCCAAAGTCGGTAGTTTAAGAGAGAGCGTTTTTTTCCGTGACGTGGAACCTGAATAAAATTATCACGGGTATGTTAGTCATAAACTCTTGCGAAGTCTATACCGTGTTAGATACAGGTTCTACTCACTCTTTTATTTCACCTAGTTGTGTTCAATGTTTGAAGTTAACTCCGAGAAACTTTCATTACCTCCACTATTTATAAATCTTGTTTGATTCAAATCGACACTTTCACATTACCTGTCAATCTTATCTCTTTGAAAATACTTGCATTTGATGCGATTTTAGAAATCGATTGGTTAAATACTCATCATGCTTTTCGTAAGGTTGTTAGCTTTCATATTCCTAACAAACCTGTTATGCGAATTCAAGCAACCAAACCACTAAAGTCAATCATTGTCATTTCAAGCCATAAATAAAGAGCCCCGGTCCTTTCATTGTTGACTTCCTTATGTGGAATGCACCGAAGACAGACTTTCCGTAGGAGACGTCGTGAATGACGATGACAAGTTGATAAGTATCAATGTGAAGTGTTATCCAAGTCTTGGATGAGGGTCACAATTTTGAATGATATTTCTAGTGTTAATAAATTTTCTGACGTATTCTTGAAGACTTCTTAGCCTACCCTGGAGCGTGAAATTGAATTTTGTATTGACCCCAGTACAAAACCCATTTCTTAAACCCTCAAATATTTTCTTCACCTAAAACAAATGTATGACATGCCAAAGATGTTGGCTCGAGCTGTTGAAGATTACGATCGTACCATGCAATATTATCTTGGAAAAGCGAACATGGTAGCTGACGTGTGAGTAGAAGATCGTATGCGTTTACAAGTGCGAATATACGAACTCACGTAAAGATAACGAATATACAAGTAGAATCAACTTTAATCGATTAAGTTAAAGCCGCTCAAGCTACACACTCAGAACTGATGAATGTGAAGAATTAAGAAGGTTCAAGAGGGCGTTATTCTAGAAGCAAGAATTGACGAATAGAGGAAGTCTAAACGCTTGATTTTATTGGCCCATTTGAAATCCTTGATCAAGTAGGAATTGTGGCTTATAGACTCATTTTACCGCCAAGTATGTTGCGTGTTCAGAACGTTTTTTTTTCGTATCGATGTTACGTAATTATGTGGATGACCCGAACCACATTATTAATTTAAAATCGGACGAGATAGTAGAAGATTTAACATATGAGGAGATATGTGTTAACATCTTGGATAAGAATGATCATATTCAACGCTCAAAGGTTATACCTCAAGAGTTAGAATCTGAAGTGAAGTCAAGGTATCCTCACATGTTCGGCATACCAGGTACGTACGTAAATTTCGAGGGCGAAATTTCTTAAGGAGGGGAGATTATGAGACCCCAGATTTTATGAATAAATATTTAATTTTCTCGAATTATATTTTTGAAAATTAGTGTGTGGATTTGATAAAATGTTATAGTTGTGGATAATATTTATAAATGTTGCAAAGTACGCAAGTTGTTATAAAATATTTGTTTGGTCGGGAAATATTCTTTTTGTCGGGGAATATTCGTACGACGGCACAATCATTGGTGGACCCCACAACGGAATTATTGTCGGATTGAGAAAACGACAAAAATACTTTTATGAAAATAACGGCGGAGGTGTTACCGTTAAAACTGTTGAACTACTCGGTAGTAAAAGTACAGTAATACGCGTGGTTGCATAGTAGCACATGGTATTGATTATTGATGCTTACGTGAGAAGTCACTTAGCTATACTCAATTATTGCTACAGTAATTGCAGCATCATATCTCTTATATTATTGATTCAATTATTGTCATAGTATCATCTGTATAATATGTTATATTATTAAATCAACAATTGAGACGACAAGTTATAAATAATTAATAATTGTTGAAAGATTAAATTGTGTTGATTAAAAAATAAAATGATTTCTGGTAATTTTTATTCAATCTTTGATGTATATAAAGAGTCTATTATGAGACGTTGGTGATAAGTTTAATTATTTATGGGGGGGCCATACGTCGTCATCTAAGAGTCTCTTTCGTAAATAGTAATTACCTTCGTAAATAGTAATTACCTTCGTAAATAGTAATTACTTTTGTAAATAGTAATTACCTTCGTAAATAGTAATTATCTTCGTCAATAGTAATTACCTTCGTAAATAGTAATTACCTTCGTAAATAGTAATTACCTTCGTCAATAGTAATTACCTTTGTAAATAGTAATTACCTTTGTCAATAGTAATTACGTTCGTCAATAGTAGATGTCCCTTCAATATTACCAAGAGTTAACTGCCTCTTCGGTGTTCCAAGGGTTAATTACCCCCTTCACAAATAGTAGTTGTCTCTTCAGTATTACCAAGAGTCATTTTGACCCTTCGTTAAGACCAAGAGCCACCCTCAGTTTTTCTATAAATAGAAAGCTCATTCCTTCATTATTTCTTACGAATTCACTGAAACTCTAGAGAGAAAGAAGAAAAGTATTCTGCTACTTCATTTATATCCAGTTCTTCTAAGGTAGGGAATATTATTTGGTGTACTCGTAAGGGGTGTTATTCTTTCTTCTTGAGGAGAACTTATGTTATTCCATTCATTATTATTCTGTTGGAATAACCTGTATACGCGGTTTACCCTATACTTGGTGACATTCTTCTATTATTCTGTTGGAACATCATTTCTGTGTGTTTTACACCGGACCTGGTTCTATTTACTATTCCGTCTTTATATTTTTGTCGGAATATCCTGTATGTGCTATATGCCGGACCTGGTTCCATCATTTACTATTCCGTATTTACTATTCTGCTGGAACATCCTATCGGTGTGAATTTCACCTGACCTGGTTCCGTTATTATTATTCTGTTGGAATAACCTGTTTGTGCGGTCTCTATCGCATGCATGGTGATATCTTTTGTTATTGTATTTGGTATTACTCAGTTGGATAAAACTTTGACTTCTATACTCCATGAAATTAGTGGAATATCCTTGATATTTGCGCTTCATCCAGTATCTTTTCATGGAAATATTCTTCTGAGCATTCTTGAATTTTACACCACAAAACGGTATCGTGTTGACAATTTGGACGTTAATAATTCCTGGATAAAATAGTTCTTGAACTTGTTTTATTGAATTCTTATATCATTGTCATCATCCTCATGTTTATATTTTTTTGAAAGTCATCTGTGGCCTGTAGAGCATGGATGGACTTGGTATGATTATGACCAGTGATTATTCGGTGTAATCATGACCGTAATGTTACAAATGATGTGGTAAAAGTCTCATTTTCCGTAGTGCATTGATGGACAGTTGTTGGCATGATCATGACCATTAATGAATACACAAATATTCTTGGCCGTAGTGCATGAATAATTGTGGTCGTGATACTAAAGAATATCCTTGGCCGTAGTGCAGGGGTGATTCGATGATGTGGAATATTTATTAAGCTGAGTCTCAGCGATAACAGTGATGAAAAACCTTTTTAATCATAAAAGATAGTAGATTTTATTTTCTACTTAACTCTTTTAATGGATTGCTTGTTCTGCTGCAGTTAAACTTGATGTCTATTATATTTTATCAGTTTAACATTGTTGGAGACTAATGATAATTTATTCTGCATTATATTAGTCATAATATTTCTTACTGGGCTAGTTGAGCTCACCCTTTCTTTCACTGTTCTCTTCAGGAAATGAGAATATAGCTGGGACGAGTAGGGGAACGAAGTAATGGTCCAGAGGATAGCATTAGTAGTCCTCACTATTCTGTGAAATAGTGTGATAATAATTGTAATGAGTACTCCTTTTGAGTTTGTATAATCTCTAGTAGACAATATTTGTATTCAAACTCACAGTTTATGTTTTGTCGTATTGTACACGACAGTTGTATTAGTAAGTTGTATTTGAATTCTATACCATGTATCTGGCGACCCAAGATGGGTGATGTATACCTAATTTTGGGGGCGTCACACCTTCTCTCCCTAAGATTTAGAAATATATAGTGAGAGAGTGTGAAATAAAGCCATGATCATTTCATATCAAGTCATTATCAAAATCAGAAGTCAGAATCAAAAATCAAAGCTCAAAAGGTATAAAACCCTAAAACTAGAAATCTTTTGATTTGATGTTTAATGTTGTTGTTTGTTGGTTAAAGTTATGTTAGAGAGTGTCATTTGATGATTTGGGTTGCCAAAACCTAGATCTATATCATTTAGATACTCAAATTTAAAGATTTCTCAAATCTGGAAAAGTGGAAATATAAGGCCTGACAACCTAATGTCAGGGCCTCTAGATCTTTATATCTTAGTGGTTTTATGTGTTTTATGTTATAGATGTGTAGTATGACATATGGACTAGGATCTGAGACTAAAATCAGGGTTAGATCATATTTAAATCTCAAGGTATGAACGGTCAAACCTAGTTGACCGATCACGAAAATGATTTCTGGGTAGCCCAGAAATTTCCAGAAATTCCTGACAAGCTTTTTCAAGCCTCTGATCTTGCAATCGTTTTATTGTTTGGCCATGATGTTGTTTTGGTATTGTAGCCTGACATTCATATTACACATTTAAGTCATCAGAACCACCAGATCGATCACAGGATCAAAGATAATATCGGTCAAACAACCGTTGACCATCATGCGGGATGAAGATTCTGGGTAACCCAGATCTTCATCAGCCGAGTTTTTTTGTCAGAGTTTGACCAGCCTTGATCTTACATATGTGTTGATGTTTTTATGATCTAATGTTATATCGTTATACCCTGTCATGTGTTCTACAAGAATAAACTACTAGATTACACAAACAAGACCCAGATGGAAAGTTATGAGGATCGAAATCTGGTACCTTGCAATTATTCTTCATTTCTGGAAAACCCAGAAATGAAGAACAACTCTGACAACAGTTTCTGGAGCTTAGATCTTGCATAATTGATTTATTTTGGCTATGAAACTTACTTTAGATTATAGTATTACAAACATATTACACCAGACTGACCAGAAACAGTACGATCAAGAAATTATGGGTGGTCAAACCACCTACCCTGTAAACTGACGATAAGTTTCTGGGCAGCTCAAGAACAAGCGAAGAACACCATTAGCGACGGACTCGTCACCTAAGGCCCCTATAGCGACACTTAATTTCGAAAATTGATTATTTTAATTAAATAAATAGAAAAAATTGGTTTTTATTTATTAAAAATACATAATAAATTATAAAAAAATTATTTTAAAGTTTGAAAAATAGTTTTTAATTATTTAGAGTATATTTCATAAATATTTAATATTTTTGGAATATAAATGGTATTTAATTTATTTAATTATAATATTAAATAAATTATTTAAAAATGATTTTAATACATGAAAAATAATATTATGGTATAAGAAAATATTTTAAAGATATTTTCAGTGACTTTTAATATTTTGTGATGAATTTCATTAATTAATCAATATTAATGGTAATTAGTTTATTTAATAAATATATTAAATAAATTATGGGAAAATAAAATAAATGTTTTATAAATCATATAAAAATGATTTAAGTGTTATAAAAATATGATAAGTTATAAAATATAACTTTTAATATTTTGTCATGAAAATATTATTATTTTAATATTAATAGAAATTATTGAATAATGAATTGAATTGTTTAAAAATCATATAAAGGTGATTTTAAAGTATTAAAAATACAGCTTTGTGATATTATAAATATATTATAATATTATGACATGTATTTCATTAATATTTGATAATAAATAAATATTAATGATAATAGAATATTGTGGTATTTAATTTATATAAATATGTTTTAATGATTGAAAAATCAAGATAAATAGTAATAATTATTTAAAAATTATTACAAGCCTTGGAAAAATATTTCGACTGTTAATAAATTATCGTAGATAATGGTTAAGTATTTAGGCAGAGTTTAATTGAACTTAAACTCGAAGTTTTATCCGACTAGACCGTCGAGACATTTGAATTTTGTCGGATTCAAGTTAGACTGAAATATTTGACCTGATACTGATTCTTAAGTGTGTTGTAGATTGATAGGGTTATGTGTTATGTGTTTAGATTATTCTGTGTGTATATATATATAATAGTATTATATTGTGATGATATTATTCTAATATTGGAGATCTATATTACTAATATTAGGTCTTCAGATAAAGCATTATAAATTGTGTAGCGGTAATCAACGGTTCAGGCAAGTTTGTTTTTACTTAACTCTACTAAAAGTTGTTTCATTCGGATAAGCTTATGGTTAATCATTTCTGGTTTTCATGAATTGTACTTTGTATATATTGTATGTATAAGTCAGGTATGAAAGGCTGATCACCTTCATTACCAGCTGGTTCAGATATATTTGTTCATGTATAATACTTGTTCAGTTATAAATTTGTTCCTGCTAGTTCACAATTATATTGATATATTATAGCCAGCTTATTATTCAGACTCTTTCAATCATGATATATCGTTATATTGTTGAACTTAAACTTGTTGAGTTATCCTTATGCTCACCCTTGCTATACCATGATAAAATATTGCAGGTTAAGGCGAATACGTCGGATACAAGGAAAGGTCAAAGACAGATCCAGTTTAAAGTTAATATAGCGATTAGATTTGTAATAGTGTAGTTTGATAATAATGTTATGTGTTAGACAAGTTATGAATTGTGTATAAGTTAAGGTTACTCGACCTTGGGGAAATAGTGTGTAATGTATTGTATAAACAATTTATGTTTATATCTTTCGCAAATATAGTAATGGTGTTAGAATGATCGAACCGGATCCGCGGTGATTCGGGACCTCGGATTCGGGGCCCTCACAAAAACCTTACTTGGTTGTGGTATTGTAGTAAAGTGGATAAAAGAGTTAATTCATTAATTAAATAGTAAGTTAATATATGAGTTTTGCTAATTAAATTTGGTATTCTTAATATATATTACATGTCATGGTAATATATGAAAAGGTTTAGTACCTTGAATGATGTTAATAAAATATAAATTGATGGTGAGAGAAGAACCTATAAATAATTATTTGTTAGAGATTAATAAATTGAGTTAATATTTAAGTAGTGATTAGATGTATAGATTAAATAAATTGTATTGAGACAATTTATGCGTGGAAAGGAATTAAATAATTATATATTATGATTGTATGATTCATTTGAGTTAATTAAAATAATTAATGGAATAAATATTAATTATTATAATGGAAAGGTTTATTTTAAGTTGAGATGTTATGAATATAATATCGTAATATATGGAGTAATAGTTATAAATATTATAATTGTATTATTCAGTGCAGTTAGCTAAATAATTTAGCAACATAGTTAAAGTGTGACATTTAGAGAAAAGAAGATATACCATATGATAAGGAGAATTATTAAAATAAATTAAAAGGACATTAATGGTTCTAGCTAAACATGACCTTGTGACCTTTTTCCTTTGTAACACCCACATTAAGCCATCAGTTGTAACACCCACATTAAGGCATCAGTTTATTTTGTTTACGTGGTGTAGCAAAATAGAGAGAAAGAGAGAAAACACAAAGAGAAAGATGCACATTAGAAAGAAATTGAGAAGAGGGAAGAGACACTCTGAGAATCAAAAGGAAAAAGAGGATTAAACAAGGACTTTCAATTATCTAACTAGATCTTAGAGGAATCAAAGGTAAATTCCTAAGTTTCTAGTTTTTTGGTTTTTTGTTTTCTAAAGTCTTTGTAATTAGGTTTTTGTTGAATTACAATTTGTATATGTTTATGGGTATATAAATTATGTTATATATCATCTATAAGCAATTTTTAGGTAATTGAACTCATGAAACTATGCTGAAAATGAAAAACTTGTGTTCTTAATGAAACATGTATGTTATGGCTTTAGAAAGTATAAACTTTCATGTTTAATATGTGTTATAATCTGTAAATTGATGTTGGATTATGTTAGTATGTGAAGAAATGAAAACAACATAGTTTAAATTGTGTCAATTGATTAAGAAACAAAGTCGTGGCGATTGAATTTGCTAAAGATGTTAAAACATGAAAATAGAGTATGAACATGTATTTTGAGTCAAATTTTTGGTTGATTAATGTTTTTATAAATCGTTAGAATTCTAGTATGTTGTAGGTCTATGAATTACGAATCCATAGAATCTAAAACGGACTAATTTGGATGTGTATAACTCAAGTTATGAAGTTAGTAGGAGAGAAAGGGTCAAAAATAGCGAGAACAATAGCTTCAGGTCCTGTTTCTGCTAACGGGCGCAGCTGAACTATGCCCTAAGTCATTTGGGGCGCAGCTACGCTCTAGGGCATAACTGCTCTATGCCCAAGGCTTAATTGGGCGCAGCAGTGCCCAAACTATGTCAGGTGTGACTATTTTGACCTGTTTTAGTAAAATATACAAAACATTTTCATACGAACTCTGATTGAGGTGATTCAACATGATCCAGAACGAGGATGTATAGAACTACAACGTTTATTCTTTAAGGTTTTCAATTTTTGGTCGAGAACAGTAGTCAAAATGGCCATCTTTGTGACTGATGCATATTCGGAGGCTATCGGTGGGCGCCGGACATGCACATACATAAGTATAGTGATGTCGACTATAATAGATGTTGTTCTAAGTTATAGAACATGAATATTATGAAGTATAATGATGTTTAACATTAATAAATAATATATTAGATAAGTTATATATGCATACTAAGCACACACAAGAGAGACAAATTGGGCGTATGACGAATAAACGTCAAAACGCCGTGATAAGTTATAATGAACGTAAAAAGTGTTTTAAATCAAATAAAATGAATATTATAAGATATTGAATAGTGTTAATATAAATCCAATAAGTAGTCCTAGCAAGACTTAAACACTTGAATGAACTTCGAATATGAAATACAGTGAGATATAAGTTGAAAGTTAATACAATCAAATTAAACATTGTGTATTAATTAATAAGAAGGATTATGGGAGGTAGAGTAAAGTTAATAGTACAACTATTATGCATTGCTATGTGACTAATAGTTGATGTGCATGATTATATAATTGTGTAGGGCACATGAAGTGCAGATAACTGTAAGTTGTTAAACTGTTATTGGTAAACAACGATCAAGGCAAGTCTTTCAGTTCCTGTTTGCTATGTGAATTTGATTGTTTTAAATCTTTATCGCAAAGAGCATTATGTGTTATATATATGTTGAATGTATGAAATGTAAAAGTCAACTTATGACTACATTAATTGAATAAAGCATGCTGATTGAGTAAGGAACTCAATCTTTATACATCTTTATACTTGTTATATGAACTGTAACATGTATGTTATGCTAGTCCAATGTTTATGATATATATGTTGAGCATGTTATTATGTTCTACGTAATGCATGAAAACTATTAGATTTTGCTGGGCTGTTGAGCTCAACCTTGCAAATAATCATTTTTGCAGGTTAAGGATTGAAGGTAACACTATGTGCTACTTGAATGACGTGGATCAAAAATAATACACGAAGATTAATATTTTAGCTAAAGTTGTTATTTCTTTATACCATGATTAAGATTCATGAGATGTACTAAATGTTTTATGATGTATAGTTTTGTGTTGAGTTGTAAAGTTAAAGTTTGAGTTATCTGATATGCAAAGGTTATCGAATTGAAATGTAAAATTTTATATAATAAAAGTGATAAAGTGAATCATAGAATAAGATTGATTCAAAGACATGTAGATGATAAAGGTTTTGATTCAGGGAATTAAAGTAAGAAGTCATAAAAGTTTAAATTATTTCGCATTATATAAAGTTTAACATCGAATAATGATGTAAAATCAGAAGGTAGATGTGTTATTAATGACCGAAGTTAATAATTAAATTGTATGAATTTTGGGATCGTTACAGTTGGTATCAAAACTGTAGGTTATAAACCTTAGGTAGGAGTACCTTAGGCTATAACCTTAGAGAATGAAGGTGAAGATAATGAAAGAATAAGCTCAGATAGAGTTTGAACAATAAGAAGTAATTTAAGAAATTTATAAAGAAGGGATTAAAACATGTGTGGCGGGATTCAAAGAAGAATCTCGCAGAGTTATAAGGAATATGAATGTGGGGTTATCCAACTCCAATAATAAGAATGTAAGGTGATGTCTATAAGAAGAGAATGATAAAGAAGTTAAGAATCAAAAAGTTATATTCAAGTATTGTACAGTTGTTCTCGTTAATAGTTGGTGTATGGTATCTGGACTAAACGATTCCTTCATAGAACAGAGGTATATACGAACTAGCAACTCGAAACCTAGTTTATTGGTTATTTGTGGGAAACTACTCAGCGTACAATATTGAAACTGTTAGAGACTCAATGTGTACCAAGTATAGGAAATGGATACGTATGATGAAAAAGGAAAGAAAGAGGATCGTAAAACAAAATAATCACAAGTTAAGAAAATAATTTTATGGGAGATGATTATAGAATAAGATCACGACGTGATCTGTTTAAGTTATAAAGGAAAGATGGTATGTAATGTTTGAATAATTATAGCTTGATGCTATGAAGATGATGTACTATGAAATAGTACAAGATAACTCACGAGGAGTTATAGATGATGTGATACGAGGAATTCATATCGAGCGAAGAGCAAGTTATTAGGAAGATAGGGTTAGGTTGGATTTCAATTGAGGACTCATGTGATGGCTGAGTTGTACAAACCTTTGTATGGGCGAGGGTTTTGTGCTTGCACTCAATTTATCACATTGATAATTATTGGAATGTTGGTGTCGCACTATCAATGTATGTGTGGTGAAAAGGTGATTCTTTTCTCATGGGTATATTTGATAGTTAGAAACTATTAAGATTAGTCATATATTATTAGGATTAGGTGCGGTTCTTAAAACTAATGCATATAGTAAGTTTGTGACTCATAATAATATGGTATGTTTTGAACCCCTCAGCGAATGGACGCCTATGGTCTAACTAGGATAAGTTCTTAAACTCATACTATTGTGGCAAGTTCCTGAACTTCCAATGTGCGTTAAGTTTGATGAACTATACTGGGGAATAGATAAGTTATTAAGGAAGAATTGAGGATTATGGGAATAGATAGAATTATTAAGCAAGGGATCAGTATAGAAAGTAGAGACATAGGTTTTCTAAATCTACTAGCTATGTTAGACTTTCGATATTTATTGACTTTGTGCTGATGTTTTCACTTCTATTTTCTTGAAAAACATTGGATCAAATGATGAAACCAATGAGTTTTAAAAATATTACCGTTATTCGTATGTCTATGCTAATTTCTTCGACTAGACAAAAATGATTTGACATATATCAAAATGTATTTTTATATCATCAATGCATCATGGAACCTTGTGCAAAGATGATAAAAACGATGGAGTCATCAATGCATTATTACTTAGTGTTGGATGTGATCTAAGGATCGTTAGCCCACTATAGTATGATGTAGTATGATAAAATCACCAAATGACGGAATCCTCAAACTGACTATAAATACAGTGCAGTATCATGATGTCATAAAAAGATTTTTGAGATTTCTTTAAGATATGAGAATATATATATATATATATGTATATTTCGATTGATGATCGAATTATTGTAGATGTCTATGCTATTTGATTTAGCTAGACGAATATTGAAAGATGTTCATGAAATTCAAGCGTTCTTTGTCAAATTATGCAAAACCAAATTGGTTTGGTACGGATTCAGATGTTGAAAAGCTGAGATGAACAACCCTTTTATAGGGGATTACGCGGAGGCGTTTAGATGTTTGTGCACAATACATTGTACGAAGGGCTGATCCTCCTAAGTATGAATAGTCCCTATAGTCTTATGACTGTTAAAGTTTAAGTTGAAAGATTACTTATAACTATGGACATACGCATAGAGTTTAAATATTTATGCACAATACATCATACGAATTGCTTAACACCCTAATTACGGGAGTCCTTATAGTCTAATAACAGTTAAGGTTTAAGTTGAAAGAGTATTTATAACCATGGACGTAGTTCTAGGTCTTATGACCCTCAGCATGATTTGGAATCTTTTAAATTCCTGTTATTCATATCGTTTCCCAAGTATTGAGCAATTGTGGAAGATTCTTATTATTCTTAAAGGTGAAAGTGGAAAGGATGAGAAAATTAAGCAAAACATAATAATTTCAAGAAATAATTGAAACTTCAGAAAGAAGAGAAATGTGAAGCTCTTAGAAGAAGAAAAAGAGGTGAGGAATATAATGATCTTAGAGAGATCCTTAGAAAAAGAATTTGGTTGCAGAAACTAATAAATAAATAGATATCAACATAAAATCTATTTTGATAAATAGAATGAATGAATAAAGTATTAACACAAAAATATATTTTGATAGATTGAATGAATAAAGATTAATAAATAAAAATTTTGAGGACGAAATTCTTAGAAGAAATGGTGGATGTAATATCCCAAGTGTTTATGATAACGATCCTTAGAAAAGGAAATGAATGCGTTAAAGAATATATAATATTTGATATATGATTGTGTTTAATTGAAGAAGTGAATGAAGTGTATATATATATATATAACTCTTTGCTAACTTAACATGTTGAAGTTATTCAACGATAATTGTGAAAGAAATTTTGTGAAAACCTTAGCAAGGTAGGGTTTCGGTAATTCCGAGGACGGAATCCTTATAAGGGGGGAAAGACGTGACAACCCGAATTTTTAAAAGTTATTAAAGTAAGAATTTAATAATTAAAAATTCTTCTTATGAGATGTATATATTTTGAATTATGTGTCTTGGTGTGAAAAAAATGATTTTTTATGAGATTTAATAGTTGATTAAACTATTAATGGGAAAAAAAGAAATTAGTCACGACACGGATTTTGGTGGCAAGGGAAATTAACCCTATAAATATTGGGTAATTTAAATTAAGTTGAAACTATATTTTGGAATTATATTTTTTGAATATTAAAACCTTACTTGGTTGTGGTGTTGTAGTAAAGTGGATAAGAGAGTTAATTCATTAATTAAATAGTGAGTTAATATATGAGTTTTGCTAATTAAATTTGGTATTCTTAATATATATTACATGTCATGGTAATATATGAAAAGGTTTAGTACTTTGAATGATGTTAATAAAATATAAATTGATGGTGAGAAAAGAAAAACCAATATACCTATAAATAATTATTTGTTAGAGATTAATAAATTGAGTTAATATTTAAGTAGTGATTAGATGTATAGATTAAATAAATTGTATTGAGACAATTTATGCGTGGAAAGGAATTAAATAATTATATATTATGATTGTATGATTCATTTGAGTTAATTAAAATAATTAATGGAATAAATATTAATTATTTTAATGGAAAGGTTTATTTTAAGTTGAGATGTTATGAATATAATTTCGTAATATATGGAGTAATAGTTATACATATTATAATTGTATTATTCAGTGCAGTTAGCTAAATAATTTAGCAACATAGTTAAAGTGTGACATTTAGGGAAAAGAAGATATACCATATGATAAGGAGAATTATTAAAATAAATTAAAAGGACATTAATGGTTCTAGCCAAACATGACCTTGTGACCTTTTTCCTTTGTAACACCCACATTAATCCATCAGTTGTAACACCCACATTAAGGCATCGGTTTATTTTGTTTACGTGGTGTAGCAAAATAGAGAGAAAGAGAGAAAACACAAAGAGAAAGATGCACCTTAGAAAGAAATTGAGAAGAGGGAAGAGACACTCTGAAAATCAAAAGGAAAAAGAGGATTAAACAAGGACTTTCAATTATCTAACTAGAGCTTAGAGGAATCAAAGGTAAATTCCTAAGTTTCTAGTTTTTGATTTTTTGTTTTCTAAAGTCTTTGTAATAGGTTTTTGTTGAATAACAATTTGTATATGTTTATGGGTATATAAATTATGTTATATATCATCTATAAGCAAATTTTAGGTAATTGAACTCATGAAACTATGTTAAAGATGAAGAACTTGTGTTCATAATGAAACATGTATGTTATGGCTTTAGAAAGTATAAAATTTCATGTTTATTATGGGTTATAATCTGTAAATTGATGTTGAATTATGTTAGTATGTGAAGAAATGAAAACAACATAGTTTAAATCGTGTCAATTGATTAAGAAACGAAGTCATGGTGATCGTATTCGCTAAAGATGTTAAAACATAAAAATAAAGTATGAACATGTGTTTTGGGTCAAATTTTAGGTTGATTAATGTTTTTATAAATTTCTAGAATTCTAGTATGTTGTAGTTCTATGAATAAAGAATCCATAGAATCGAAAACGGACTAACTTGGATGTGTATAACTCAAGTCATGAAGATAAGTAGGAGAAAAAGGTTCAAAAATAGCGAGAACAGTAGCTTCAGGTCCCGTTTCTACTAACGGGCTTAGCTGCACTGTGCCTAAGTCATTTGGGGCGCAGCTGCGCTCTAGGGCATAGCTGCTCTGTGCCCAAGGCTTAATTGGGCATAGCAGTGCCCAAACTATGTCAGGTGTGACTATTTTGACCTGTTTTAGTAAAATATGCAAAACATTTTCATACGAACTCCGATTGAGGTGATTCAACATGATCCGGAATGAGGATGAATAGAACTACAACGTTTATTCTTTAAGGTTTTCAATTTTTGGTCGAGAACAGTAGTCAAAATGGTCATCTTTGTGACTGATGCGTATTCGGAGGCTATCGGCGGGCGCCGGACATGCACATACACAAGTATAGCGATGTCAACGATAATAGATGTTTTTCTAAGTTATAGAACATTAATATTATGAAATATAATGATGCTTAACATTAATAAATAATATATTAGATAAGTTATATACGCATACTAAGCACACACAACAGAGACAAATTGGGCGTGTGACGAATAAAAGTCAAAACGCCGTGATAAGTTATAATGAACGTAAAAAGTGTTTTAAATCAAATAAAATGAATATTATAAGATATTGAATAGTGTTAATATAAATCCAATAAGTAGTCCTAGCAAGACTTAAACACTTGAATGAACTTCTAATATGAAATACAGTGAGATATAAGTTGAAATTTAATACAATCAAATTGAGCATTGTGTATTAATTAATAAGAGGGCTTATGGGAGGTAGAGTAAAGTTAATAGTACAACTATTATGCCTTGCTATGTGACTAATAGTTGATGTGCATGATTATATAATTGTGTAGGGCACGTGAAGTGCAGATAACTGTAAACTGTTAAACTGTTATTGGTAAACAACGATCAAGGCAAGTATTTCAGTTGGTATTTTCTATGTGAATTTGATTATTTTAAATCTTTATTGCAAAAAGCATGATGTGTTATATATATATTGAATGTATGAAATGTTAAAGTCAACTTATGACTATGTTGATTGAGTTAAGCATGATGATTGAGTAAGAAACTCAATTTTGATACATCTTTATACTTGTTATATGAACTGTAACATGTATATTATGTTATTCTAATGTTTATGAGATATATGTTGAGCATGATATTATGTGCTACGTTGCGATGCCCCCAAAATAGGTATACATCACCCATCTTGAGTCGCTAAATATATGGTACAAAATTCAAATACAACTGTCGTGTAGAATACAAAAAGATATAACTGAGAGTTTTAATACGAATATTATCTTCTAAACAGTATTCAACTCAAATGGAGTCCTCAATACATTTATTATCATACTATCTGGACAGTCACTCCGTTCCCCGACTAGTCCCGGCTACGTTCTCATTTTCTGAAGAGAACAATGAAAGCAAAAGGGTGAGCTTAACTAGCCCAGTAAGAAATATTATGACTAAGATAATGCAGAATAATTTATCGTTAGCCTTCAACAGTGTTAAACTGATAAAATATAACAAACAACAAGTTTAACTGCAGCGGAACAAGCAATCCATTAGAAGAGTCAAGTAGAGAATAAAATATATTATCTTCTATGATTTAAAATGTTTTTCATCACTTTTATCGCTGAGACTCAGCTTAATAAATAATCCACATCATCCATGCACTATGGCCAAGGATATTCATTAGTATCACGACCACAAATTATCCATGCACTACGGGCCAAGAATATCCGTGTTTTCATCAATGGTCATGATCATACTAACAACTGTCCATCAATGCACTACGGGCCAATGAGATCCTTTACCATAACATTTGTAACATTACTGTCATGATTATACCGAATAATCTCTGGTCATAATCATACCAAATCCATCTATGCACTACAAGCCACAGATGACTTTCAACATATTGTAAACATGAGGATGATGAAAATGATATAAGAATTCAATAAAACAAGTTCAAGGATAAAATTTTAAAGATTTATAATTTAATTTATCCAGAAATCAATAACGTCCAAATTGTAAACATGATACTATTTTGTGGAGTAAAATTCAAGAATACTCAGAAGAATATTTCTATGAAAAGATACTAGATGAAGCGCAAATATCGAGGTTATTCTACTAATTTCATGGAGTATAGAAGCCAAAACTTTAACTAACTGAGTATAATAGAATATATGAAACTGCAAACTGATTTTTGCCCGCCATGCGGTAATCCACGTAGACAGGTTATTCCAGCAGAATAATAAAGAATGGAATAACAGAAGAATTCATCAGGTATGCGAAATCCGCACAGACAGGTTATTCCAACATAATGATAAATAATGGAACCAGGTCATCAGTAACCCGCACATACATGATATTCCAACAGAATAATAAAAAATGGAACCAGGTCATGCGAAATCCGTACAGACTAGATATTCCAACAGAATAATAAAGAATGGAATAACAACATAATTCACTAGGCATACGATAGACCGCACAGACAGGTTATTCCAATAGAATAATAAAGAATGGAATAACAACCCTTACAAATATTGAAAGAAAATTACTCTCTTTATGAATACAAAAGAAATAATACCCCTTACCTTAGTAGGAGATTGGATATTGTAATAGTATAATAATAGAATACTCTTCTTCTTTCTCTCTTATTCTCTCTATAGCTTGAATGAATATGTGAAAAATAATGAAGAAATAAGCTTCTATTTATAAGCTCGGCAGAGTAAGGGCAAAATAGTCTTTTTGCCATAATTTATGACATCATCGCTGACATCATCGATCATATTACATCATTGCTTACCTCATTGTCTGATGACATCATCACTTACCTCATCATCCGATGACATCATCGCTTACATCATAGGAATTCAAATTAAATTTGTTCTCTTCCACCTCCTTTTACTTTTATAACATGAATTTACTATAATAATGCTACCATTCAAATTATAAAAAATGTACTATTATATAATCATATCATACTACTATAATGTAATATTATAAAAATATATTTGAATGAATTATTTTATCGGAAAAGATAAAATACCAACTTTCAACAAATATCACATGCTAAAAATTCCTCAGTTTAAATCCACTTCGAATAAATATTTTCTTATCATATATATCAATAATTAATTATTCACAAATAATATTACAAAATTACAATATTGACAACCAGGTCATTCCCAGGAAAGAGGGGGTTTTCCGATAAGAATTTCTCCCTATTGGCGCGCAATTAGGTGACCAAACCCCTTTCCTCGACAGAACTTTATAGACATTATCAATAATGTAAATAATAATATTATTCAAATAATATGAATTATTGATTTGATAATTTGAAATACTGTGCAATGACAATTATTTAATCAATAATATAAAATATCAACGTAGCAATTATTGAATCAATAAAATAAAGTATTGAACAATAATTACTATAACAATTATTAAGTAGTGACTTCTTACGTAAGCATTAATAATCCAAGATACTGTACAATACCGTGTGCTACTATACAACCACGTGTATTATTGTACTTTTACCACCGGGTATTTCAACAGTTAACGGTAAAACTTTTGCCGTTATTTTTATAAAAAGATAATTTTGTCGTTTTCTAACTCCGACAATAATTCTGATGTGGGGTCCACCAATGATTGTGTCGTCATATGAATATTCCCAAACAAAAAGAATATTCTCCGACCAAACGAATATTTTATAGCAACTTGCTTACTTTGCAAAATTAATAAATATTACCCACAACTATAACATTATAACAAATTCACACCTTAATATTCAAAAATGATATTTATAGAAAATTCATCTTTATTTATAAAAGTTGGGGTCTTACAACCTCCCCTTCTTATGAAATTTCGCCCTCGAAATTAGGGTACGTACCTGGTATGTAAAAGAGGTAAGGATACCTTGATTTCATTTCAGATTCTAACACCAGGTCATTTCCTCAACATCGTGGTTTCTCCACAAAACTTTGACTTGAGGTACAACCTTGGAGCATAAAATATGCTCCTTCTTATCCAAGATTTTAACAGGAACCTCTTCATACGTTAAATCTTCCGCTATTTCATCCGGTTCTAACTCAATAATGTGGTGTGGGTCTTTCACATATTAATGTAACATAGATATGTGAAAAATGTTATGAACACGAGACATACTTGGCGGTAAAGTGAGTCTATAGGCCACAGTTCCTACTCGATCGAGGATTAAAAATGGGCTTATGAATCAAGGATTGAGATTTCTTCTCTTTCCAAATCTCGTAACTCCTTTCCATGCAGCAACACGTAACAACACATGATCTCCAATATCGAATTCTACGTCCTTTCGATGAAGATCAGCATAACTCTTTTGTCGATCTTGTGAGGTTTTTATACGTTGTCGGATCGTTTGAATATTTTCCATAGTATACTTGAGAACGACACTTTCTTCCATACTTGCTTGATAACTGTTGTTGTAGGAAAACTCCACCAATGGTAAGAACTTGTCCCAACTTCCCTTGAAGTCAAGGACACAAAGTATTAATAGATCTTCAAGAGTTTGAATAGTCCTCTCCGACTGTCCGTCCATCTGAGGATGATATGCCAAGCTAAATCGTAAATCCGTGCCCTTCGCTTTCTGCAAACTAACCCAAAATTATGAAGTGAATCTTGGGTCTCGATCAAAAACTATGGATACTGGCATATCATGCAGTCTTACAATCTCATTTATGTACATACGAGCAAGACGTTCAAGTGTATAAGTTTCTCGTATATATAAGAAATCAGCCGACTTGGTCAATCTATCAACAATGACCCAAATTGCAACTATGCCTTGAGAAGCCTTGGGAAGACCAGTAACGAAATACATGGTAATATGCTCCCACTACCATTCTGGAATTTCAAGTTGTTGCAATGGACCTTTTGGCACTTGATGCTCCGCCTTGACTCGTTGACAAGTTAGACACCTTGAGATAAACCCCGCTATCTATCTCTTCATATTGCTCCACCAAAATGTATGTCGAAGATCAAGATACATTTTAGTACTCCCAGGATGGATTGCAAATGGTGTGTTGTGCGCCTCCATCATGACTTTATACTTTAAGTCAGAATGGTTAGGAACACAAAGTCTAGAGTTGACTCGAAGTATTCCTTCTTCGCTTCCGAAATAACACCTTCTTGCACTTTCTTCTTCATACGCATCAGCTCCAGGTCTGTAGCTTGAGCATCTTTAACTTTATCGATTAAAGTCGGTTCTACTCGTATATTTGCTATCATCACATGGATCCCTAGAGTCTTTAACCCTATCTCCAACCTTTGCAAGTCATATAAAATGGGCCTTTACGTTGACAATATCACACTCATACCCACATATGATCTTTTACTCAATGTGTCAGCTACTACGTTCGCTTTACCAGGATGGTATTGAATAGTATAATCATAATCTTTCAGCAGTTCAAGCCAACATCTTTGTCACATGTTGAGTTCCTTTTGAGTGAAAAAATATTTGAGGCTTTTATGATCCGTAAAGATCTCCACTTTCTCCCCATACAGGTAATGCCTCCAGATTTTAAGTGCGAAAATAACAGCTGTCAACTCTAGATCATGAGTATGATAATTCCTCTCATATTCTTTGAGTTGTCGCGAGGCATAGGCTATGACTTTCCCATGTTGCATGAGAACACATCCTAAACCCTTGCCTGAAGCATCACTGTAGATGACATATCCCTCCGTACCAGATGGTATTATCAGAACAGGTGCTGAAATGAGTCTCATCTTGAGTTCTTGAAAACTCTTCTCACATTCCACGCTCCAACCAAATTTTGTATCTTTCCAAGTCAGTTGAGTTAATGGAGTAGCGATTCGAGAAAACTGTTCTATAAATATCCGATAATAACCAGCTAAGCCGAGAAAGCTACGTACTTCGGTCACTGATTTAGGTTGCTCCCAGCTTTTAATAGCTTCAATATTTGTCGGGTCAACAGATATTACATTATTTGATACTACGTGCCCAAGGAATGTTACTTCCTCAAGCCAGAACTCGCATTTATTCAACTTGGAATAAAGCTTGTTTTCACGAATCTTTTGGAGTATCAGCCTCAAGTGTTGCTCATAATCTTTATGGCTTTTGGAATATATGAGGATGTCATCAATAAAGACGACCACAAAGTGATTCAATTCATTGAATACTCAGTTCATCATATCCATGAAGGCAGCAGGAGCATTAGTCAATCTAAAGGACATGACTAAGAATTATTAACGCCTGTACCGAGTTCTGAAGGCAGTCTTTGGAATATCCTCAGTTTTAACCTTCAGCTGATGATATCTAGAACGAAGATAAATTTTTAAAAAGAATTGTGCTCCTTGCAACTGGTCAAACAGGTCATCAATGCGAGGTAACGAATACCTATTCTTGATGGTGACATGGTTCAATTCCCGGTAGTCAATACAAAGTCGCATACTCCCATCTTTCTTCTTCATGAAAAGAACAGGAGAACCCCAAGCAGACGTACTAGGACGAATGAAACCAATGTCTAACAATTCCTGCAATTGGGTCTTTAACTCCTGAAGTTCAATTGGAGCCATTCGATATGGGTATTTGGAAATGGGTTTCATACCGGGTTCATGGTTGATATAAAATTCAATTTTAAGCTCTGGGGGTGGGCCAGGAAGTTCTTCAGGGAATACGTCAGAAAATTTAATAACAATAGAAATATCATTAAAATCTGACGTATTTTTGTTTAAATCTGTGACATGAACTAAGAAAGCTTGACATCCATTTTTCAATAAACGAATAACTTTATGGCTTGAGTTTAATGGTTTGGTTGCTTAAATTCGCATAATAGGTTTGTTAGGTATATGAAAGCTAACAACCTTACGAAAAAAATTAATTTTTGCATAATGAATATTTAACCAATCAATCCCTAGAATCATGTCAAATGCAAGTATTTTCAATGAAATAAGATCGACAGGTAATGTGAGGGTACCGATTTAAACCAAAAAAGACTTATAAAAGTGGATTTAATGAAGGTTTCTCCCAACGGAGTTTCCACAGATAAGTCAAAGTCTAATTTCTCTGGAGTCAAATTTAAACGTTGAGCGCAAGTAGGTAGAACCGGTATCAAATAAGGTATAGACTTCGATAGAGTTTATGATAAGCTTACCCGTGATGACCTCGTTCAGGTTTCTTGCTTTCTGGGAGGTCACAACAAACGTTCTCGCTTGAACTACTGGTTTTGACTTGTCTGGGACGGCATTTTGTTTTACCGTTTCAACTGGACTTATCTTCGGTGCACGACAAAATTGGGTTAGGTGGCCTTCTCTTCCATAATTATAACACATTTTGGATGGCATCGCGCAGTTTGGACTGATGTATCCCTCCCTTCCACATTTGAAGCATATGATAGGTGGTCGTTCTCCTTCCTTAACAACGGGTGCTGGTGATGACGTCTTTCCATCATTGTTGAATCTCCTCTTCTTAAAATGTCCACTTTTATTATCTTGGCCATGATTACCACCGAAGTGGTTATAATTTCTGGCATGTTGATTCCCTCCACGTTTGTTGTCACTGCTTCGATGACTGCTACCACTAGTATTATCATTTTGCCTGCTGCTTTCTCTTGGTTGGGTTGACTCGTTATCGCGCTGCAATAACTGAGCCCTATTTACAACTTCTGAATACAAACACAGTTTATGAGAAATTAGATATTGAAGTATCCCGGGTTTCAAACCTCTTAGAAACATCCGCGTCATTCTTTCCTCATTATAAACCAAGTGAGACGCAAACCGGGACAACTCGGCAAACTTAGCTTCGTACTGCGACATGGTCATATTGTTCTGCTCCAACTTGATGAACTCTACCTCTTTCATGTGATGAATACTTTCGGAAAAGTACTTGTCGTTGAATATTTCTTGAAACTTCTCCCAAGACATCTTTAGTGCGGCAGGTTGAGTACGCTTTACCAATTCCCACCAGTAATTTGCCTCTCCTCGCAACATAATGGTAGCAAAAGGAACCTTTTGTTCCTCGGAGCATCCCAAGACATCAAATATCTTGGTGATCTGCTTTATCCACACTTTCGCATTAAGTGGTTTTGGCTCTCCAATAAACTCTGGTGGTCCCAGCTCCTTGAACTGTTTAGCGGTGATCGTCTGAGAGTTTCCAGTGTTTTCACCTACATTTTGGACATGAGCCGCTCTCACCTGATGTTGAATGAATTGCATAAAGCCTCTAAACATTTCATCGTTCATCATTTGGTCAGTGTTGTTGTTTGCATGAGGATTGTCTCCTTTTTGATACACATTATCCTGATTATTGATTTGTGGAGACTCAATGGTCTCCTGTGCTCATTGTTATTCTCAACATTCTCGGATGTCATTTTTAAATACTACCACAAAACAAGGGTTAATTGACATGCAACATATTATCCCTATACTCTGACCGACCAAATAAATACCAAATAAACTTAGGTAGATCATACTAGCGAAGGAATTCTCCGTTTCTCCCCTCCTAGTTCTTGTCTCACATCTCATCCAGGGATCATATCCCTAAGCTTTGATACCAACTGTGACGCCCCCAAAATAGGTATACATCACCCATCTTGAGTCGCCAAATACATGGTACAAAATTCAAATACAACTTAATAATACAACTGTCGTGTAGAATACGACAAGATATAACTGAGAGTTTTAATACGAATATTGTCTTCTAGACAGTATTCAACTCAAATGGAGTCCTCAATACATTTATTATCATACTATTTCATAGAATAGTGAGGACGACTAATGCTATCATCTAGACCGTCACTCCGTTCCCCGACTAGTCCCGACTACATTCTCATTTCCTGAAGAGAACAATGAAAGCAAAAGGGTGTGCTCAACTAGCCCAATAAGAAATATTATGACTAAGATAATGCAGAATAATTTATCGTTAGCCTTCAACAGTGTTAAACTGATAAAATATAACAAACATCAAGTTTAACTGCAGCGGAACAAGCAATCCATTAGAAGAGTCAAGTAGAGAATAAAATCTAATATCTTCTATAATTTAAAAGGTTTTTCATCACTTTTATCGCTGAGACTCGGCTTAATAAATAATCCACATCATCCCTGCACTACGGCCAATGATATTCATTAGTATCACGACAACAAATTATCCATGCACTACGGGCCAAGGATATTCGTGTTTTAATCAATGGTCATGATCATACCAACAATTTTCCATCAATGCGCTACGTGCCAATAAGGACCTTTACCACAATATTTGTAACATTACGGTCATGATTATACTGAATAATCCCTGGTCATAATCATACCAAGTCCATCTATGCACTATAGGCCGCATATTATTTTCAATATATTATAAACATGAGGATGATGACAATGATATAAGAATTCAATAAAAATAAGTTCAATGATAAATTTTTAAAGATTTATAATTTAATTTCTCCAGAAATCAATAACGTTCAAATTGTCAACATGATATTGTTTTGTGGAGTAAAATTCAAGAATGTTCAGAAGAATATTTCCATGAAAAGATACTGGACGAAGCGGAAATATCTAGGATATTCTACTAATTTCATGGAGTATAGAATAATAAAGAATGGAATCCAACTGAGTATAATAGAATATATGAAACTTCAAATGGATTTTTGCTTGCCATGCGGTAATCCACGTAGACAGGTTATTATAACAGAATAATAAAGAATGGAATAACAAAAGAATTCACCATGAGTGCGAAATCCACACAGACAGGTTATTCCAACAGAATGATAAAGAATGGAACCAGGTCATGCGTAACCTGTACAAACAGGATATTCCAACGAAATAATAAAGAATAGAACCAGGTCATGCGTAATCTGCACAAACATGATATTCCAACAGAATAATAAAGAATGGAATAACAACAGAATTCACCAGGCATGCGATAGACCGCACAGACAGGTTATTTCAACAGAATAATAAAGAATGAAATAACAACCCTTACGAGTATTGAAAGAAAATAACTTTCTTCATGAATACAAAAGAAATAATACCCCTTACCTTAGTAGGAGATTTGATACTACAATAGTGTAGTAACAGAATACTCTTCTTCTTTTTCTCTTATTTTCTCTATACTTTCTCTCTCGATAGCTTGAATGAATTGGTGAAAAATAATGAAGAAATGAGCTTCTATTTATAGGCTTGGCAGAGTAAGGGTAAAATTGTCTTTGCCATAATTTATGACATCGTCGCTGACATCATCGATCATATTACATCATTGATTATTTCATCGTCCGATGACATCATCGCTTACCTCATCGTCCGTTGACATCATCGCTTGCATCATAGGAATTCAAATTCAATTTGTTCTCTTCCACCTCCTTTTACTTTTATACCATGAATTTACTATAAAAATGCTACTATTCAAATTATAAAAAACGTACTATTATATAATCACATCATACTACTATAATGTAATATTATAATAATATAATTGAATGAATTATTTTATCAGAAAAGATAAAATACCAACTTTCAACAAATGTCACATGCTAAAAATTCCTCAGTTTAAATCCACTTCGAATAAATATTTTCTTGTCATATATATCACAATTAATTATTCACAGATAATATTAAAAAATTATAATACTGACAACAAGGTCGTTCCCAAGAAAGAGAGGGATTTCTGATAAGGATTTCTCCCTATTCGGTCGCAATTAGGTGACCAAACTCCTTTCCTCGACAGGACTTTCTAGACATTGTCAATAATGTAAATAATAATATTATTCAAATAATATGAATTATTAATTTGATAATTTGAAATATTGTGCAATGACATTTATTGAATCAATAATATAAAATATCGACGTAGCAATTATTGAATCAATAAAATAAAGTATTGAACAGTAATTACTGTAATAATTATTGAGTAGTGACTTCTTACGTAAGCATTAATAATCAAAGATACTGTACAATACCGTGTGCTACTATGCAACCACGCGCATTACTGTACTTTTACCACCGGATATTTCAACAGTTAACGGTAAAACTTTTCCCGTTATTTTTATAAAAAGATAATTTTATCGTTTTCTAACTCCGATAATAATTCTGATGTGGGGTCAACCAATGATTGTGTCGTCGTACGAATATTCCCAAATAAAAAGAATATTTCTCGACCAAACGAATATTTTATAGCAACTTGTTTACTTTGCAAAATTTATAAATATTACCCACAACTATAACAGTATAACAAATTCACACCTTAATATTCAAAAATGATATTTATAGAAAATTCATCTTTATTTATAAACGTTGGGATCTTATATACGTGATGCATGAAAATCGTTAGAATTTGCTGGGTTGTCGAGCTTATCCTTGCAAATAACCATTTTTGCAGGTTAAGGATTGAAGGTGACACTATGTGCTACTTGAATGACGTGGATCAAAATTAATACACTAAGATTAATATTTTAGCTAAAGTTGTTATTTCTTTATACCATGATTAAGATTCATGAGATGTACTAAATGTTTTATGATGTATAGTTTTATGTTGAGTTATAAAGTTAAAGTTTGAGTTATCTGATATGCAAAGGTTATCGAATTGAAATGTAAAATTTTATATAATAAAAGCGATAAAGTGAATAATAGAATAAGATTGATTTAAAGACATATAGATGAAAAAGGTTTTGATTCAGGGAATTAAAGTAAGAAGTCATAAAAGTTTAAATTATTTCGCATTATATAAAGTTTAACATCAAATAATGATGTAAAATTAGAAAGTAGATGGGTTATTAACGACCGAAGTTAATAATTAAATTGTATGAATTTTGGGGTCGTTACACCAATATTCTAGTCAAATGATATTAGATGAAGCACAAAACTTAAGGAATTTCTAATCATTTCAGGAATTATAGAAGCATTACTTACCATAGTAAGTTTAAATTTAGGAATATGAAATGAAATAATATCCCTTACATAATATGGAGTATGAAAAAAATAACATTTCTTACGAGTATTGCAATAAAATAATATCTTTTACCTTAGTAGAAATTTGTTTTGACTGAAATATCAGATATTATTCTGAGAAAATATTGCACAAAAAACTATAATCAAAGTATCCTTCTACTCAAGAGAAATACTCACAATACTATAGAATAAGAATTTCTGATATTGAATGTGTGATTAGGAAGGAAGGTTACCCACCTATTTATAGCGAAATTCGGAGGAAGGAAATGAGAAAACCTGCCTAACTTTCATGCCAAACCTTTCCTGCCTAATTTTTTTCTTTCATGCCTAACCTTTCCTTTTCAATAGCCCATAATTTGGAGAATTCTTTCCAGGGGATGGTTTTGAGTAACACTTTGGATAAAGAAAAAGAGTTTGCAGGAGAATTGTGCACACAATTGTTTTCAAAACCAAAATGATAACCTTCACTCCACTTTTATTCACATGCTAAAAATTATATATTATTATAATAATATTAACATTTAAAGTAAAAAAATTATAATATTATAATAATATATTTGAATGAATATTTTATCAGAGAAAATAAATGTCAAACTTTTAACAAATTCCTTCATTTATATCAAAATTGAACTAATATCAACCACATAATAATTATTCATAAATAATAATATAAGCTCACAATATTAACAACCAGATCATTCCCAGGAAAGAGGGGATTTTTCGATAAGAACTTATTCTTATTGGCGCGCAATTATATAACCTAACCCCTTTCCTCGACAGAATTTTTTAGACATTGCCAATAATCCTAACTAATAATATGAATAATTGTGTCATGTCAATTATTGATTTAATAATATAAAATATTGTGCAGGTAATATTGTGACAATAATTGAATCAATAATATGAGATATTGTGCAACAATTATTGTGGAAATTATTGAATGAAACTGAGTGACTTCATACATAATTATCAATAATCTAAAAATATTGTGTAATACCGTGTGCTACTTTAATATCCTAGATTTTTCCATGTAATTAAACAAATTCAATAAACAAACTTATATGAAATTCTCATGTGACAATTATTTTTAGATGAATTATTTATTTTTATTATATGTTATGTGATAAGATACATATTAATGGTTGTTACGATTAGGCCAATTATTTAAATTGATTAAGGATAGAATTAATTATAATTATATTTGTGGGATGACTTACAAATATGAGTTTGAGTTTGGAGCAGAATTTAGGGATGCGGTCTGCGTATTTGAGTCCGAAACGTTGAAATTAGGCAGGATAGACTGTAACCACGAAAATGTGTCACGAAAATGAGACATGCCTCATAATATTTTTATATATCCACCATTCTCTTTTACAATGCTCTTATTTATAGATATATGGACTTGGAAGTTTCATGATGTAAAATATCACATACAGTCAAATCTCTTCTCTTGAAACTTTATTAGATATAATATTATCTTAAATTTAGCCCAAACACACTTTGGAGCGACGAATTGTCAACTACGAATTTTGAAGTTGAGTTTGACGAAACGGAGAATTCCATGACGTCCGGGACGTCGACTTTAGTAGGAATCGATATAAGTATCTACACGTGTGGCTACGGAGGGCAAAACGGTCAAAATCTATATTTAAATGATTAAAATAACATTATAATGCATTTATTTAATTGGACAGCAGCTGGGAGGGGGTCTTGTGACACATAATATGGAACAAGAAGGGAGAGTATATACGTATATAACAATAAGGAGGAAGAAAGGTAAGAACTCCTTAAACATAATAAGCAAACTTTTTCATGTTCCTAACTCGTCACCCCATAACTATATTCAAGTGGGATAATTATGCATGTAACTGATGACGGGAGTGATGAAGGGGCTGGAGAGAGCAGCTCTATCAAGTTATATATATATACACCCAACAAAAAAAATGTTTCACTTTGCAAAAACCCCACCAAGATACAAAAAGAAAGAGAAATTGAGAGTAATAGATGTTGTGGTGATTTCTGGAGATTTTGGAACGTTTAAGCAAGCAAGGAGTGAGTCTCTAACAGATTAAATCAAGAAGAACTCGCGTCCAAGGTAAGCCATGAAACCAACTTGTATCCTTTTGAGGAAAAATAGTGAAAAATGCATGTATAGCTATGATAAATGTTTTGTTTTGGCTTGGTGATGCCATGATTTCGTGTATTACTACTATGTGGATGATAAGAATGAAAATTCTAGTTTATAACATGTTACTATTACATAAAGAATCATAGAATTCATGTTTGTATGCTAACTATTTGATAAAATGCCTCTTAGTTGCTAATTTGATCAAAACATGAAAAGTTAGAGAAATGAGTTGTTGTAACATGTATATATATGTTATTATAAGTGGTCTGGATAATAGGAATCAAACCCATGCATGCTAGAATCAAAATCATAATTTTCTCAAAAGTTGGGTTAAACTAGTTTGCATGATTTTTCAGGATTTTTGGTCACTCAAAATCATGTCTTAGATAATCCATTTGTTGCATGTAGTAATTTTGTAAAATATTATATAGCATGAGGTATAACATGTCAAAATTTCATTCGGATCGAAGCTATATTGAGTGAGATATGAAAATCGTAAGGTCGCGAAATAAACATGTTAGAAACCGAAAAAAAATGTGAATTGCTGACCCTATGGACAAATTCGGGGCTAGCTACATTTTCCAACAAATTTTGGGCTTTTGGGTTATTATAGTACACTGAATAAGCTTTCCATAGATTCCGGAACGGACTAATTCTGACTTCGGAGCAAGGAGTTATGACTTTTCAAAGTAGTTGCGTCAAATCTGTCCAACAAATTCGGAGCAGTCTCCTTGCACGGATTTTCTAAAATTTTGTGCTTGGAATTTGAAGATGGTCCATGAACAAAAGTTGTAGCCCCAGAAGTTAGCTTCGCGTGGGCGTAAGAATCGCTCAAAAATGTTTTAAAATGAATTAGTTATGACTATTTTAGCAAGGTATGGTAAAGCTGAGAAAAAAATGTAAAAACTGTTATTTTTGGGCATTTTTAAGTTCTGTTTTGGGCTGCCTATGATATCTAAAATGGGTGGCATATATATTTTCTAAATATATTCTATTATGATGTTTATAGCATATCCAATAGGAAACCCTTTTACTTCAAACTAGATTGTGTATGAATGGTGATTAACGAGACACATGTGATTAGGTTATGTGAAGGTTAATCGCTAGCGTTTATTTTAGCAGGCTTAGCAGGCAAGTTTCCTAACCCTAATTTCTTTTGGGTATTTATTAAATCCTTACTAATATTATCGCAGTAAGGGTAAGTATTGGACTTGTGTTAGTTATTTATTCGTGCAAGTTTCTTCGTTGAAAAGTCATACAAACTCCAATTATCTTGCAAGCTTTTCAATGGTTATTCAGTTATTATTTTAACGGCTATGCTTTTAAGTTTTATGTCATCATAGAACTGTTTCTATGTATGTTCCTAGCCTTTGGTTTCGGCTAGTTATTATTGATGAAAAATGATTTAAAACACATCTTTCGAAGCTATTGAATGTTTACCGATCCAAGTTGCCTTGGTGAGGTCTCGCATGATTACTAAGATGAATAACCCGAATGAACGGGAAAAATAGATGTCGGGCAAATAGTCCCATTTATGCTTATGCATTTTAAACTTAATACATGTGCACAATGTAGGGTACAATGGGCTGATCATCTAGCGTACTTGCAGAGACCGTTTACAGTTTATTGGATTGTTAAACTGTCTGATGATTTTTGATGAAAGAAATTATGTTCAGGGTATTTCACACCCCTTAGTATGATATTGAAAATTCTTAAATTCTTATTCTTGGTGTTCTTCTTTAACACTTGATAATCTTTCAACTGTTGAGATCTAGTAATTCAAATGTCTTTATCCTGATGTATATTTCCCATTTATTTCGTATACTTGCTGGGCAATTTGTGCTCATTCTTGTTTAAACCTTTTAGTTAAGGATGAGAAGGCTGAGGGTTTGGGCAAGGACAAGGGAAAGTCCAAGATGAAGTGATGCTAATGGTTATGTAATAAAATAATTATTTCCGCATATGTGTATTGTAGCGATAAACGTTAAGATTGAGTTCCAGTAAGTTTTAAAGTTGCGAAGACTTGAGATTTTATTTTGAATAATTATGTAGTAGTTAATATTATTATTCCTTATTGTTAAGGATTACTTAGTTAGATGATGGTGTATGTTGTATCGTGAGCACCAAGTTCTGTAATCTATGATTACACGTATTTGTGGGCGTCACAGCTACTGTGCAACCACGCGTATTATTTTACTTTTTATCCTCGGGTATTTCAACAGTTAACGATAAAAGTTTTGCCGTTATTTTTATAAAAAGTTTATTTTTGTCGCTTTCTATATCCGATAGTTATTCTGTTATGTGGTCCACCAATGATTGCGATGTCATACAGATATTCCCCGACAAAAAGAATATTCTCCGACCAAACAAATATTTTATAACAACTTGCTTACTTTGCAAAATTTGCACATTTTACCCATAACTAAAACATTATATCAAATCAACACCTTATTATTCAAAGTAATAATTAGAAAAATTAAATCTTTATTCATAAAAAGTTGGGGTCTTACATTAATAATCTACTTTAACTTTATATTGTCCTTGTACCACCTTTATATTCAACTTCGTTATTTATATAACTCAACTTTATTTCACTTTTCATCACTACATGTGCTAGCTTATCGCACTTGTAGTTTACTCTGTGTGTATCACACCATTACATCATACCATACTTGGTTAAACATTACTCATCTAAGTTCCTTAGACTTAGATTAGCCATATAGCCTTCGTTCATTAATTTGTGATCATACACACATTGTATACATTGCATACTTAGTTCATTATTCCATCATAGTTCAAAAATAGAAAATATGATTTTCTAGGGTACTTTGGGTATTTTTACGAATATTTGTAATAAGCTTTTGACTTCCATGTTTGAGCAAGCTTTAAGACCATATATCATAGTATTTAATTTCAGAGTTAGTTAACTGAAATAACCTCTTAAGGCTTCTTAACATAGTGCCTCAAAATGGGTATTTTACATTTTCACTCTACTACCCACTCTACTACCAACTACAACATAAGTGAATTTTTAGGTCACTTTGATGGTGTTTTTGGACTTTATGGGTTAGACCATTTTATCTTTTGTTTATGAAAGCATGTAGATCATATATCATAGTATTTTTTAAATGATGGGTGGTGTTTCTTAAATTCAATTATGAAAGTTAACCAAAACTAGGCACAAACTAGGGTGTTTACCCATTTTCACTCTACTATCTGCATTCTAATATTTTCACTCTACAATTTTCACACTACTATCTGCAATCTACTATTTTCACCGTACTATTTTCACTCTATGATTTTCACTCTACTATCTACATTCTACTATTTTCACTCTATGATTTTTAGAGTACACTCTACGATTTCGAGAGTCATTCTACGATTTTCATAGTACACTCTACGATTACGAGAGTCATTCTACTATTTTCTGAGTTCTCACTCTAATATCTGCAGAGTTTTCCACTCTACTATCTGCTGAGTTTTCCACTCTACTATCTGCTGAGCCACTTTACTATCTTTAGAGCCACTCTACTATCTGCAAAGCCACTCTACTATTTGTTAAGTCACTCTACTATATGTTGAACCACTCTATATATTATCTGCAAAGCCACTCTACTACCCAACTGTTGCAAAATACTTTGATGATTTGTTAGAATTTCTTGGTTATGTTATTGGCTCTACCATCTGGCCCAACTTCTTGACCACATACCAAGGTATTTTAATAAGGGTTTAGGTTCCTCATTCATATCATTTAAGCCTACTTTAACTGAGGCTCAAACTGGACAGTTTAGCACTTTTTCCCCAAAACTGAGTTTGACACTTCTTAAATTTCTTTTAGTTTTGGCTACTTGGACAGTCTAGGCATGTGTATTTTAGTTTTCTAATGTTACTTTTATCATCATCTCACTTTGTTTAGTCATCTAACCAATTTTGACCTTTCAAAGCTCACGTTTGGCTTGAAAATAGATCCTAACTTGGTTTTATTACTAGCTTTGGTCATAAAAATGATTAAGAATCATAACAAGCATGCATTATCAACTTTTTATGAGTTCATATAGCCTTACAAATTCAGGTACTAAAATTTACCCAAAATAGACCACTTTTGGCCTAAAACATGATTTATAACAAGTCCAATATTCAAAACGATTTAGACTTGGTTTCTTTAACTTGTGTAGCTTATTTATGCCATATTATAGCTATTGAAACTTTCCTAAAAGGTTCAGGTGCGGCCTCTCTTCGTTTAATTGTTAGATGACACTTTAAAGCTTACTTTTTATGGCCCTTAAACATGAAAACTGAGTAGTACTCAATATGGACCTCAACTAAGTTAAGGAACAACTTTTACCTTACTGACTCAAAAGTTTAGGTAATAACCTTAACCAAAATAGTCCTTTAATCTAGAGTTTAAGCACAATTTTGGCTATTACTCACAAACAATCCCCAAGCTATGATTTAAGGGTTATCTAAGCATTCATATAAACTTCAAATTATCCTAAAAAGTCATCATCAGATACTTTAACAAGCTTGAAACTTTGTTAATGTATCAATACCAAAATAACTCATTTTTAGGCATTATTAGCATGAGTTAGTATTAAACCACCAAAACAGCCTTCAAGCTTTCAAGTACAAGTTTTATCACCACAAGTACTTTCTATATACTATATGTTCATGTTTTAATACATCTAAATGCATGGATTCTATCTTTTGTTCAAAATAGTCCCTAATAGGCTTTTAATTCTTCTTTCATTGGTCTGGGAACATCAATTTATAATGTTCTAATTTGAGACTCAAAGTGGGGGGGGGAGGGTCCGCAGATGACTTTTAAGTTCAAATCTACGATCGCGAAGTTGCATTCTACGATCGTGGAGTTGCACTCTACAATCGTGGAGTAAGGTACTCTACTATCTAAAATAAAATTATCATAGAATGTAAGTTATACTATAACATGGTATTTTAAGAATAGAAGCATGTTTAAGGCATTCATCTCAATATATAAACTTGTAGACATGATTTGGGCTCTAATTCATAGCTAGCATGCTTTTATACTATAACAACCTCTACTTGGACATTTAATTAAACAGTTGGTGAGCATGATTGTATATACATGTAACCACAAATTCCCTATCCATTTTCCCCAGCCTTTTAGCTTTTGATTCATTAAGGGTCTCTATATAATTCCTCAACAACCACACAAAGCTCTAATATTATCATAACAGCCACCATAGTCTTATTTAATACTATAGCCACTAACAGACCATTCTACTATCAAATATGAAATGGAAAAGGAATGGAAAGAGTCTAAGCTTGCTTACCTTACTAACTTCTAAAGATTAAAGTAGTTTTGTTTCTCAATCCTTCTTTCCCTTCCAGTCGTAGCTTTTCTACTCTCTCTATCTAATGGACTGCTATTAATATTGATTTTGGAACTTAGATAATTATAGAAGTTATCTGATTTCAAGTGCATTTTATGACCATATATGGCTGAGCTTTCTCTCTCTCTCAATCAACCTACTTGGCCTATTACTGCTTTCCATCATTATCTCTACCTAGCTGCTCTCTTTAGCTCCTACTCGACCTCTATATTGGCCATAATCATTACCACTACACAGCCCCTGCAAGGCTTAACAGCCTCCTACTACTCTGCAATCTATTTGACCCCTATGTTGGCCCTTATTCAGTCCTCTAGTAGCTACTTGGCTCATGGAATGAACTTGACTCGTATAACCGCTCTACACCTTATAGTTAATAACTAAATTGCTAACTTATTGTTAGCTTACTGACTGACCAACAACCATCTCACTACATTTTTAATTTAAACTAACAGTTCCTTTTCTCTCCAATATGGGCTGCCAAATTGGACCTAATACAAGGATGGGCATAACTTTGTTTTGGGCTCAATATACTTATATCATATTAATAAAATAAAGGGTCCTTTACATAAGTATACAACAAATAGAAAGTAATTACAAGAAAAGTGCATCAACTAAATAATTACAAAAAGAGTGTAATTAAGACTCATATTACAAAAATAGTACAATTCACATTAATAAAGAAACCTAAAATCAAGGATAACTAATAATTCAAATTCAAATTCAAATTTTGTCTATAACAACAATTTCAAATCCATATTTCAAAATTCAAATCAAAATGAGAAAATTAAAAATAAAAAATTATGAAGGAACTAATGTTCATCATCCTCCTCTCTCGCCGCCACCGCTGCCGCCGCCACCGCTGCCGCCGCCACATCGCCGCCGCCGCCGCCACAAAATTTGACTAGTAACTGCATCACATTTAAAATAAAATTGGTAATCAAATACAACTGAATTGGTTACCTTGGTCTAAAAGTTTGACAACCAATTTCATGTTGGTAAATAAAAAATAGAACACTGCATATTTATACCAAGGTAACCAAAACTTTATACCAAGGTAACCAAACTTTTATACCAAGGTAATCAAACTTTTATACCAAGATAATCAATCTACCTTCACACCTGCAGTATGAATTAGTTACCTTGATCTGAAAGTTTGGCAACCAACTGCACGAAGGTTTGGCTACCAACTGTATTACATGCAAAATAAATTGGAAACTTAATAAAACAGAATTAGTTACCTTGATATAAAGGTTTGGCTACCAACTGCACTGATTCTGAAATCCAATATTACAACACAGCTCTGATTCTAGTTCTACATAAATAATAAAATGTGAAAAATTGAAAGATGATTATTTAGAAGAGAAAAGTGCCTCGGCAAGGACATGCTTCTTCTTGGGGTATCCCATACCAAACAAGTGGTTGATATACACCTTACCATCCTTCACCGTGGTTGCCGTGGCCAAACGGTGGCGGACCACCGGTGCCTTGTCCAATATAGTATGAGAGGGGCGGAGGGAGGGGAGGAGGGGGTGGCGGAGTGAGGGGGTGGGGCGTGGGCGGGGGGTAGAGAAGGGAGGCGGAGGAAGAGGAAGGAGAAGAAGAGGGAGACGGAGACGGAGAGGGAGAGGGAGACGGAGACGGAGTGGGGCGGGGGCAGGAGGAGTAGTGGTGGGGGCGGAGGTGGGACGACTGCTGGAGGAGCATTGGCGGGGGCGGAGGAGGAAGAAGGTTGCAGAAGAGGAGGAAGTTACTCCATTAATTTGTTAGATAAAAATATGGAGGTTGATGAGAGAGATAATATTTAAATCCCTACAATCATGGACCATTATCAATAACTCATTAAATCAATCAACTAAATAAAACGGATAAGATTGCACTCTTTTTTGTAATTAAAATTGCATATGCACTTTTTTTATAATTATTTTGTTTGTTTACTTTTTATGTAATTATTTTTAAAAATGTACTATAATATGTAATTGTTCCTAAAATAAAGAAGGCTTGAAAGCCTCCTTGGAAAAATTAATTTGGCCCAATTTATATAACTTGGACTCCTATTACCCTTCTTTACGTAAGGCAATGGTCCATAACTCTAAATTATTTGTAAGCACACCTAGCAAATTTGATATGGTCCAATATTTAATATGAACTTATATTACATATTAATGTACACGGATTTTTATCCACCACATTTCTTAAAGCTAGTAAAATAGTTAGCACATATATCATTAAAAATGATGGCTCTATGTAATTTAAATACTTCATGGTACCCACCATTTTCCTTATTTGTCATTAAATAATACTTTTGAACGAAATTAATTATATTATAATATAATTATTTCATTGATCTCATAGGTGGATTTATGTCAAGAATATTTCTCAGTTAAGCCATATTGGCTTCCCTTTTCATTTTGAATAATCAAGGTATACATTTAATAATATCCTTGCTTACTTCATCTCATAAAATTTATTCAACTCCACATATTACTTTCTTTTCATTATGAGTAAGTAATATTTATACTTTCTCGTACATTCTTAGTTAGAGCTTTTTATCTTAAAAGTTTATCTTCCCAATCATTTTATACCCTATGGGCTCTTTATAAGCACATAGATTAAAAAAAATAATCCACTCTTTTCACATTTCCTGTATTAATAATTAATTTAAAAATCTAACATTTATTTAATCATTTAATATTTCCCTTAAAAGAAATATTACTAATATTTAGGATATCACAGTAGCGAATCTGATGAGGGGCAGAGCAGCAACACATTAGATCCTTCAAAGTTTGTCAACCTCTCCGCATAACACCATTACTGGAATGTACTTGTCAACAAATCGTTTGTGCTGGAGAGGGGTTTCAAGCCAAATAAGGAGGCTGGGAGAATTATGGATCAGATTCGACAGAGGGGTTGGGCTTTGTTTGTAGAGACGCCATGTTCGGCTCCTGTCACTACAAGAAAAAGGCCTAACAGCGATAAATACTATCAGTGACCGCACGTGTGGTCGCTGGTATTAGTAATAGCGACCGACATCTGCGACCATGATTTAATCCAGTCGCTATTTAATATCAGAGACCGCATGCAGTCGTTGAGCGGTCGCCAGCACAAATTTACCTCCCAAAATTTGGTAAGAAATGTTGGCGCAAAGGTTTTGTGTGACCACTTAACATCAGCGACCGTATGCAGTTGCTGATAAGGCCATGTCGTTAAAAATTAGCGACCGCATGCGGTCGTTGATGATAGTCGTTAATCAAATTTAATGTAATCAGTATAAGGCATTCGCTCGACATATCAGGCGGAAAGAAAAATAAAGGGCGCGGAATAGAGAGAAGAGGGAGAAGGGGGAGAAGAGAAGAAGGAGAAGAGGGATGCCACCAATGCCGCCGCCGCCGCCACCGCTGGCCAAATCGCCGCCACAAGTAATATCATAATATTGAAGGTATCATTTAATTTGAGTAATTAAAGGGTTCTTCTACAACATTTATATTGTGTTTGTGGTCTGTTTAATTGAAGGGTAGCATAAATTTACCATATTGTTTGTTTATGAAATACTGATCCATTTATCGGGTGGTTCATCTGTAAAATGCTACTACTACATTTAGAAGCACAATAATTGGTCTTGGATTTGCTGCTAGATGTATGAATTTTTTTAATAGAATTACCCTTGTGCCTGTGAAATGTACTTGTGAACTACATTATTGCTCTGTTAATGAAACATATTTCTTGACCTTGTGTCTGGTTTAGAATGACCAGATGGAAAGTTGAGCAATGTAACTTCTGATAATCTCTTTTATCATTTTATTGTTGGATGAGGCGCCGCCGCTGCCGCGGAAGCATTGAGCTGCTAATAGTTTGAAACTTTGAATGTTTTCACTCATTATGTTATTCAATCTTTTGAATTAGTGATCTCTTCTACTCCATATGTTCTAATTATATATTTCGACTCTTTTGACTTAATTTACAAATTATAAGCAGTTTTAAATTATTATGTTGATTTTGAATTTTAAAAAATGATTTTGTAAGGTTTTTCTTGAAAAATAAAAGTTAATTAATGAACTGCATGAGTTGCACATTATATTGAGGCCTCTATATGTTCGGCTTGCTCAGAATAATGAGAGGCATAATAATGGGATGGTGATCACTTTTAGGCATGGTTAATAAATAATACTCCCTCCGTCCCAAATTAAGTGCTCAATTTTGACCTTTTTAAGTCAAATTGACTATTTTTAGAATTAATAATTAAGCATATATAAATATATTTCTAAAATTATAAAAATTAGGATTAGTAATAAATTGTATATACTTTCTTTTGGTTATAATCTCTTTACCTATATTTTAGCAAAAATAGTAAAAAGATTAATTTTAAAAATGGTCAATTTGACTTTAAAAAGTCAAAACTGAGCAGTTAATTTGGGACGGAGGGAGTAGTATTCAAATCCGCAGAACACTTCTAAACCTAAAATTGATCAGTTTTTTTATCAAATGACAATCAATGACCCTTTTTTTAATTTTGGGGTGGGGTGGGGTGGGGTGGGGTGGGGTGGGGTGGGGTAGGGTGGTAAAATATCTTTATTTTTGGGTTGAAGTAGTAGTACTAATAATCAAAGTAAAGATATTATTATGGATGCATACCATTTAATATTTGACATATAATATATATTAAATATGATTAAGTATATAATTAAATTAAAATATAATATCATACAAATATAATAAAATATAATATTAAACTTAAATAATATAAAATACATTATTAAAATACAATACAATATAGTAAAATATTATATTAAAATAAAATATAATATCATATAAATATAATAAATTATAATATTAAACTAAAATATAATATCATATTAAATATATTAAAATATTATATAATAAACTAATTAGCATTTTCTTAGTTCCACTACTAAATATCATTAAAATAATAAAATATAATAAATGATATAATAAATAAACTAAGCAGCATTTAGGAAGTTTTCCATTACTAAAATAAACTAACTTCAATTTTGTTAGATATTCACTGCTAAAATAAACTAAGTAACACGTGTTTAGTTTCTCACCGAACCCATAAAGATATTAATGAACAAAAGTAATATCATACTCCTAAGTTAAAGAACTAAGAGATAAATGCTTTAATCAGAAGTAAGTTAATTATTTAGCTCATGTGTAAAGTAAAGAAATAAGCTTGCAAAAATGAAAGCGCGAGTTTTTGGAACTCTGAATTTGTAGTATACTTTTGAACTTTTTACTACTTTAATTTCTATTCATTCGTTATTGTTTTGGTCTTATTATATTGTGAATTTGTATATTTCTCTTAGTTTGTGTCTTAGGTGCCTAGAAATGACCATATATACATGTCGTCGTGCATGTGGCTAGTCCATATTTGAGGGAAGACTCTAGCAAAAAATTTTGTTGGTCGGGTAGTTGCGAATATTTATAATATTAACGAGCTCTTTATGTGCTTACTAGTATGCTCAATTCATATTCTTACTAGCTAGTATGCTCAAGTCATATGCTTACAAGTATACTCAAGTCATATGCTTACAATTATGCTCAAGCCATATTCTTACAAGTATGCTTAAATGTTAATCATATGCTTACAAGTATGCTCAAGTCATATGGTTACAAGTATACTCAAGTCATATGGTTACAAGTATGCTCTAGTCATATGCTTACAATCATGTTAAACATTAATAAGCTCATGTTATCTGCAGTAGGTTTCGTAGTATCATGGAACTCTATTCATACCGTAGTTGGATGGCACGACGAAAGTCAAGTGCCCAAATAGGTGCTACAACTGAATTTAGAACGGGTTGCCAAGTGTTTTTGGAGTATGTGTATAGTCATCCGGAATGAGTGAATGGTCAGAATAATATACGATATACATGTTTGAAGTGTAAGAATGTAAATTATATGGACAAAGACGTGGTAAACTATCATTTACTTATTTCTGGGTTCATGAAAAATTACGAAGAATGCTGGTGGGCACATGGGCAGAGAAGAGATGGTGGAATCATAGAAATACACAATCTGGGTAGTAATACTCATCGTATCAATGAAATGGTTCATGATATTGCAGGGCCAAATTTTGATTGGGAACAAGGCAGAGAGCACCCTATGAATTCTGATGCCAAAGACTTCTTTAAGGTTTTAGATGAGGGTAGTAAGCCATGGAGACATTACTTAACATCAAGGCTGATCACAATATCAAGGCTGATCACAACATGAGCCATGAGTGTTTTGAGTCGCTCTTGAAGTCCATCAAGAGTATGTTGTCTGACGATGAGAAATTACTTGATAACTATTACTTTTGTAAGAAAATGGTGAAGAAGTTGGGTCTTGGATACCAAAAGATCGATGCATGTCCCAACAATTGCATGTTGTTTTATAAGGAAAATGAACCAATGATAAGGTGCACATTTTGTAGTCATGATAGGTTTAGGCCTAATAAAGAGGGCGTGACTACAAAAAAATAAATTATACCGTTTAAGATTCTAAGGTATTTTCCAATAACACATCAGCTAAATAGATTGTGCATGTCTTCAAGAACAGCTGAACATATGAGTTGGCATGCAAAATCTCCAGCTAAAGATGGAGAACTAAATTATCCTGCAGATGAACAGGCTTGGAAAGATTTCAACTTAGCACATCTTGGGTTTGCATTGGAACCTAGAAATGTGAGACTTGGATTGTCCACCGATGGTTTCAACCCATTTGGCCACTCAGCTGTTCTGTACTCATGTTGGCTTGTAATTGTTACTCCATACAACTTGCCTCCTTGGATGTGTATGAAACAGCTATACTTGTTTCTTTCACTCGTGGTTCCTGATCCTAAGAGTCCTAGAAAGAATTTAGATGTTTACTTGAGACCTCTTATAGATAAGTTGAAGGTATTGTGGGAGGATGGAGTACGAACTTGGGATGTTGCAAATGAAAACAAATTTCAACCTTAGGGCAGTGGTTATGTGGACTATAAGTGACTTCCCAGCTTATGGTATGTTAGCTGGATGGAGTACACACAGGAAGTTTGCTTGTCCTTATTGTATGGAGCATACAAAGTCTTTCAATCTATCAAAAGGTCGAAAGCCTTGTTGGTTTGACTGCCATCATTGGTTCTAGCCGATAGATCACCCGTTTCGAAGAAATAGAGAACACTTCAAGAAAGGGAAAGTACACAATGATATGCTTGCACCACGATTGTTGGGAACAGAGATGCGAGACCGTGTGATGAGATTGTCGGTCATCCCATTTGGCAAGATTGATGCCACAAACATAATCAATGAGTTTGGCGAATCTCATAACTGAGTTCGGAGAAGCATCCTTTGGGAACTACCTTATTGGTCTACAAGTTTGATTTGTTATAATCTAGATGTGATGCATATTGAGAAGAATGTGTTCGACAATGTGTTTAACACCGTGATGAATGTTACGGGGAAGACAAAAGATAATGATAAGGCACGTTTGGACATGAAAGATATTTATAAGCGTCCTAGATTAGAACTTTATGAATCTCCTAATGGTAAGATTGTCAAACCGCATGTAAGGTATACATTATCCAAAAAGCAAGTTAAAGATGTGTGCACATGTTTTAAGTCTCTGAAACTACCAGATGGATATGCATCAAACATTGCAAGGTGTGTTATAGGTGGGAAATTGCAAGGGATAAAGAGTCATGACTGTCATGTGTTCATGGAGAGACTCATGCCTATAGTATTTCGAGATCTGTTTGATAAACTAATATAGGATGCTTTAGCGGATCGTTTCTTCAAAGACTTATGTTTAAAAATAGTAAATGAGAAGGACATGTCTGTACTTGAGAAGAACATCATAGAGATAATGTGTAAACTGGAAAAAATATTCCCACATATTTTTTTGACTCCATGGACCATTTGCAAATCCATCTTCCCTTTGAAGCTCGTGTTGAGGGTCCAGTTTAATATAGATGGATGTACCCTTTCGAGAGGGTGATAGAAAACCTTAAGATGAAAGTGAAGAAAAGAGCTTATGTCGAGGGGTCGATATGTGAGGCATATAGTTTCAATGAGATATCTACGTTTGTCTCAGACTATTTTCCGGACGAAGTCTTGACAAAGGCCAATCGAGTCTCAAGACATGTTGATGGGGGAAATGTTGAACTAAATGGTCGACTTTCTGTATTTTGGTCTATCGGGTCGCACTTATAGAAAAGGGAAGCGTATATTCTTCTCTGAGCAAGATTTACATGCTGCACATACTTACATTCTTCTCAATTGCGAGCAGATTAACGAATTTGTGAGGTACACATGTAAACTTGAAAATTTATCCCTTAACTTTCAATGACATGTAATATAAATTCCAATATGTTAATGTTTATAACATTGTATAGATTTTACTATGACGAGTTAACAGTGAAGCATCCCGGCATAACTGATAAAGATATTCAAATCAATCGTGATAAAAAAATTTCACTTTGGCTAAAGGACAAACTAAGTTCAATTTCTTAAGCACAACATATATATATACTCGATATTAACTATGACTTCATTTAATAAGATGGAATTTTTGTAGGCTTTAACTGAGGGATCAACAATTCCTTCTAATATACAAGTCCTTGCTATGGGACTAGACAGGGACCAAGTCAGCCGCAATGGTTACAAAATAAATGGTTGTGAATTTCATACAAAGGCATATAGGCGCGGTAAAAGAACAAAGAACTCTCGATTTTGTGTTCAAGGAGATTGTTACAATGAGCTTGGTCGTGCCTTTTATGGGGAGTTGGAGGAAATCATAGAGTCGTCGTACAAAGGCACGTACAGGGATCATATTAACTTGTACAAGTGTCGTTGGTTTGATTTAGAAAAAGGGATATGTGTTGACAAACATGGAATCGTCGATATTGACCTCTATAGGTTTGCGTACTCCAACGAACCGTTTATTTTACCAACTCAAACAGTACAAGTATACTACACTCCTAGTCCTGTTAGGAAAAGGGATAGACCGCCTACAGATTGGCAAGTTGTAATTCATATTCCCGCGCGCAGTCGTGTAGAAGTAGTTGATGGGGAGATTTACCAAGAGCAGATGCTTCATAGACAAACAATAATAAATGTCGTGGACGACAATGAAATAATCCAGTTAGATGGTGGAGATGAACCACATGATTTCGATCATGAGTCAATACTTGTGTCAGATGCCATTGATACTGAGGAGGAAGAGTTATTGACTGAATCTGACACTAAATCTGAAGCAGATGATGTTTATGAATTTGAAATTCGTATACAAGATAATTTTGAATCAGACATTGACACTTGAACAAATGAAATGTATGTTTAACATTACATGTTTTTTATATCATTGTCACGTTTATGTACTTAACTATTTAAATGCAATTTCCTGTCATCTTTATCATTTTATATTCATATATACATGTAATCAAATATAACACAGACTAACATCTTTATATCACTATCATGTTTATGTACTTAACTATTTAAATGCAATTTCCTGTCATTATTGTCATTTTATATTCATATATACATGTAATCAAATATAACTCATACCAACATCTTTATATCACTGTCATGTTTATGTACTTAATTATATAAATACAATTTCCTGTAATTATTGTCATTTTATATTCATATATACATGTAATCAAATTTAACTCATACCAACATCTTTATATCACTGTCATGTTTATTTACTTAACTATTTAAATGCAATTTCCTGTCATTATTGTCATTTTATATTTATATATACATGTAACAGAATATAACTCATACTAACATCTTTATATCATTGTCATATTTATGTACTTAACTATTTAAATGCAATTTCCTGTCATTATTGTCATTTTATATTCATAAATGCATGTAATCAAATATAACTCATACTAACATCTTAAAATTTATAATATATAGATGGCTTCTGAAGCAGCGCAAAAAAGCGTGGCTTGGGTAAGGGGCTTAATTATGTGCCAAAGGCCCCTACTAATTCGGATGATCGGATTCTTATTCAGATTTGTCCTCCTCCGAACAGCACGTACGTCCGCATTATTTATATATAAGTATTTTAGATTCCATTTATACAAGATATATAACTAATGTAAATTGCTTTAAATATTATAATATATCTACTTATCTTTGATGTAAATTGTTGTATATTATAGTGATTTTTCAGATAATAAGATCGTCAAGTGCATTTCACAATTGTGCTTACAGAATTGGCCCACACATGTGATTACGTGGGCGAGCACACCTATCGCCCACAAGGATGCAGTTTGGGCTGAATTTCAGGTATGTTTTTTTAATTATGACAGATAATATAATATTCTAAGGATAATTGTTTAGTAGTGTTGGATTATATGTTAAAAGTACCGTTTTAATATTATTATTGTTATTTGTTTTATTTGTAGAAAAGGTATAGATGGGAGGACACGTAGACTTCAGTGATACAGACACTATTCTGGGAGAAGTGCGTCGTTCGCACCAAACACAATTTGAACAAAGAATGACAAAAAGCCTTTCAGAATGCATCGATCGACCATCCAGGCCAGGGAGAGGATTATATGCACGAGCAGAGCCCCTGGTGGTGCACCCAGTCCATATAGGCTTAGATGTGTGCCCAATGGAGAGCTGAGAGCTGGGTCAAAAGATGCTAAACGGTTGCTACTAACAGATCATCGGGTGTACCTGATGGAGGAAAGGCTAAAGGAACCTACAGGGGCAACAGTATTTCACAGTTGCAGCATATCACTACCAGGGTACGTATGAATAGTTTTAATATGTTTACAATCATGAATTATAGAATATCATATTTTTACTTAGTAATATTGGAATATGTTTTGTATAGGAGTCTCCGTCTTAAGGTCAGCCTATCCATTGGCTGGATGTGTACGTGGCCACCCGTGATGGTCTGCCTGATGTTATCCTGATAGAGGTAATAAGTTTTAAAAACTTTGATCTTATTTATCAAGTTTTACGTCATTCTTTAGAATTTTACCAATTTAGTTTTAACTATTTAATTGTTAACATGATGACAAGATACTTATAAGCGTTTATTGAATGAGTGCTATCCTGAAGGCACCCCACATCCGCCAATTGATCAAGAATTGTGGGAGAGGGCATCTGTTGTGAAGAAGAACTACGTCAAAGGTCAAGGACAACGATGACGCCCAACCTTTAGTGGCACAGTCAGCTCTGCTATCCAGTCTTCACAGTCATCGAGTCATCCGGCTATTCATACTCCTAGTGACTATGTGAGAGCTATATGTCGAGATCGTGATCTTCTTCGTATACTGGGAAGGCATCTGGCGGATCTGAGTCTTGATGAGTTAACTGATGCAGTGGCGACAGCAGCAGCATCACAGCATGGGGATGACGACGAGGTAATCAATCTTATTTATTACAATCAAATTAGTGACTTTTATATATACATATATAGATTGTTTTCTTTAATTTATGTATATTGTCATAATACCAATATCAACATATATATACTATATATGTAACTTGTTTTATTATTTTGTTAATTACATGGTGATCAAGGAGAAACTAATTTGGACAATGATGCATGACGACCGACTTAGTGTTATTTTGTAGTTATTTATGAATCTTGTGCTTTTATATTCATTCTTTAGATGTCTGTATGTCACTTAAAGATTAGATTTGTTTATACTTATCCAATTCATATTAGTTTTTAAAGGTTTATATAGTTTATATATTAGTTTCGTGTATGTGTCGGTATATGGATGATGGATGTTTATATTATTGTGCATGTTTATATTGTTGTGAATGTGTGTTGGGATAAAGCAGGTACACAACAGGTACAATTTTTTGGGAAATCTACAAAATAGGAGAATTTTGGTTTCCAGGTTGTTTTACATCAGCGACGGCAAGCGGTCATTAATAATTATTGGCAACTGCTAATCACATGAGGATATCAGCAACCGCACGCGGTCGCTAATGGCGGTCGCTGCCACATAGCCCACGTCAGCCTTTGGCCCTGAACCATGCTGACTCAGCTTAGCAATGATTTCGGTCGTTAATATCAGTTGCAGATACTTCGGTCGCTAATATTGGTCGCTGATGTGCATTCTAGCTACCAGATTTTATGCGACGACTATCTACGATCGGGTCCGATCGCAGATAGGCCTTTTTCTTATAGTGTAAGTCAATTGTGAAGGAATTCTATGTCATTGTCGGTGAAACACAAAATGGGATATCATTCGTGGGGGGCAAACAAGTTAAATATACGTCGCAGGCAATCTCTGCCCTATATCATGTAACGACCGAGAAAATTGGATTATAATGTAAATTAATTTTATTAGTATATATATTGAATAAAATTATATTATATGTTATTTATAACGAGTAAGCGAGATGAAGGTTATTCTATAACCTAAAAGAAAGGTAAGATAGTAGTATTCTAGCTAAGTGCTAGAAATAAAGTTGGGTCATCGGGTGGGTAAAACCTATGGGGCAACCCATGTGGGCTCCCCATGGTGATTCACACTACAAGAAAAAAGCTTAAGTCCGACGGATTATTCCGTCGGAATTACTCCTATTCGGTCGAAATTACATTATTCCCGACGGAAATATCCGTCAGATATTCGGTCGTAAATATTCGCGTAGAAAATAAGATCCGTCAAAAGTTCTGTTGGAAATTACATATCTTCGACGAACGTATTGTTAGGTTTGTAATATTCATGAACGCAATCAAATTGCACAAAATTAGCGGAAGCGTGAAAAATCAGAGTTTAAAATTTTACAAACCATAAACCCGGATCACCCTTTATGCATAATTATTAATTAAACGAAAAGATAAAGAATAAAATCATACCCTTGAAGATCGAGCTTCCTCAGGTACAAGTTCACCTCCAATCCTTTTCGCGTTCAACTTGAATCCACCGGGTTGGGTTCCTTCTTTTGATCAACGTTAGCCACCCAAGTGTTTGGCCTCTAGAGGTGATCCACCAAGGAAGAAGAAGAATTCAAGAAGTATTTGGCTCAAACCCTAGTTTTCTATCTCTATAGAAAAAGGGGCGTACTCTCCAACAATTGGAATTACGTATATCTGATATCTGATATAAGACTCCTCTTATAAAGATATCAAGTCACCCTATTAAAAATAAGGTATTATTTATTTAATTAAACTCTTTTAATTAAATGGGCTCCCTAATCTTATTAGGGATAATTAATTAAACTCCTTTAACTAATTTTCCCTCCTAATCCTATTAGGAATAAATGAGAGTACTTATATTAAATTAATTCTTAAACTCTTTTAGAAATTAAAATAATAATAATTTTAATAATATTAATAAGACTCCTCTTATTAATTTATATTTAATATTTCTAAAATATTAAATAATAAATATTAAGCTATTTAATTTATTCTATCACCATAGATTAAATTAAATATACTTAACATATTATTACGATTATGCCATTAACTTCTTAAATAGTTATTCTTCCTTTTATGGTGTGACCCTTTAGGTTCTCCATATTAAACCGGTTGTGAATAAATCAATTAGAACAATTCTAATCTTATTTAAATAAATAAATTAAACTATTAATTTATTTAAATAAATAATATTTATTCTACAATAAGGATAAGCCTCCCTAGCGATCAACGACTTTCCAGATAATATAGATTTCAACATTAATCATAAAAGAACCTTTGAGTAAATAGTTACCGTACAATTCAATCCTTCCACCATACAATGTCCCAATTAAATATAAGACATGGAATTTCTGTCAAGTCTTATTTTATTTAATTATATGTATTTCGACTCTTAAATGCACAACTCCAAATAATGCAAATTAGAAACTCCTTTCTAATTTCATTCTGCCTTGGCCAAGGACTACTGGGTTGTCATTTATCGAATCACATAGGACATATCTCTTCTTTTACTAGAAGCGGTAGATTCTTTATTGACCATACATTATCTCCATGTACAACTTATTATACCCAAGCATACCCTTTAATATACCCTAAGGGTTTTAAAGAATAAGTCAAAGTATAACTCATCATACACAAGATACTATGATGATCTCAAGTCCAAGGATCACTTGTACTACTATCACTACAGGAATTCCTATTGACAGACAAGTAAAACTCCATTAGGTATTCCTTAGCGAGTCACGTTCAGTGAACTTATTCTCTAATAAGCACCTACATACTTGCTTTAGTGTCTCCACACAAATGATCATGAGATCAATTATCCTCATCCAATGAGCAAGCAACGTATGTACCAATCTATCTGGATTCACTAATCCCCAATTTAGTAATCCAACGATTGGGAACTATTTTAGTTTTAAGCTTTCTAAGAATTTAGATCTCATTAGAATGATCATCATCATTATTCTAAAAGCATTGCTTAAAACTATGGGTTTATCACATATTATAAAACAGCATCATGTAGATAATTAAAAGCCTTTAATAAATAAATACTTTTTATTAATAAATGAATAAGATTGTTTACAAAGTATATGCTTTATCATCAAACATGATTGGCTTGTGTGCATACTACTTTCAATCTCCCACTTGCACTAAAGCCAATCGCCATGGTATCTCATACCCTTCTTCTCTAAGTGACGATTATCCTGCTGTTGGATAAGCTTTAGTTAATGGATATGTAATATTGTTCTTGAGAGTTCACTATCTCTATAGTGATTTCCCATCTTTCAATGATTCCTATAATCAAATGAAAGTGCCACAACACATGTTTGGATCCAAGATGAGACTTAGAAACTATTCCTAGTTCTGTAATGAACTTTTAATCCAAACAATCAACTTGCAGCTTCATTTATAGCTATATACTTTGTCTTTATCACTAAACCAACAACTCTTTGTTGTTTGGAACCTTTCCAATTCACTGCACCACCGTTCAAGGTAACCCTTTACCTTAAAGTGGATTTTCTGTCGTCTTGGTCTGTCTGAAAAACTTGAGTCTGTTAAGCCCTCTAGTTTTAATTAAGACCCGCCATGAATTATATCACATCCTTAGTGCTGGTTAAGTACTTTAAGATGTTTTTCACTGTCTCACAGTGAACTTCTCCAGAATATGACTGATCAACATCAGGTCGCGTATATTTCATTGCATACATGATTGTCACTCATGCGATCTCTCTTTTAGGAGTCTATGGGGACTATTAAGAGAGATATACTCCATGACTCATCAACATGAGACATCTCTTGGAGTTTGCCATGCTAAACAACTTTAACATCAAATGAATATATGTTCATTGGGTTAAGTCGAGCTCTTCCCAAATCATTCATGGAGGAATGTTTAGACAACTTTATCTTTACTGATTCTAGCATTGGCATGTCATTCCGTATCCTTAGTATATCAAAATATAATACTAGAAATATCATGACACGCTCCCACTGACCCTTTTGTACACACTAGGTTCATTCTTGTTTTTGATAAAATCAAACTCTTTTGATTTATTTCGTCAAAAACGAATGTTCCATATTTGAGAAGCTTATTACGACTCTTACCTCATCGTATGTAACTGGATCATCAAATTCTATGATGCGTACCTCATCATCATCATCGATGATGAATCCATACCTCCTAAGTATCTTCGGTACAATTCCAGATTTACGATTCGGTTGTGGTACAATAGGTCTATCTATAGGTTCCTCTTATTTGACTTGTAGTATTTTGTGGTTCTTGAACTTTTCAAGATCTATTATCCTCCCACTAGCCCCTTCAATGATAAACATATTTATCTTAGAAGGCAGCATGTTTCGCAACAAAATCCTTTTGCTAAGTAGGATTATAGAACATATGCCCTAAACTTACTTTAGGATGTCCCACAAATCTGTACTTGTCAAATTTTGTCCCAAACTTATCCTTTGAAACCTTTTCATATAAGTTGGACAACCCCTTATCTTAACATACTTAAGATTAGGAATCCTCCCTGTCCATAAATTTTATGGAGTCTTGGGGCCAGATTTTGAGGTTACCTTTTCGTAGATATGCAGCCATTTCTAGGACATGATCCTAGAAGGATACTGGAATGTCGGTAAAATCATTATGGACCGCACCATGTCCAACAAGGTACGATTTTTCCATTCAGATACATCAATCAATTATTGCGTATCAGGAGGCGTCCATTATGAGAAAACCATTTGAGATGATCTAGAAACTTATTGCACAAGTATTTATTCTTTGATCTAATCAAAGAATCTTAATACTTTGTCAATTTATTTCACTTCTGAATTCTTTGAACCTTTCAAATAATTCTTACTTGTATTTCAACAAATAAATACATTCAACTCTTTGAATGATCATCTCTTTTTCTTATATTAGTTTGTTCAATTTATAAAATAATTTTTTACGTAAGTCAAGTATAAAAAATCTATTAAGTAATATTTCAGTTCTATACAAAACATTATTATTAACAATTGTTCTTAATTATAATACCAAAGATTTCATTGTCCAACAATAAAATGGAAAAAATGTTTCCAACGAGAACTGGAATACAATAACAACTTATTGACTTAATAGACTTGCCCGTAGGCATTGCTAAACTATAAGTTCCTATGGTTAATGCAGCAACCTTTGCTTTATTTCCCACACATAGGTTTACTTATATTTGTTTAGCTTTCTACTTCTACTTGGTCCCTTCATAAATCTATATTTATGATAACCAAAGTCGGTATCCAATACCCAAGTAGAACCTTGACTTAAAGAAAATTTTATTTTAAATTATGAACAAATTTGTATTTGTAACCGAAACTTCACTAAGTTTCTTTGGTTAGCCTTTGCAAAATGCTTCTCGCAATTTTTTTCTAGTGTCCAGGCTTATTGTAGTGGAAGAAAACTCCTTTGCTATCTGTATCAGTTTTGTTCTTATTATCCTTTGTTTTTGCCTTTATATTTACCTTCTATGAATCGTTCTTCTTTTCAGAAGATCCTTTGGCCCCTACCAGTAAGACATGGTATTTCTTGGTTGGAAAGTGACTCTCAACATTTTTTAACATGTTAAGCAAATCAGCGAGGCTGATATCTAGCTTGTTCATATGAAAAATTCACAACAATTGTGAAAGGAGTCCAGAAGTGAGTGCAAGATCAAATCTTGGCTCAACTCTCCATCCATGACAAAACCCGTTGTCCTAATTGATCAATCAAATTGATTATGTTAAGGACTTTTATCTGTACCGTAGTGTCATCGGTCATTCTAGATTGGAAGATCTCCTTAGATATCTGATATCTATCAGTCCTACTTTCCTCACTATCAACTACTTGATGTGCAGGAATATAATAGGAGCATCCATAGTTTCATGCTGACGCTGAAGCTCGTTACTCATGGATGCGAGCATGATGCATTGAGTCAACTATGCATCATCTAGCCACTTTCTAAAAGTAGCAATATCTTCCTCAGAGGCATTGTCTGCAACCATTGCAGGGATAGGCGTATTAAGGACATAAGATAGCTTTTCAGCCATGAGAACTTTTCTCAAATTCCTTAACCAATCCGTTTAATTTGGTCCGGTTAAATAAGCATCTAATATGCTATGCAGTGATAGTAATTTAGACGTTGTAAAAATCTGTAAATGAATTTGTAATTAACAACATTTTAACATACATTCTTTTATTAATTACCAAAATAATTTAGGTCTTGTTTTAAATTGGTATCTCCCACTATTTTCTTCAAACTATATTACCCTCAATATATAGTTCGGCAATATCTAATTAAAGATTTGCTAGTGAGAATAAGGATTCCATTTCAAATGTATATAGCCTTGTGTGTGCACAACAAACTATATATAAATAAATAGGTAGATAACTCTTGTCAATTACATCAACTATGTAACTCCTTGTATTTTGCCTCTTAAATCATAATGGTCAAGTGTGTACACATCCGAACTAAAATGATTTAATTTAAGTCAGACCCATCATTTCCATATAAGTGAAGAGAAAACTACAGCCCTTGTGTGTGCACAACAAAGCAGTAATGTTCAATTCCTTATAAACATCATATGTAATAAAAACAACATCTTAAATATTTAATACTCGCCTTGTGTGTGCACAACAAACTCATATTAAATATTCAATACTCTATTGTTTCTATCATGCTAGAAGGCGACGTTCGATATTCCAAATATCTTTGAACGTTACAACTTAATATAAAATATTTGAGGGGTTTGTTATTAATATGTCTCATCTTGTTTAGCGCGCATGCACATATATATATAAAATACGCGTCATATTAATGAACATGCGAAGCATGTTTGCATAATATATAATATATATAATATAAGCATGCACATATAGAATACTATATTCTACCTGGATTGATTATGGACTTTTATTCTAGTTTGGTTCACTAGAGCCACCAAGTGAACCAAAAGGTCAAACCCTAGGGGTGCAAGAATTAATATTTAAATATAACTATTACATTTAAACCCGGGCTCCATTACAAACGGGTCTTCACGCGCTCCTTGTTCCTTGATCTCTAATTCTTCAAAATATTTCTAACTATTCCTATTACAAAACTATTTAAAATAAATAGAAACCTTGATCAGCAGTCAAGGGGAAGTACATAGGAGGGAGATAGAATTTACATTAAGAAAAATTAGAGAAGACGAGGTACGCAGACCCCATTTAATAAAACCCATACATTCATGCATCCAACTAAAATAAAATCCAATCGCATTGGTCAATAGTCCATAATCAATCCCATTTATTATCATACACATCATCATATGTATCAATAAATAACATTCATCTCATGAATAATTAACATTTAATATATATATTGATATCATTTAATGGGCAAATTTAGTTAGTATAAAATCTATTTTTGAATCAAAATAAACTCCTTTATTTTAATCCAAATTTAAATCAAAATAAAACTATTTTATTTTAATTTATCTAATTTTGAATAAAATAAACTATTTTACTTTAATCAAAATCTTTAATCAAAATAAACTCCTTTATTTTAATTAATTATGGAATCCAATTCCATGTAAAAAAAAAACTTTTCTTAAAGGAAACAAGGATTCTCTTTCCTATTCAAAAATAAACTCCTTTATTTTGAATAATATGAAATCTTATTTCATATTTAAATAAACTCCTTTATTTAAGGAAATTAGGATTCTCTTTCCTATTCACAAATAAACTCTTTTATTTTGTATAATATGAAATCTTATTTCATATCTAAATAAACTCCTTTATTTAAGGAAAGATGGATTCACTTTTCCATTCACAAATAAACTCCTTTATTTTAGAAAACATAGAATCCAATTTCAACTCCAATTAGTTATCATGGAATCCAATTCCAACTCTAATTAGTTAACATGAAATTCTAATTTTAAAATTAAAATAAACTTTTTATTTTAAGATTAAAATAAATTTTTATTTTAATTATAAAATAATTATAATATATATAATCACCATGTGAAATAATCATATTACCTCACCTGATAACTTTTACATGATTCACGGATCGGTAATAGGAAACCAATCACGTGATATCCCTTGAAAGTTATTCCTGTAAACATATGATACCAGGTGGTCCGTGCTACCTTTGGTTAATAATAATATCTATATAATCACCAATCCCACAAAGCATGTGGCAATAATATATATATCATGAAATAAGAGTGAATCCATGTTTCTTGGTGATTCACGTGGCCCATTCCCTTTAAAAAAAATGTTATATGATTCACTAGCATGTGACTATGTAATCTGATTACTTGAATCACTTGGCCACGTGACCTTGAAGATTCAGGATAAGGAAATCATGTTTGGAAGTATAACAGAATTTGCTAATAACAGGAACGGTTTTTGAACGGATCAGCGAATTACAGTTTTTTTTTTAATAAATTTTATACAACAATTTATGCCCAATTAAATTGTTCTAAACACATATCAATATACATATCAAATCTGAACAATTAATAATTAGCATAAAGGTTTGGCTTTGATACCACTGTTAGGTTTGTAATATTCATGAACGCAATCAAATTGCACAAAATTAGCGGAAGCGTGAAAAATCAGAGTTTAAAATTTTACAAACCATAAACCCGGATCACCCTTTATGCATAATTATTAATTAAACGAAAAGATAAAGAATAAAATCATACCCTTGAAGATCGAGCTTCCTCAGGTACAAGTTCACCTCCAATCCTTTTCGCGTTCAACTTGAATCCACCGGGTTGGGTTCCTTCTTTTGATCAACGTTAGCCACCCAAGTGTTTGGCCTCTAGAGGTGATCCACCAAGGAAGAAGAAGAATTCAAGAAGTATTTGGCTCAAACCCTAGTTTTCTATCTCTATAGAAAAAGGGGCGTACTCTCCAACAATTGGAATTACGTATATTTGATATCTGATATAAGACTCCTCTTATAAAGATATCAAGTCACCCTATTAAAAATAAGGTATTATTTATTTAATTAAACTCTTTTAATTAAATGGGCTCCCTAATCTTATTAGGGATAATTAATTAAACTCTTTTAACTAATTTTCCCTCCTAATCCTATTAGGAATAAATGAGAGTACTTATATTAAATTAATTCTTAAACTCTTTTAGAAATTAAAATAATAATAATTTTAATAATATTAATAAGACTCCTCTTATTAATTTATATTTAATATTTCTAAAATATTAAATAATAAATATTAAGCTATTTAATTTATTCTATCACCATAGATTAAATTAAATATACTTAACATATTATTACGATTATGCCATTAACTTCTTAAATAGTTATTCTTCCTTTTATGGTGTGACCCTTTAGGTTCTCCATATTAAACCGGTTGTGAATAAATCAATTAGAACAATTCTAATCTTATTTAAATAAATAAATTAAACTATTAATTTATTTAAATAAATAATATTTATTCTACAATAAGGATAAGCCTCCCTAGCGATCAACGACTTTCCAGATAATATAGATTTCAACATTAATCATAAAAGAACCTTTGAGTAAATAGTTACCGTACAATTCAATCCTTCCACCATACAATGTCCCAATTAAATATAAGACATGGAATTTCTGTCAAGTCTTATTTTATTTAATTATATGTATTTCGACTCTTAAATGCACAACTCCAAATAATGCAAATTAGAAACTCCTTTCTAATTTCATTCTGCCTTGGCCAAGGACTACTGGGTTGTCATTTATCGAATCACATAGGACATATCTCTTCTTTTACTAGAAGCGATAGATTCTTTATTGACCATACATTATCTCCATGTACAACTTATTATACCCAAGCATACCCTTTAATATACCCTAAGGGTTTTAAGGAATAAGTCAAAGTATAACTCATCATACACAAGATACTATGATGATCTCAAGTCCAAGGATCACTTGTACTACTATCACTACAGGAATTCCTATTGACAGACAAGTAAAACTCCATTAGGTATTCCTTAGCGAGTCACGTTCAGTGAACTTATTCTCTAATAAGCACCTACATACTTGCTTTAGTGTCTACACACAAATGATCATGAGATCAATTATCCTCATCCAATGAGCAAGCAACGTATGTACCAATCTATCTGGATTCACTAATCCCCAATTTAGTAATCCAACGATTGGGAACTATTTTAGTTTTAAGCTTTCTAAGAATTTAGATCTCATTAGAATGATCATCATCATTATTCTAAAAGCATTGCTTAAAACTATGGGTTTATCACATATTATAAAACAGCATCATGTAGATAATTAAAAGCCTTTAATAAATAAATACTTTTTATTAATAAATGAATAAGATTGTTTACAAAGTATATGCTTTATCATCAAACATGATTGGCTTGTGTGCATACTACTTTCACGTATCTCCGACGGATGTACGTCGAACATTAACTATCTTCGACCGAATATATAGGACGAAACTTTTTTTTGTATATAAGAGTACATAAGTTGAACGGATACATTCCCTCGGAAGTAACTTATGTCCGACTGAAAAATAGAATAACCCATCATTTATTAAAATTGGCTAATTATTAAATTCAACGGAATTTGCGTCGGAGATAGAGTGTTTACGATGGATAAGTTGTGTCGAAGATAACGTATGTTTGACTTAAATTAGGATATTTCGGCATTTATTAAAAATTGCTTATTTGTTACTTCCGAGGGAAATTTCATCGCAACTACCATATTCTGTCGGAATTAACTATCCTTTTTTTTAAAATACAGATTTTAAAAGTTTAGTTTCCAGGTGTTTAAACCCATTAATGTACCTGTAACCTGTCACAACCCAATACACAGTAATATAAACCTGTATCTCACATTCAAATATGCAACGTAGCACTAAAACTTAATCTTCAACTCATTATCATTCACATTCACATTCAAATATCCACCAAAATGTATTATAAGCTAACCAATTACAAATATTCAGTGTATGTTCCATAAATGTTAAACAATATAATTTACAATTGTTGAACAGACACAATTAGACAATACAATATATACAAAAGGGTCTACAATAACATGAATATATACAAATGAACTATAAACTAGTAAAAGTATGATCATCATCGGGCGGAGGTGAACGACGCTGCTCTAGTGTATGGATATCAGACTCGTGCTCCTGCTCATCATCGTCAACCTGGTCGCCATCGCCACCCTGTTGATAGAATCAAAAATATAAATCATTAGTCCATATATATATGTGTGAGAATTAACAAACTAGCCTTAATTGAAAAACATAAACAATAAGAATACCTGAGTAGGTGGGGGCGAACGATAAGCTTCCTCTAAGAGGGTAATCACCATCCAGAGCATCTCGGCGCTCCAAGCGTCGAACTTCTCCCGTGGTAATCCCGTACTCTCTGCAAAGGCCTCTGCTATAATATCCTGAGCAATCTGGTGAAGACGAGAATTGGAAGGCAACTGCTGACGCCGAAAGATCAGATCAGTATGGAACCTATCCGACACGGCCCCTATCAGCCGCCGAAAGATATCGTCATCCAAGCCAGCTCCCGTATGAGATGGTCAGACATGTGCTCTCGGACGCTGGCATTGGCTGGAGCCTATAAAGAGATACAAATTCGATTACTAATAATAATTTATATAATGTGATAAATTCAGATAATTTTGTGAAACATTAAAAAATATTACCTCCAGGAAGTGTATATGCGGGTATCCTCGGCAGACCCAACACTCGATATCTGCCGGTACTGCTAGTAGGGGGATCCTGAGACGCGACCCATAGTCTCAGCTCCTCATCCCGATCTAATACAATATCGGGAAGAGGGGTGACAGAATCTAACGGCTCAGAACCCCTCCTAATAGTCTCCAGCTCAGCTATACGCTCGTCCCGAAGCCTCTGAAATTGGTCCTGTAATGTATTCCATATACGTATGTTAATTATATCATTTTAGTTACGATTGAATATTATTAAAAGCTAAATAGTAAAATGAGTTTTACCAGTATAGATAAAGCTGCCTAAGACAAAGCACGCTCGTCCTTAGGCGTGTGGGCTCGATCCCAAAACTCTATAATGGTAGGGTCACGGCCTAAGGTCCTCCCCAATGCCTAATACAAACAATCATAAAACAGGTCTTAAGTATTTGTGTGAGAACTTGACACATAAATAACTAAATACAATGCACTTACCGTCTTGGCCTCCTCGAACGACTTAGAACCAATGGTGTGTACTATTCGGAGCTGACCATGGTTCTTCTTCGCCTGTTCAGAATTTTTCTTGAAGTCATCAGCCTCCCAGTGCGCACACATAGCCTGCCATGATAAATCGAAGACTATGCAGGGATGATGATCTCTGATGATGGTCCCGGGCTGGTACACAACTGCCTGGGCTGCCTTCTGTTGCATCTCATACAGCCATCCAGAGTAATTCGCAGCGACGTGATGCTCAATCACAGCATCACCAGCTGACTGAGAGATGCTCAAGTTAAATCGATAATAAACCTATAATAAAAGATTATTTAAAATTAAGAACATTTGACGAACTGACCAATACAACTATGTGGTGATAATATGCTTAACTTACTTGGAACTCCCGCAAGACGGTCTGCATAAAAGTGACATCGTACCGCGCATACTGACTGAACCGAATGCACCCTCTCGGGAGATGCGTCAAACAAATCGCATGTAGGGTGTGTTTAGCCACCGGGTCTAGTATACTACAGAAAAAGTATAATAACATGTGTTATGTGAATTGTGTTTTCCAATAACTGATAGAAATAGTACCAAAAATATTAACACTTACTGCTAGGAAACGACATCCACCGGTATTGTAAGTGGCACTGCCGGCGGACGACCAAAGATACCGAGGTTCGTCCCTCGGTGTCGTCGACGAGGTGCATCTATAATAATTATATTTAACATAGTACTTCAATAATCATTGTAATTAATGCAACTTGAGATATATTTAAATCCTAGTTAAGATAACTTACTCGCGCCTGAAGAAGAGCCTCCATCGTGGCTACCGTCTCCAGTACCGAATCGCCCACCACCTCGGCGACCTCCACCGCTATGTCTAGCCATGAATATCCTACTGCAATAAAAAATTAGTACATTACGAATATGTAAGGTTTAACAATATCTGGTAAGGACTAATATGAAAGATCATTTCCAATTACGCACGTCATCAAACCCATCAGAATCAATGTATATATCATTCTCAAATTCGGTATCTTCCTCATCCTCAGTTTTTAAGATCAGTTTCGTCATCATTATCATCCTCAATGACTACATAATCATTCATGTGTACGGTGGCCTCGACATCCTCATCGTTAGGTACGTCAATGACATCAGTACTGTGACGCTCCCAAAATAGTTATACATCACCCATTCTGAATCGCCAAATACATGGTACAAAAACAAATACAACTTCAGTAATATAATTGTCGTGAAGAATACGACAATGCCTATAATGGAAGTTTGAATACAAATATTGTATACTAGAGAGTATACTCAAAGGGAGTCCTCATTACAATTATTCAAACACTATTTTACAGAAATAGTGAGGACTGCTAAAACATCTTTCTAGAAACATCACTCCATACCCCGACTAGTTCCTGCTATGTTCTCATCTCCTGAGAAAAATGGAACAAAAAGGAAAAGGGTGAGCTCAACTAGCCTAGTAAAGAATATTATGACTAAGATAATATACAACAAATTATCGTTAGTCTTCAACAGGGAAAAATCTGATAAAATATAATAGACAACAAGTTTTAGATCAACAACTGCAGCAGAAACATCAATCCATTAGAAGAGTCAAGTAGAGAAAGAATTCTACTATCTTCTAAGATTTAAATGTCCATCATCAATATTTTATCCCTGTAACATCAATCAATATACATCTTGAATCAAATATTTATCTTTGCACCACAGGCCAAAGATATTCATTTGTATCACCAGTTGGTCATGTTTATCTCAACACCTGTTCATCTTTGGACTACGGGCCAAAGATATTCATTAGGTAATCATTCATCTTTGCACTACAGGCCAAAGATATTCATCAGTTAATCATTCATCTATGCACTACAAGCCAAAGATATTCAGTAATATCATCATTTAGGACTGAGGATGATGAAAAATATCTTAAAGAAAACGAATCCAGTGAGATAAAAGATCAAATAGTAGGGATTCGTATAACAATTTATCCAAGATCAATAATACTCCATAATAACCAATTTTGAAGCAAAATTCAAGAATAAAGATCAAAACATGGATACAATCAAAGATAGTAACCATAATAGACATCTCGGACAAAAAGAAAAAATTTTATTTATTTTTTTTGGTGAATTGTGTCGTATTCGTGAAAAGTATCGTATACGTGAATAGTAACCCCGACACAAAAGGTTCCAAATTTGATAAAAAGTTCAGATCAATACTTCGGCATAATGATATTGAAGAAATAATATCATATATGAAAAAAATAATATCCCTTACCTCAAAAAGATAATACTTCTGGCTGGAATACTGGATATAGTGCTGAAGGAACTTGCACCGTATAGCAATACTCAAAGTATCAAAATACTCACTAGAATACGCTCGATAATATAGAGAGAGAAAGAGAGAAAGAGAGAAAACTTATGTTTCTGGTGTGATTTTCAATTCTAATTTAGCCCTCTATTTATAGGAAAATGTTAGCACGCCGAAGCAGACTTGACCTACAACCTGATGATTTTACCTGCTATTATTCCCACCCACCACATTTGAATAAAAATTCAGCATATTTCTTCACCAACCACAAGTGGGGCCCACTCAATTCTAGAATTTTCCACCAAAAACATTTATAAACCTAATTTTCGTATCAGTCACCTCTTAAAATTCATAACAAATCATAAGTTCATTTTTAACGGTTCAAAATTTGTGGACATATACTCAACTTATATATGTATAACATATCCAAAAATCACAATGATCCAACGATCGGATTAAAAATTATAACTCACACAATATATCTCAAAAACACTAGTTTAATTTTTAATACCTCCATTCTGACAAAAATACTGATAAAACACCTCAACATTAACTCCTTCATCTTTAACCACAATAAAAATATCCAACATTTATATCCACATAAAATAAATATTTCCTTATCATATGAATCAATAATTAATTATTCACAAATAATATTACAGAATCACATTTATGACAACCAAGTCGTTCCCAGGAAAGAGATGGCTTTCCAATAAGGATTTTTCCTTACTGGCGCGGAATTAGGTGACCAAACCTCTCCTTGACAGAACTTTTTAGACATTGCCAATAATGTTAGCTAATAATATTATTCAAATAATATGAATTATTGATCTGATAATGGAAAATATTGTGCAGTGACAATTATTGAAACAACAATAATATAAAATATCAACACAATAATTATTGAATTAATAAAATAAAATATTGAACAGTAACTACTGTAACAATTATTGAGTAGTGCCTTCTTACGTAAGGATCAATAATTCATCAATATTGTGCAATACCGTGTGCTACTGTGCAACCACGCGTATTACTATATTTTAACCACCAGGTATTTCCAACAGTGTTAACGGTAACAATTACGCCGTTATTTGTCAAAACTCAAACTTTGTCGTTTTCTTCATCCGATAGTTATCCGTTATGAGGCCCACAAATGGCTGCGCCGTCGTACGAATATTCCCCGACAGAAAGAATATTCCACGACCAAACCAATATTCCCCGACACAATGAATATTTTATAACCACTTTCTTATTTTGTAAAATTTGCACATTTCACCCATAACCAAAGTATTATATCAAATTATCACCTTATTATTCACAATAATAAATAGAGGAAATTCGATTTTTATTTATAATAAGTTGGGGTCTTACAAGTACTCACCACATCTTCAGCATGGAACACTACGGCCAATGGGTTACTCACATCTTCTTGCAACGCCTCATCCATACCAAACATGTTATCAGCATTAAATGAGCGTGTTTTAGTAGTGACTATTGTGTACCAGGGGCTTCGAGTATTTACGACATTAGGAGCGTAATACACTTGAGTCACTTGACTTGCTAACACGTACACGTCATCAGAATTTAATACCGAATTGATATCCACAGTTGTGATTCTATTACGATCAACTTTAACCCCCTTTTCAGTACCAAACCAGCTACACTTAAATGTAACTACCTTTTTGCCACCGTGATAATTGAGCACAACTACATCTTGTAAACGACCATAGTAATTGGACTCAGAATCTTGATAGCAGCTTCCTAACACCACAACCCCAGAATTGACTGATGTGAGTTCATGCAAGTCATCGACTCTAAATCTATACCCATTCACGATGCAACCAGGAAAAGAACTAACAACTTTGTAAGGTCCTTGGATGACATCTATAAAACACTCAGAAATACTCTCCACTTCAACCCTTTTCTTAAACCATTGTTGGAAATTAGCATTAGTGAATGTTTCCAAGTCTGCTGCAGTAAAAGTTGGGTTAGAAGCATACGCTTCCTCTTCGAATGAACTGCAATATTAGTAAAATGTCTTTAACATATATAGAGATAACTACACTTGTAAATTGTACTAACTGGAGCAAATAAGCTTAGACTTACGTGATGTATGATGATACTTCAGGCATATTTAGAAGCACGTATGTAGATACAATCTTCAACTCTTTGTCGCTTATGTAAGTCAGAGTCTCAGGACCAAATGGTTTAGCCAGATATGTAGATACAATCTTCAACTCTTCTATCCCGTTATTGGATGTGTCTCGTCACTAGTGCAAACATGATGAGTACGTTTCATGCGTTTCAAGAAAATTTTGGCAGCACCTCCCCATGGTCTCCAAGCACACGAAATAAATTAAGATAACTTAATCTAAGTATGCACTTGGAGAACATATAGAGATAACAGTCGATTAATCCTCAAAATAACAAAAAAATGTACCATTTCGTATTTGCACCGGCCTAAGTGAGAGACATATAACATCCAATAACAGTCCTAAACTAGGGACTATTCGACATTCACCCCTATTGAGTGTATGTTAAACGGGTTTCTAAGTTTCAAAGTATAGTACATAGTTTAAGAGAATTTATGTGGAATCTCTACTTGAGTCGGCAACCGGGCAAAAAAAAAGGGTCGTAGTTCCTGTTGTGTCCTATACTCGAATAATAAAGTTAATTCAATAACTGCAAACATTTCTCACTGTTCCATCATAACAGATGACAACATCCCGAAGGAGTTTCATTACGCTATTGAACAAAGTTTAACAACTTACTGGCACTCCTTCCGGATGTTGCTATCTGTTATGATGGAACAGTGAGGAATGTCTGCACTAATTCAATTACCTTTATTATTTGAGTATAGGACACAAACAGGAACTGCGACCCCTTTTTTTAATTGTTGCCGAGGAACCGGTTGGAGTACTATTTAGCTGCAACTACTATGTCAAAACCTGCATACAAGAAAGAGTACATATATGTAGGGAGAATATTATTGCATTTATATATTGAAAATTATGGCAAACTAAGAAAATGCTACTTAGTTTATTGTTCCAATGATAATAAACTAAGTAAGTGGTACTTAGTTTATGAGAATTGTTAATTATTTGGAATCTATAGAGACTATTGTTCGACACTCACTTCTGGCTATACTTAGTTTATTTTGCCAATGATGATAAACTAAGTGGTACTTAGTTTATGAGAATTGTTATTTAGAATCTATAGAGACTACTGTTCGACATTCACTTCTAGCTATAAACTGCTATTTTGCCAATGATGATAAACTAAGTAAGTGGTACTTAGTTTATGAAAATTATTATTTGGAATCTATAGAGACTACTTATATATTTTTTTATTTTAATTTTTAGTATATTTTATAATTGGCTTATTTATTTATTAAATTTACTTTATTAAATTAAATTAAATTAAATGATTTTATTTTATTTTATTTATTAAACTAAATTAAATTAAATTTTTTATTAATTTTTATTTTATTTTGTATTATATATATTATATAATTTTTAATATTTTTTATTAAATTAAATTAAAATAATTAAATTTATTTTATTTTAAATTTAATTAAATTTAATTTAGATTATTTAAATTAAATTAAATTTATTTTATTTTATTATTTTTTTTTAATTATATTTTTTATTGAATTGTATTTTATTTATTAGATTAAATCAAAGTTTTTATATTTTATTCAAATTAATTTAATTTATTTTTTATTTTATTTAACTTTATTTTGTATTATATTACGTTATTTATTTTATTTTTAAAATTTATTTTATTTAATAAACTAAATTTTATTATATTTATTTTATTTTATTTTAGTAGTAAGAAACTAAGTAAATGGTACTTAGTTTAAGATTTATTAATATTGGGAAACTAATTACTAATACAATACATGCAAGTATGCAATTTCATAATTCTAACAGAATTTCTGCCATAAATTCAGTCGTAAATAACAAATATATCAAGATTAAAAGCAGTCTAAAATCAGTTATATTATGATAAGGAACCCAAATTTGATATCAATATTCTGCAATTTCCAAATTCCAAATAATATGCACTTAAATAATAGGCAGTCTACAAACCCAAAATCAAAATTCCAATTTCAGCAATATCCAGTCCACAAATTCACAGCAACAACATATTATCCAAATTGAGTTAATCTCATATTCAAACTCAAATTAAACTAAACCCAAAACAAATTAAGCCACAAATTTCACAATTTGCAACAAATTAACCCTAAAAATCTAATACTTGGTAGAAAACTAACCTTGAAATTGAATTTAATGTGCAACTAACCGACGGTGGTGCCTGGTGGTGCCTGGTGGTGGTGTCAGTGATGGTGGTTCAACCGATGGTGTTGGTGGCGTCTACTGGTGGTGGAACTAATCGACAGTGATGGTGGTGGTGGTGGCGGTGGCAGTACGTGGTGGTGGTGGAATCAAAGGTGGTGATGACAGTACGTGGTGAAACCGGTGGTGTACGTGGTGGAACCGGTGGTGGTGGTGGTGGTGGCAGTACGTGGTGTGGCGGCGATGGTGGTGGCGTGAGAGCAGTGAAGTGAGAGAAGTGGTGGTTGAGAGCTAGATCTAGAGAAATGAGAGAGAGAGAGAAAGAGAGAAATGAGATTATAATTAAGGTCTGGAGAAACGAGGGGGCCGGGAAGACGTACCGATTAATTAGATTTTAGGATTATCTTCGACAGAAAGTCTGTCATACGTACATTCGTCGTACTTAAGGTATCTTCGAGTGACGCTTCCGTCAGAATACATCATATTCAGTTAAAAATAATATTCGCGCTGACGGGAACATTGTCGCCAATAGGATACATAAATGTTCGATGAACATCAGTCGAAATTAAATTATTTTCAATTGAAGTATCTTCGACTCAATACTCCGTCAGAATAAATGTTTTCTTTGAGGAACTGTGTCCGTCGAACATATATCCGTTGGATTTAGCCGGCTTTCTTGTAGTGTCATGGCCGGCTATAGGTGGTCAAGCTTCTTAAGGAAGCTTGGTTAAGGAGGTTTCCTAAGGAGGTGACATTTAATGCAAGGATGACTCACACTTTTAAATCAATGGTGAGATGAACTTGTGTGGTGGATGATGAGGGTAGGTTTTATAAGGTTGAAAACTTAAGGGTGTTGAAGGGGCAAGACCTAACTTAAGTGATCAAATTATAAGATAAAAAGGTGTCCAAATGACCTTCATTTGGTTTTCTTAACTAATTCACCAATACTTGAGTTTATACACTTTGAGAGAGAAAAGAAAGAATTTCGGAAATTAGCTAAGGAAAAAGAAGAAAGAAGCTGGATAACTCAAGAACGCAAAAGGTAATGAAGCTTAAACCTTTAATCTTCATCTCTTCTATTTGAATTTTAATAGAGAAGTGATTATTGGTGGAGCGTGTCTCATAAGGAGTAATAAGGATGGATATTAATGGATTAAACATTAATAACCATGATACAAGTGGAATCACAATCAAATAAGTAAGAAATAATGAAAAAAACATGAAAATTTAACACGTGTTGTTGATGGACAAGTTTAAAGCCATCGTGTGTAGGATTAGATGTTATATGCTTAGTTAGGATGATATATTATTGATTAATGGAATGAATCCATTTTGAACGAAATAAAAATCTCGAGTAACAAAGTTATAGCGAAATTTATGAGATTAGACGATAATCGTTGAAATCGTAAGATTTCTGGAACGATAGTCAAAAGTCACTGTTTAACTCAGAAACCTTAGTTTTCGATGGTGTATTGTAGAACTTTGCATTTAAGAGTAGTGAGCTTAAGAATGGTCGAATTCCGACTTAAAATAAAGAAACGAGCTATGAACGTTCACGAACGTTTAACGAACGCGTAATAGAAAATTTAAACAATAAATTTATTTTTAACGAATTCAGAAACTTATTCTGACTGAATGAAATCAAAGTATATGAGATATGTGAGATATCGACTTTTGAATGAACTAATTTTGGGTTATGACGAACAAGTTGCGAGCTCGAAAAATGATTAACTTGAGAAACTGAAAAAAAATCAAAGTATTAAGGGAGGCGCCGCAGCGCCGCCCAATGAAGGAATTGGGGCACTGAAGCGCCGGAACCGGATCTCAGCCACTAGAAATAGGCGCTGCAGCGCAGCAAATAACAAAGGACACAGTGCCGCAGTGCCGATCCTAGACCAAAGGCAAAGAAGAATAAATATGAACACAAAAGAAAGGTAAGTTGATTGAAGGGGAATTATGACTTTAATTAAACTTAAAGTAACATCTTAAAAGATGATTAAAACCTTAAGTTTAACAATTTAAAGTTAACAAAAGGTTACGTAAATGTATACACAAAGTAAGTTAATGATACGGTAAATCGTATTCATGTCAAATAGATGTTTAAGATTGCTTGAGATGTAATTACTTAAACATTGAATAAGTAAGGACGTTAGCTAATCTAACGATTGTTAGTAAGTTAAACAAGCGAATACTAGGACTGAGAAGAAGGAGAAGATAGGTTAATGATAATACCTATGGATTTTATGTGATCTAACATGATATATTATGTTATTATGTCATGTAGAATCTTTAAAGACTCATAAGGAAAGTGAGTTAACACTAGACGACGCAAAAGGCAACTGCTCTAAACTCTTGTGTGTACTTATTTTGGACAAGATTTATAATTCATCTATCATATGCATAAATTGATGTAACAAAGAAGTCGAAGCCATTTCCTTCAGCTAGACTAGACTTTATTTTGTGGATTTCCTTATAATTTATCAAAATATAATAGATATTGTTATCTTGTGCCAACTATTTTGGTATGGATTCAAAGAAAGACTGAGTATGAATAAACAAATATTTTTTCGTAAAGCGACTAGCACGTGAGCTTGCCAAAACTTAAACATAGATACGTTTAATGTAGTAGTGTTGTACAACATAGAGTATTATAGGCTAATCACCTAGACGTGCTCGTAAGAAATGTCGGACTTACAGACTTAGTGACGAGTTGTCCTTTTCAAAGAAAGAATGAATGAAATGCTAAAGGTCTTTGACCAAAAAATCAAGGTTTAACTGATGATGTTCATAGTTAAACATTTTAAAGAATAGAGAAGTGTTATTTTGAATTACCTATAGTAATTCATAACTATTGATTCAGTTATAGAAGATATATTCATATGATTCATGCATGTTACTCGACTATAATTATTATACTTGATGAGCTAGTTATGCTCACCTTTGCTTAAAGCATATGATTGCAGCTAAAAATGAACGGATCGAAGGATCTGGTAAGGACAAAGGAAAGACCAGGCGGATAAATAGTTAACCTTGTAATAGACTAGTATTACTTTTGTATTTATTTGATACTATGACAAAGAACATATGTAATGGTTACAAAGAACCTGGGAAGGGATTTATTACTATGTAATAAAGAGTAGACATATTCAGTCTATTGATGTATTTCAACTGAATGTATGTGTGAATAGTAGCATCGTGTAGCACCATCTATCAGGTTCGAAGATACCCAGATTTGGGGGCGTCGGATGTATCACTTGCCAACTCCATCTATTATTGCACCACTTTGGGTGCAAGCACAACGCTTCGAGACAAACTTGGACAAACTGATGGAAGATATGTGCAAGCCGGGAACTAGTTGGAAGACCAAAACAGACACTACATATAAGATTTATTTCCTGCAGACTGCGTTGAACAGATATTCCAAGGCTTGGTATATCTTCATTTGTGCGAGCATTCTTCCCATTAGCCGTTATGCGGATGTTACTACTGAGAGGGTTGTACTCTTGTATGGGATTCTGAGAGGGCAAGGCATGGACCTCAAGTTCCTCATCAACCAGTCCATGCTGAAATTCATGCGAGTAAGCACATTTGGTGGGATTCCCCCACACAGCCATCATCACACGTCTCTGCCTGGTAGTAGAATTGAACTGGGCAAGGAGACTCTCCAGCCTCCAATGCGTTACATAGACAGCGATGCTATAAAGAAGTATACTATATGGACTGGAGGGAAGTCTCACCCACGGGGCTTAGGTTTCATTTTGCCTGAGGATGATTCTGACGATGAAGAGGAGGGAGAAGAAGAGGATCACGCACCAGTTCCCGCTCCACAGCCAGTTGGGCCACCTCCTGATTACTATGCCAGGAAGGAGTAGGAGATGCGTCATTTGAGGAAGCACATGGACGCCTTGCATATGGATTTCAAGACCTATACATCAGAGTTTTCCTAAGCATTATCTCAGGCATTTGAGATGACTAGCGTTCATACAGAGTTCCCAGTCTTCGACACCGCCAGTGCCTACCCTCCTCCGGACACACCTCCAGAGCAAGATAAGGAGGGAAGCGATGATGATGCCACCTAAGGGAGTTTCATAACCCTTTATCTTCCGATAAGGACATTGTTATTCTTAAGTTTGGGTTTATTGGGTTCATAATTAGTTGTATGCATTGTAGTTTAGTTACATCTTAGTTTAAATTCATATCATTTATGAAAGTCCAATAATAATCTAGATGGAGGGTTTGAATAGATTAATACAGATTAAAAATTACCTTAGGCCTTTTTTGAATTTTTTGAATAATTAATTAGTTAAGAACAACTTGATATAACAAATATACTTGTTCAAGCCAGATAATATATAATAATATTTTATCTATTATGTGATTTATAAACAAAGTCACTTAGTACTATAAGGAATCATACGGTTAGATTCCCTCACTTAAGAGGAATATCTCCGTAGCCTTTCGGCGTCCAAGTGTGACAAAATTTATATTATCACAATTGATATTTAAATAAATATTTTTAATAGATCACTTATATTTTCAAATCCGGTTCGGATGATTCACTCTTTTTGGAGGAATATCTCAGTGTCGTTTTGAACTATCAAGTGTATTATCTATTTTACGATATTTATATAAATAATATCAATAAAAAATTACTTAGTACTATAAGGAATCGTACGGTTCGATTCTCTCTCCGTAGAGGAATATCTCAGTAGCCTTGCGACGTCTAAGTATAACTTTTTATTTGATAAATAGATGAAATATACATATATAAAATTGTGTATAACCATTTATATTCGTATACCTATAAATTTAAAACAAGAAATAATTCTACTAGATTAGATCAAATGACTTATCTCAATTACTTAGACCAATTTCCTCTTCTCAAATAATCAAAACTTTTGTAAGAAGATATATAAAGCTTTAGATAGATGTATGCAAAGAGAGTAAGCTTTCCGTTTCACTTGAATTGGAAAAAACCAAATGAATGAAAGACTCCATATTTATAGAATTTTTGTGGTCAAGGGCAAAATGGAAATTTTGAAATCTATTTTGGAATGGTTGGCTAGGATTGCTCATTTATAAAATGAAATTTTTTTTTGGAATGAATGGCTAGGATTGCCCAAATTTGTTTTTGTGAGTTTGAAAGAAAATAGGATCTCCTTGCCTTGGAAATGTTTATATGAATTATTTTATTTAACATTTGATATTTAAATTATCAATGTCAATAAAAATTAATTCAAATAGAATTAGAAAATAGTTTAGATAAAAGTAAAAATAATTAATTAAATCTCAAACCTATTTAATTACTTCATAATTGTTATCATCAAAATATACTAAAAATTGAGACATATCAATCTCCCCCTTTTTGATGATGACAATTATATAAAAATAATTTCTATTTAAGGACTTCCCTTACTATTAAGAAGCTTATAAATATTTTAAGTCAAAACAGTTTAGTAGTTTGTACCACATCTCATAGTAGCTAAGCATTATAAACATCTCATAGAAGTTATAAAATATATTTATAAACATACGGTTTAGTAGTGCATTATAATATTTTTCTTTCTTCTCTTCCTTTGTCATCATAAAAAATGAAGGGGAAAAGAAACAGAACTCGCAGAAAAAGATTAGTCTTTTGTTCCTGCACAAAAAGTTAGTGACATGCATTCATAAAACTAGATAAGTTGTTCGAGGAGTAGTAGTAGTAGTAGTAGTGTTGATGGTTAGTATTAGTTAGTTATAGTCATCCAGAATAGTTAGTAATATTATAAAAACTCCAAATAGTTATATGTCATCAAGATTAAGAGGAGAAAAATGATTAGTATCTGGAAGAATGTCATCTTGGAATAATGATGCTACATGATCAACTGGTTCAGCACATGTGCTTGTAGTAAACTGATATGGACCCATTAACAGTCTATTGTTCTCCATCATAAAATAGATCATAGACTTAACAGTGTGTAAGGTTAATTGCATATCTTCCAACTTTTCTATCATGAGATTTTGGTTGTGCAGAAGAAGATGATTCATACTGTTAAGAGAGTCTATTTTGGTGGCCATATTGATGTTGGACTCTATGACCTCATGATAAAAGGGTTTAAAGACAATCAAGGATTCAGGTGGAAGATTAAGATGAGAGACAATGTTGCTAGTTGAAACCAATTGAGACTGATGTTGTGAGACATTTGTTTCCAAATAGTTAAAGATGTGAGTGAGCAGCAAACCAAAACCCAGACAGTTATTGTGGAAACAGAACTCAAAAGAGGATAACAGAAAGTAAGTTAAATTGTAAGGTATGCATTCATTCAAAATACTTTTGATAAGTTCCAAGTCAAAAGACAGTAATTTTCTATCTTCTCTAATAGGCATGAAATTATTTTTAAGGATTTTCACCAAGAACTGACTTTTAGCAGTAAGAAATTTCAAACCAACCTTACAAGGATAATGAAACAGTAAAGAAGGTACCATTTGATCAGTAACAACAGACGAATTATGTTTAAAAAGCATACATTCTTCAACAGAAATACCAGAGGGATGAAGATAAGAATTGACCATGGGTAACTCTAATGTGGAAGGATGAAATTGGAGAGCATTTACACGGAAATGTTCATCAATGACATATGTTTGACGACCTTGAATGCATATGGCGATACTAGTTAGCAATCTAGATGAATCTTTAGAAAATTCCATGTGTATAAAATTCAGAGATGAGACCAGGATAGATAGATTTTTCATAAAAAGTAACCAAACAATCCCATCCAATATTCTTAATTTTTTCAAACAAGTCTGAAAAATAGTTAAAAGTGATCACATTTCCTGGAGACAGATTATGTCTTATGATTCTATATTTAGCTTAAGCAGATGCAGTAGTGAGATGGGGAACACTATGAGAGAAATGCAGTTCAGAGTGTAAAGGAAGTTTCTTGCGTTTAGATGAAAAAATATTAGACATGATGAACAGAGAAGCAGATAGTAAAGGTGATAAGATAAAGCTAAGTAATAACTGAATATATGAATGCACCATACTGGAAACAAAACTTATATATATGGAAGAAAGGTAATGATATGCTTCAAAAAAGATGGACCTCAGACTATATACAAGAAACATAGGCAGTCAAGATTAGCAGTAAATACAAGTATAGATTTACAAGTAAGATAGCCTTACTAGAAACTATAGAGAAGACCAGAGAGCATTTAAGCTTAACAGTGAATTAGATGTTTTTCAAATCATATATTTAAGAGGGTAAAAAAATGCAGTAACTAAGGAATGAGCAACATGTCACATAGCTAAAACAAGAGAGGACCATGTTCAATGAGTTTCTCAAAATAAGATACATGATTACAGAAACATGTAGTAATATTCATCATTTATAGCATTTTTTAATATAACACATCAAAGAATTATTTTAAAGATGAAGATGTAAATATAATTGAGTTACACCAGAAGATAAAGACTGACAATACCTAAAAATAATTTCAGAGAGGCAAGTATTATGTAAAATCTAGCATTTATATCATAACTCAGTGGGATACGGCAAACATTGGGAATCGGACTAGGAATTCATTGCGCATAAGTAGTTTGAAAATTATAAGAACAGAGTCTTATGACTAAACAAAAAAAAAATCCAGTGGACATCAGTATCCACACACAATGTAAATAGTATGATTTCAGCAAATAGCAGTGACTATACTGAACAAAAAAATTAAAAGGATACATGGAAGGATTTACATGAGCGAGTATATTAAGTGCAACATATATCAGTTTCATGTATCATAGATACAAATGTCCAAAGAAGAGTAATCATGTTGCATGCACAGCCTTTTGTTGTTTGTCAACAGAGTGAAACTCATTTTTTAAATAATAGTATGTAGAGACAGACAAATATATATATATATATATATATATATATATATATATATATATATAGTTGTTTGATAAAGATATCTTCAAAAATCTATATAATATATATATATATATAGGATAGTATGTACGGTTTTCAGAAGATATATAGGTATATGAATGAAATTTGAAGTATAGATCTAAAGAGAAAATAAGGATTAAAACAGATGCAGATTTTTGTTAAAAACATAGGGTAAAAAATTGATCTTAGATCTGAAATTTTTTGATCTGGAGAACTTTAAGATATATCGACCGACTGAAAGTGTTAAAAGGAAATTGATTTTAGTTTTTTTTAAAAAAATCAAATTCAGAAGAGAGAATATTGATCTTGTTAGATCAAGGGGAGATTGATATTGTTCTTCGGTCAAAACCCTAAACTCAAAAATATGAACATATAGAACGAAAAATTATACAGATCGTAGATCTGTCGTCCTTTCGATTTGGAAGAATGTGAGATTTGAACAAAATATGATTTTAAAAAATTGAATGGAGAAACATTGACAGAAAAAAAAAAATCAATCTTAGTAGATGAAATCAAACAAAAATTGATTAATAAAAGAAGTTTGGTTTTTTTTAAAAAAAAATCTAGAAAACATAAGTTTACTCGATCAACCGGATCGATAGAACAAATCAATACGAAATCTGTAAAGAACATCGAGATACTGAGAGCGAGAGACATGATTTTCATCATGTTTTGATAGAGAAGAGAAAGTCGGTAATAGAGGAGGGTCGGGTTAAGAGAATCAGATGTGAGAGACGACGGGAGAGAGAAAATGAAACAAAAATTTGAAATTTTATATTTATAGTTTGACTAACCTGGTTGATCCAACGGTGGAGTGCTTTCCTGGATTGAGATCAATGGCTAGGATTTGATTTGGGATCTGAACAGTTGTGTTTCTTTAATTAAAATCGATCAAATGGCTGGGATTGAGTTCCAGGTTTGATCGAGTGGTGCAAGATGGTGATCCATGTGCTTCTAAATAGTTGAATCTGATTGGGTTTTAGCAAAGTGCGGGAGTCCGCATTTTCTTTAAATGTGAAATTTTATTTATTTATTTTTTGTTTTATCTTTTAAAACAACTAAAAAAATTTAATAATTTATGGAACTGAAATTTTTCCATAATACAGTGTTTTGGGTGTGATTTGGATACATATAACAAAATAGGCATGTACAGTCTGTACAGACCTGTTTTGTTATATGTATCCAAATCACACCCAAAACACTGTATTATAGAAAAATTCAACTTCCATAAATTATTAATAAAAATAGTTGTTTAAAAAAAAGAAAAAAATTCGGACATTACATTCGTTCAGACTATATATATATATATAACTAAAAAGGCTAAATTGTTAAACATTATTTACTAATAATTAATTTAAAAACACAACGAGTAATAAAATAAATGATATTAAAGTTTTTTAAAAATCACAAGAATTATATTAAGGTTTTATGAGTAGGATTTATAAACATAATTATAATATAAATATAGAAGTGTGATATAATATGACTAAAAAATAATAAATATATCAAATGAGTTAAAATTTAAAGGTTAATAATAAATAATTAAGTGGAAATATCTAACATATCTAATTCAATTCGTAAATTGAAAAACTATCTGAACTTAGTGGTTAAGTGAATATATCAGCGATATTTAATTTAGTGTCAATGTGTTCTAGTTTAATAATTCCGCTATTAATATGATCATGTAAAAAATTATGCCTAATGTCTATATGCTTCGACCTAGCATGCATAAAGGTATTTTTACTAAGATTGATAGTGCTTGTATTATCACATAGAATTGAATCAAATTTCAAATTATAGTCAGCAAAGTTTGTTTCATCAACAGTATTTGTGCACAGCAATGTGCAACAGCAATATATTCAACTTCAGTGGTTGAAATGGATATCGAGTTTTGTTTCTTAGAGAACCAAGAAATTAAACATCCTCCCAAAAACTGACATGTACCACTGGTACTTTTTCGATCGACGTGATGACCTGCATAGTCAGAGTCTGAAAAACACACAAGATTAAATGGTTGATCTTTAGGATGTCATAAGCCCAATTTAGTTGTTCCTTTAAGATACTGAAAAATCCTTTTCACTGCGACCAGGTGAGATTCTTTGGGATTTGCTTGAAATCTGGCACATTTACAAACACTAAACATAATGTCAGGTCTACTGGCAGTTATATATAGTAAACTTCCAATCATTCCTCTATATTTCTTTGAGTCAAAAGTTTTTCCATTTTAATCATCAATTAATTTATCAGTAGTTGACATAGGAGTATTAAGAGGTTTTGCAGATTCTAACCAAATTTTTTTGATCATTTCTTTACAATATTTAGATTGAGATATACGAATATCTTTTCCTCCTTGTTTGATCTGCAATCCAAGGAAGAAGTTTAATTCTCCAATCATACTCATTTCAAATTCTTTACTCATACTTTCAGAGAAATCATTGCATATAGTAATGTCAGTAGAACCAAAAATAATATCATCAACATATATTTGAATTACAAGAATATCATCATCCTTATTTTTAGTAAATAAAGTAGTATCAACAGTACCCCTTTTAAAACCATTATTTAGCAAAAATTTACTTAGTTGTTCATACCATGATTTGGGGGCCTATTTTAAACAATATAAAGCTTTATGTAATTTATAGACATATTTAGGATGATTAAAATCTTCAAAATCAGGAGGTTATTTAACATAAACTTCTTCTTCTATCACACCATTCAAGAAAGCAGATTTGACATTCATTCAAGAAAGAAGATTTGACATCCATTCAAGAAAGCAGATTTGTGTGTGTGTGTGTGTGTGTGTGTATATATATATATATATATATATATATATATATATATATAAACACACACACATGCATGCATGCATGCAATAAAACAATTTTTGCCCAAATTTATTTTTGTGAGTTTGAAAGAAAATAGGATCTCCTTGCCTTGAAAATGTTTATATGAATCAATTTATTTAACACTTGATATTTAAATTATCAAGGTCAATAAAAATTAATTCAAATAAAATTAGAAAATAGTTTAGTTAAAAGTAAAAATAATTAATTAAATCTCAAACCTATTTAATTACTTCATAATTGCTATCATCAAAATATACTAAAAAATATTAGACCTATCAATTTAGTTTCATTTTAGTTTAATTTAGTTATGATCTATTATCTCCTTATTTCCTTATAAATAAATAAAAATAACAAAAATATTTGCTTATATTTGTTTTATCTGTTGCATTTAGATTAGATTATCATATTGCATGAATCCATGTTTTCAGTTGGTTTGAATTCCATTTAGTCGATGATGAAAATTGAATTACATAATTTTTGAACAGTTTTGATGACTTAGGCTCGGTTGTATTGTCATACCATGATATAAATCTTTAACTATCTGAATCTGTTGTAACCGGTTAGCAGTTTAGAGTAACCATTATGCTTTGCTCAGTGTGAATGGTCACATACTTGTCTTCTTTTGGGAAATTTATGTTTTAATTATAGAGATTTAGTAAACAGATAGTAATGACCTAGATGATGCAGAAGCTTAAGTTTGGGGGAAATGGGTGGTATAAATGTTTAGTTCAATAATAATAAATAAATAAATAAATAAAAATAAAAAAATGTATAAATAAAGACTTAGACTAGTTTAGTTATTTGGCCTTTTATACTCGAGTTAGTACGCCCTAGGGGATGTCTCTACACCCAGCACCCTAAAGTCATCTGGTTTGAAAGTCATTGGTCGAAAGCTCGATACACGAGTATCACTGAATAGCATAAGAGAACTAGACATTGCACAGTCAGGTATATACACGAGAAAGTACGAATATCGCCCTCGTGAGTATATAAAAGCACAATAAACCCCTTGTTGACTCTTAGCTTAGTTGATGTGTAGTCTTGGTTGGAGCTTAATTGTTTACTACCTTTCTTGAGTTGAAACTGTACTTTTTTGTCTAAGAAGCATAGTATGTGAAGTATTTGTATTGTACCAAGTTTAATACTTGCTAAACACACACACACTACATCAGTGACGACATATTCTGATTTGCAAAATGGTATAAATGATTGTCTTGTTCTTGGTTGGATTCTTAGTTTGATGTCATCGTGGTTTCTTTGAGGCAACTCTCGTGGATTTCAATCTAACTGATATTTTGATTCGTTAGCATGTAGATTAGATTGCATTTCACTTAGCTTTTGCATTGCATTTGTGTTTTGTTGTTTGGGGCAAGCAACAGTTTAAGTTTGAGGGTATTTGATAAGTAGGTCTATACCTACTTATTGTATATTATCTTACCATAACTGTTGTTTAATCTCAGTCGTTTTAGTTATTTTTCATTCATTTCTTCTCTTTTTGTAGGTTTCACGTTCAGAAACTTGCTCGGTGGCATTATAGTTAAAAAAGAGGATAAATTGGCATGGCATACATGGAACATAGTGCATGGGAGCAAAAGAAGTCTAAGCATAGTGGAAAGGGGAGCAATAGCCAGCTTTGGATGCATGAAGTCAAGATGCAGCAGCAGAACAGCAGAACAACAGAATTATAGACTACCAACAAGCACAGCTGCGTCTAACTTACAAAGGAAGGGAGCACAGTTGTGCCCAAGCCCAACTGCCAATTGCCTTGGTGCGCAACTGTACCCAGAACAAGCACAAAGTCTGCGCAGCTGCGCCAGTCTCTAATGTCAAGTATGCTGACTTTTCACTTATTGCACCACTCGAAATCTTACTTGAATGAGGGGTCATTTGAAGTTATGGTATTGATATAGATCGTTTTTATTGCCTCTTTTAGATATAGAAACGCATAGAGAGAACTTAAGGCACATTCATCTCTTATTTTGTATCTCTCTTGTTTGTATTCCATTTTTCTAAATTAGGTTAGATTGGGGCAAAATTTGGGAACATTGAAGCTTAGATTCAACATTGAAATTTCAAATTAGAGAAGGAGACAAGATTTGAATCTCTCACTCATTATTTTCTCTTTCTTTTCATTTTGGTTTTCAATGTATGCACAATCTTTAGTGATGGATGTTGATTTATCTATGAACTAATTCCCATTATAGGGTTATAATGAATCTTAATATTTTGTTCAGATTTCTGTACTTCTTTGTGAGTTTTGATTGATTATTTATGTGGATTGTCTAATGTGGTTTGCTTTAATAGTATAATTGTTTGATCACCAATTATCGTAATAGCTTGAATGAAATTGATAAATGGAGTATGAGTTTAGACTTGACCACTGATGATTGGGTAATATACCCATAAATTGATTACGTTTAGCCTTAATTTGTTGTGTGTTTGAAGCGTTTTAGAGTTATTTTACTCGTTTAAGTTGTGTTGTGGCAGGATTGTGCGTTGTTGGAGCGATTGGAGGCAATTGGGCTAAAAAAGGGGCAAGATTCATTTTCTGCCGGAGCGCTATTGCAAAGGTACAAAACAGCGCCGGGGCGCTAGTCGTCCGTTGACTCTGACTTGGGCGCGCACATGTGGAACGGACGAGGGTTGGGCTTTGACCATCGTTTGACTACGAATTTGGTGTGTTTTAGAAGCCTATTTGGACTAGGATTTGTGGAATTGGGCAAGTAAATATAAATATATTCTATTTATCGAATGGAGAGGAACCACTACACAATTTTGGGAGAGAGCAAGGAGCAAGATCAAATCGGAAGACTTACAATTTGGAGTTCTTCTACTTTATTCTTTTAAATTGTGTAACTTCTTTAAGGATGATTTATCAATTATTTATGATTTTTGTTTCCGTCATGAACTAATTCTTTTTATTAAGATTCCAATAGAACCTTTTAAGATTATGAATTAATTATTTAATTTATTCCAATTATTTATGTTGAAGTAAATTGTTCATCATGCCTTGTATTTATTGATTAATTATCTGGCCAATAATTACCGTGTTACTCTAGGAGGAATCGAGAGAAGAATTCTAGGGTTAGAACTAGGCATGGTGACATGTGACTTAGTTATTTACACTGTGAATAATTAGGTTTGTGAATAGAATGAGAATATATATTTGCTGCATGTAACACATAAGGAATTGAGATTGTAGCGAGTTTAATTCAATTGTTTTGCATAGAGATATAGCAAAATTAATCTGGGTTAAATAGAATGCAATTGATCACTTGAGAGAGGGCTTTTGGCATTTGAGAATTCATGTTAATAATTCAGTAGACATAATAATTGGGATAATTGAATAATTGGTTTAATAATCATAATTGGGGAAATTGGAGTCTTAATTATCATTCATCTGCATTCAAATAATTTTTAATTTGTTCTTGTTTTCTTTTAGCATAATTTCTTGGTTATATTTACAATTACTTTTCTTAACTTTAATAATCACAATTTTTAGGTTGTTTAAATAAAATTGGATTGATACAGTACTAGTAGTTGGAATTTATTAATTAGAATTCTCTGAGGTATCGATACTCTAATTTATCACTATATTACTTGTTGATCGTGTATACTTGCACGTTTTCTTTGATTGTGAAATCAACCAACAAGTTTTTGGCGCCGTTGTCGGGGACTTCTTTTGTTAATATTAATTCCATACTAGTTATAATCAATTCGGTCTTAATTTAAATGTTACTTAATTTTTCTTCTTGTTTTCACAGGAATTCTTTGCAAGTGTATGCACACTAGATCAAGGGCACAAAGGGAACTTTTTCCTTATATCGACGAGATTGAAAGGAAATTCTGAAAAGGGCAATCGACAAGTGAGGTAACACCCAAGGAAGAAGAATTGGAGGATCAAGAAATTCCAGTGAACATGGCAGGGAACGATCAGAAATCACTTAGGGACTATGCCATACCGATTGTCACAGATATACAGTCGAGCATTAGGAGACCAGCAATCAATGCTAACAATTTTGAGATCAAACCAGCTACCATTCAAATGCTTCAGAATTAATGTTAGTTTGGGGGTGGTCCATTGGATGATCCGAATGAGCATATCTTGAGCTTCTTGGAAGTTTGCGACACCTTCAAATTCAACAATGTGTCGGAAGATGTTACAAGGTTGAGAATGTTCCCATTCATTTTGAAAGACAAATCACGCAGTTAGTTATACGCTCAGCCTCCTGACTCAATCCACACTTGGGACGACTTGGCTCAAAAATTTCTAGCGAAGTTTTTCCCACCAGCAAAATCAGCAAAACTACGGAATGACATTCATACCTTTGCACATTTTGATTCGAAATCGTTGTATGAGGCGTGGGAAAGGTTTAAGGATATGCTCTGCAAATGTCCACACCATGGAATTCCATAGTGGATGCAATTAGCGATATTTTGCGATGGGTTAAAAGCATCCACAAGGGCAAGTATTGACGCAGAAGTAGGAGGAGCAATTAGGTCTAAAAACCTTGATGAGGCATTTCAGTTGTTAGAGACGATGGCCACCAACAACTATCAGTGGCCCATGACAAGGTCTAATCCTCCGAAAGCAACGGGAAAATATGATGTGGATGCAATAACATCTTTACAAGTGCAAATGACAGCAATGGCTAAGCAGATAGAATTATTGCGTCCGCAATCCACTCAACAAATAGCTATGGTCTCTGAAATTTGTGTTGGGGGTCATACTACGGATCAATGTGCCATCAATGCTGAAGTAGCACAATATGTGGGAAGTTATAGTCGGTCTACTCAGCCTTATCCAAATCAAAGTACATATAATCCGGGTTGGAGAAATCATCCTAGGTTTTCATGGAGTAACAACCAAGCTACAGAACAAGCACCGAGACAGCAAAACAATTCCGGGTTTCAAAACCAGACACAACAACCCGTGCGAAAAGCAAGCTGGGAAGAAGCCTTGGAAAGATTTGTTAAGGCAGTTGAGAAAAAAAGTGAGGAGAGTGATAAAAGATTGAATCAAGTGGAGTTGAGTATACAAAGTCAGACTGCATCGATCAAAAACCTAGAAAATCAAATGGGGGCAAATGGCATATGCTTTGAATAACCGATAACTTGGAACACTTCCAAGCGACACCGAGAAAAACTCGGGCAGAGTCGAGCATTATAAAGCGGTAACTCTACGAAGTGGGAAAGAACTACAAGACTCATTCACGGATAAGGAAAAGGAGGACAAGGTACAAATTGAAATTGAGAAAGTGGTGGATATCGAAAAACATCAAGAGGAGACCTCACAGCAGAAAAATTTGGAACCAACCCGTACAATGTCCCCCATACCGTATCCGCAGAGATTTCAGAAATCCAAATTAGATAAACAGTTCTCTCGATTTTTGGATATCTTCAAGAAATTGCACATCAACATCCTCTTCGCCGAAGCCTTGGAACAGATGCTAAGTTATGCGAAGTTTATGAAGGAGGTTCTGTCAAAGAAAAGGAAATTGGGTGAATTCGAGACAGTAGCATTGACGTAAGAATGCAGTGCTATCATTCAGAATAAGTTACCGCCAAAGCTCAAGGATCTAGGTAGTTTTAATATATCATGCGAGATTGGAAATCAGTTTTCTGGACGAGCCTTATGTGATTTGGGGGCCAGTATTAATCTAATGCCATTATTCGTCTACATCCAGTTCGGACTTCAGGCTCCACGCCCAACAAATATCAGTTTGCAGCTAGCGGATAGATCGGTTACATATCCACAAGGTATAGTTGAAGATGTGCTAGTAAAAGTGGATAAATTTATCTTCCCCGCGGATTTCTTTATTCTCGATTGTGAAGTGGATAGTGAGATTTCGATCATTCTTGGGCGACCATTTTTAGCAACAGGTAGAACATTGATTGATGTTCAAAAAGGTGAATTGACAATGCGAGTTGAAGATCAACATGTCACCTTTAATGTTTTCAAGTCAATGTCATTTCCAAAAGAAAAAGGTGAATTTATGCGGGTTGATATCATGGAGGAATTGTTGAATCACAAGTTCAACACAACTTTTTCGAAGGACCCACTTGAATCTATTTTGCTCGGGGCAGACGAATATAGCATTGAAGAAGATATCGAATACGTCAAATGGCTAGACACACCAGCAGTGTTCCGGAAAAGCACTCAATCCTTCGACACCATAGAGAGGCCCGAAGCTGAAGGTAAAAAGTTCAAACCGTCAATAGAAGAGCCACCAATGCTAGAGTTAAAGCCATTACCACCCCATCTGCAATATGCTTATTTAGGAAAAGATGAGACCCTACCAGTTATTGTTTCCACAGAATTGACTGATACACAAAAGGAAAACTGCTACGGGTTTTGCGAGAATTCAAAACAGCAATTGGGTGGACTATAGCGGACATTCGAGATATTAGCCCATCATTTTGCATGCATAAAATCTGAATGGAGGAAGGGGCAAAACCAACCATTGAGATCCAAAGAAGGTTAAACCCCATCATGAAGGAGGTGGTGAAAAAGGAAATAATAAAGTGGTTGGATGCTGGCATTATTTACCCGATCTCAGATAGTTCATGGGTGAGTCCTGTCCAATGCGTACCAAAGAAAGGGGGTATGACAGTGGTGAAGAATGAAGCGAATGAGCTCATCCCTACTCGAACAGTTATAGGATGAAGAGTGTGCATGGACTACCGCAAGTTAAATAAAGCCACACTTAAGGATTACTTCCCCTTACCATTCATTGATCAGATGTTGGATAGGCTAGCGGGACATCAATTCTCTTGTCTCTTGGATGGTTATTCTGGATATAATCAAATTGCCATAGCACCGGAGGATCAAGAGAAAATGACTTTCACATGCCCATACGATACGTTCGCATTTCGGCGAATGTCTTTTGGTTTATGTAATGCACTAGCAACCTTTCAGCAGTGCATGATGGCAATCTTCTCCGACATGGACAAGAAAAATTTGGAGGTATTTATGGACAATTTTTTCGTGTTTGGAGATAGCTTTGATTTTTGCTTGCAAAATCTGATGTTAGTATTGAAACGATGCGTGGAGACTATTCTGGTTCTTAATTGGGAAAAATGTCACTTTATGGTGAAAGAAGGGATTATTCTTGGGCATAGGGTTTCTGCAGTAGGGCTAGAGGTGGACAAAGAAAAGATTGAAACTATTGAGAAATTACCACTTCCATCATCTGTGAAGGGAATCCGGAGCTTTTTGGGACATGCTGGTTTTTATCGACGTTTCATCAAAGATTTTTCAAAAAATCTCAAAACCCTTGTGTTCCTTGTTAGAGAAAGATGTGCCCTTCAAAATAGATCAGTCATGTATCGAGGCATTCGAGATTTTAAAGAAGAAGCTAGTATCTGCTCTAATCATTGTGGCGCCCGATTGGTCTCTATCATTTGAATTGACGTGCGACACCGGTGACTATGCAGTGGGAGCAGTTTTAGGTCAACGTCTCAACAAAATTTTCCATACAATCTATTACTCAAGCAAGACGTTGACAGATGCTCAGTTGAACTATACAACCACCGAAAAAGAACTCCTTGCAGTTGTGTTGGCCTTCGACAAATTTAGAGCATATCTCATCGGAACCAAGGTTATTGTCTACACGAATCATTCTGCAATCAAATATTTGATCGAAAAGAAGGATGCCAAACCAAGGTTAATCCGTTGGGTGTTACTGCTTTAGGAGTTTGATTTGGAGATCCGGGATAGAAAGGGTACTGAAAATCAAGTAGCGGATCATCTTTCGCGGCTGAAAAATAATGATGTTCAGAGGAAAGACAATGCATTGATTAACGAGAAATTTCTGAACGAACAACTTCTACGAGTGACCACAATATTGCCTTGGTATGCTGATTATGTGAACTATATGGTTGCTAAGGTACTACCTCCGGATTTGAATTCGCAACAACGAAAGAAATTCCTCTATGACGTGAAGCAATACTATTGGAATGAACCGTTCTTGTTTAAAGCCTGTGCAGATTAAATGATTAGATGTTGTATACCTCATGAAGAGATGGACAGTATCTTAGGTCATTGCCATTCATCCGACTATGGAGGTCATTATTCCGGTGATCGAACTACGGTCAAGGTGTTACAATCTGGATTTTATTGGCCTTCGTTATTCAAGGATGCCTATCCCTATGTGCTAAAGTGTGACAGATTTCAACGCGTTGGTAATATCTCCAAGCGAAATGAGATGCCACTCAACTCTATTTTGGAAGTAGAATTGTTCGACGTTTGGGGCATTGATTTCATGGGACCGTTCCCCTCATCTTTCAATAATCAGTATATTCTGTTGGCAGTGGATTATGTTTCCAAATGGGTCAAAGCCGCAGCTTTGCCCATAAACGATGCTAACGTCGTCCTGCGATTTTTAAAGAAAAATATTTTCACGCGATTTGGGACTCCACAGGCAATAATAAGTGATGAGGGAACACATTTCTGCAACAAGCAGTTCACAAAGTTACTGGTGAAGTATGGGGTTCACCATAAAATCGCAGCTGCATATCAGCCCCAAACCAATGGCCAAGCTGAGGTTTCGAATAGGGAGGTCAAGAGAATTCTGGAAAAGGTGGTCAATCCGTCTCGAAAAGATTGGTCGCTACGTCTTGACGATTCTCTATGGGCATATCGTACATCATATAAGAATTCGATCGGTATGTCACCTTATCGAATGGTTTACAAAAAAGCGTGTCACCTCCCAGTCGAGCTAGAATATAGTCCATACTGGGCCATTCGGAAGCTCAATTTTGATGAACAAGCAGCGGGTGAGCAAAGGTTAATGCAGTTGAACGAGTTGGATGAATTCTACTTTAACGCGTATGAAAAAGCAAAACTCTACAAGGAGAAAGTCAAAGCTTGGCATGATAAGAAAATTCTCGATAAAACATTTCAACTGGGCCAATAAGTCTTGCTCTTCAATTCGAGATTGCATTTATTTCAAGGGAAACTGAAATCACGTTGGTCAGGACCTTTTACAGTCGTATCTGTTGCCCCACATGGTACCATTGAGATCGAAAAACCAAATTCAAATTGCACATTAAAGGTTAACGGTCAACGACTCAAACATTACTGGAGTGGACATATTGAAAGGCAAACTACGTTCGTAAATCTCTCCGACCCAGCGAACAATTGAGTAAACTAACAAAGTCGGGCCGTCGACAGTAAACCAAGCACTTATTGGGAGGCAACCCAATCAAATTTTATTTTATTTTATTTTATTTCTTGGAGTATTTTAGTTATTCTTCTTATCTATTGCATATCATGTCTCTATTTTTGTATTAGAAAGTAGAGTTACTCATCATGGTGGGTGGTTAATTAAATTCCATGTTGCAGGTGAAAAGAAGTGTGAATGAAGGAATTCTTGAAGCCACTGCCTAACAGCGCCCCGACGCTGCGAATTCCCCATGACATAGCGCCCCGGCGCTAAGGAGAAATTGAACATACTGCTCTATAGCGCCCCGGCGCTGTTCTGTAGTACAAAGATAGCGCCCCGGCGCTGAGGCATTTCACCAGACTCTGATCAATAGCGCCCCGGCGCTGTAGCACTAGGCTTAAATAGCGCCCCGACACTAAGGGGCTCCTGAACCTTCTGCTTAATAGCGCCCCGGCGCTGTTTTCCCATACAAACATAGCGCTCCGGCGCTAGGGGACGGCCAAGAGTCCTATTTGAGTTACAAATGTTGAACGGTTACACTCCTTCCTTTTATTAGAACACGTCTTCTTCTTCTCATCTAATACACAATTTTTCTCTCTCTCACTTGGTTACACGCCTCTCACTTGCTTATCAAATCGATTGTTAAACCCTACAATAGTGACACAATTCTCATCCTCTTTCACGATCATCTCCCAAGGTATGTTGTATGTTTTAATTCCATTTTTTTTGTGCAACAAGCATGGGTTTTGATGTATTTGGTGAGTGTCCTTCATCCCAAATGCATAATTCTTTTTCACCTCGATATAAGGCTTTTATCTTGTTTCTATATTGCATAATGGCATTAATTTGCTCACCTTCAAGTAGAGATTTCAATCATGGGATATTTTTTATGATTAAGAGGTATGAATTGATAGTAACTTAGTGAAAATCTAAATAATTAATGAGTAGCCTCTTAGATGCTTGATGAATTGCCTGAACCATTGATCTTGCCCACATGTATCACCATGTTCAAGCACTTCTATTCTAGACCATCTTGCCACCACAATAGCATATATTCATGGCTATCAGTGCCTATAGTAAATTGGAGTGTGGAGAATTACATTATGTGGATACATGCTTGTTTACTTTTGTAATCCATGTTAAATCGTTTGGGCATCTCTTGGGTTGGTTTTGCTAATTCTAGTAAATGAAGAATTCATGACTCCAATCGATACAATTGTACATGCACTAACATTTTTCTGTAAAGCACCACCCCCACCAATGTGCTCAATTTCCACATATCTTTCAAAGTTTGGGGGTAAAGTCATATATAAGTTTATCGAAGTTCAAAATTTGTTCAAGACTAATATATATGCTGGTACTTGCAGAACTTTTGATATGGCATCCAAACGTCAACGAGGAGAAGGCTCAGGTTCCACAACTACCCCCCCCCCCTCGAGATTTGACAACCGACGTTTTGTTAGTCTTGTGGCTCAGGAAAGATACAACCGCATGGCTACTCGATCATTGGTTTCGGAACGTGGGTTGAGACCAGATCAATCAAAGGATGGAGAAATGGCAGTCATGATAGCCGAGAGAAACTGGTTCACACTCATCGAGCAGCCCGATCCAGCAGTGATTGCAGTTGTGAAAGAATTTTATGCCAACGTGCCCAAACATAATCATTACAGAGTATTTGTAAGGGGAAAAATAGTGGAAATTGGTGAAGAGGACTTCAATGGGTGCTATCAGCTGCCACTAGAAGGATTGGATGATGAATACGCATGGTTAGTGAGTGATGGGCCAGATTATGAACAGATAATTTGGCAGCTGTGTCAGCCGAGCACCACATGGATAGTACACGAATGCGGTAACATGACTTTCCCACTTTCCAATCTCAGCTTATATGGGAAAGCATGGTATGCATTTCTTTGCTCAAAACTCATTCCATGCACCCATGTAAGTCATGTTACCAGGGAACATGCAGTGCTTCTATACTCAATCATCAAAGGATTCAAAATTGATGTGGGTCATCTCATTTTGCAATCCGTTCTCTGATCATCTCGAGGAAGTACCACTAGAGGATTACCACATCCATCCCTCATATGTGTATTATGTGCTAAGTTCGGCGTCAAATGGAAATCAGACGAGATGATCCAAAGGCCTATGCCAGTGTTGGACCACAAGTTGATCAGCCGGTACAAAGTATGGACTGGTGGAGAAAACCACCCTAGGGGATTGGGTTTTATAATTCCCCAAGCTGAACAATCTCAAGCTCCACCGTCCCAGGCTCTATCTACATACGGTCCCTCGTCTGCCGCGTATAGAGGTGTGGTTCCCAAAGCTATTCAAAGAGAAATCAATAGTTGGTTCTACAATCTTGAAGCCCAAAATGTCCGCCTGTCTGAGCGCCAAGACGTTATCTTTAAGTATTTGGTTGACCAGTTTGCCGCACAGAATGCGATGAATGCCCAGCAATTTCCAAATGTTAGTCTCAGTCAGTTTCCATCTGCTCCAGTCCTGCCATTTTTTCCCTCATCTAATCTAGAAATGAGCGAGGATGCTAATGATCCAGCCGACACTTAAGCTCATCAGGGGAGTCCTCTGTTTTATTTTGTTTTATCTTTCGCATGAGGAAATTGCTCTTGATAAGTTTGGGGGTGGTTGTTAAGTTTTATTTTTCTTAGTTGCACGAGTAAACTTGTTTTTAGTTTTTTTTTAATGTTGCATTTAGGATTGCATGTTAATTCCAGCTTTTGATAATAAGTATATTTGAAGGCCAATGATGAACTTAAAATTGCATGAACAAGTCTAGTAAGGATTGTTGAGTCAGTAATATGATGTTCTTGACATGATTTGAATCCCTATCTGTTTGACACTGATGTTTCAAGGATAGCACATTTGGAAAGATGACCATGTTAGCTATGATAGTTTAAATGGATAGATAGTAGAGTTCTAAAGGATGCATGCTAATGAAATGAAGGAACAAGTTAAGTAGTTAGTGAAGACTGAATTTAGATTTGAACTTAAGTTTGGGAAAAATATATTGAGTATACAAGCTTTGAGCTAGCTAATATATATATATATATATATATATATATATATATATATCGTGACTAGTCTTGTTTCGGTGCCTTTGTTACTTGAGTAAGTACGCTCGAAGGGGTATCTTAAAACCTAGCGCCCTAAGGTCTTAAATGGTATAGGAGTCATTGGTCGAAAGCTCGCTAAGGGGTAGCACTGTTAGCCTAATGGAATGAGACATTGCACAGTCATGGTTAAAAAAAATAACAAAAAAAAAAAGAAAAACAATAAAACGGGAAAAGAGTAAAATGCCCCCGTTTAGCAAAAACAAGCATAAGTATTCCATGTTGAATCTTGAACTTTGGTGATTGCTTAATTTCAGTTGAATCTAGTTTATTTGATGCGTTCTTGAGTTGAACTGTATGAAGCTTATTAAGAACTTTATTATCTTTCAGATTTTTGCTTGTCACTGGTCAGCATGGTTGATTGAACACACACTCACAATATCAGTAATAATATATTTTGATTGATTGATTGTTGGGATATTGTTGATCTGTTTTAACATGAGGTATTAGCATGTTTTTGTGATTTTTCTGAGGCATATGGATATTCATTAACTATTAAATTGATGGAATTAAGGTCCTTTAGTTAGTTTGCATTTGCATGATGTTGCTTGAGGACACACAACGATTTAAGTTTGGGGGTATTTGATGATTGGGTAATATACCCATGAATTGATTACATTTAGCCTTAATTTGTTGTGTGTTCGAAGCGTTTTAGAGTTATTTTACTCGTTTAAGTTGTGTTGTGGCAGGATTGTGCATTGTTGGAGCGATTGGAGGAAATTGGGCTAAAAAAGGGGCAAGATTCATTTTCTGCTCAATAGCGCCGGGGCGCTATTGCAAAGGTACAAAACAGCGCCGGGACGCTAGTCGTCCGTTGACTCTGACTTGGGCGCGCGCGTGTGGAACGGACGAGGGTTGGGCTTTGACGATCGTTTGACTACGAATTTGGTGTGTTTTAGAAGCCTATTTGGACTAGGATTTGTGGAATTGGGCAAGTAAATATAAATGGATTCTATTTACCGAATGGAGAGGAACCACTACACAATTTTGGGAGAGAACAAGGAGCAAGATCAGATCGAAAGACTTACAATTTGGAGTTCTTCTACTTTATTCTTTTAAATTGTGTAACTTCTTTAAGGATGATTTATCAATTATTTGTGATTTTTGTTTCCGTCATGAACTAATTATTTTTATTAAGATTCCAAAGGAACCTTTTATAATTATGAATTAATTATTTAATTTATTCCAATTATTTATGTTGAAGTGAATTTTTCATCATGCCTTGTATTTATTGATTAATTATCTGGCCAATAATTACCGTGTTACTCTAGGAGGAATCGAGAGAGGAATTCTAGGGTTAGAACTGGGCATGGTGACATGTGACTTAGTTATTTTCACAGTGAATAATTAGGTTTGTGAATAGAATGAGAATATCTATTTGTCGCATGTAACACATAAGAAATTGGGATTGTAGCGAGTTTAATTCAATTGTTTTGCATAGAGATATAGAAAAATTAATCTGGGTTAAATAAAAGGCAATTGATCACTCGAGAGAGGGCTTTTGGCATTTGAGAATTCTTGTTAACAATTCAGTAGACATGATAATTGGGATAATTGAATAATTGGTTTAGTAATCATAATTGGGGAATTGGAGTCTTAATTATCATTCATCTGCATTCAAATAATTTTTAATGTGTTCTTGTTTTCTTTTAGCATAATTTCTTGGTTATATTTGAAATTAGTTTTCTTAACTTTAATAATCACAATTTTTGGGTTGTTTAAATAAAATTGGATTGATACAGTACTAGTAGTTGGAATTTATTAATTAGAATTCTCTGAGGGATCGATACTCTAATTTATCACTATATTACTTGTTGATCATGTATACTTGCACGTTTGCTTTGATTGTGAAATCAACCAACAACAACATGGGTTTGTGTTCATGAATTCTACATGGTGATGGAATTCATGATTCGTGCCTAGGATAGAAATATATCAAAGCACCGCAAGTAGTCTATTGAGAACTTGAGCTTCAACCCGCTTTAATTATAATTCAAATAGAGATATAGTGAGTTAGTCAATTTGGGTGTTTGCATTTATTCTATCTATTTGTAGATTGAATGTGATATGGGTATAGTACATCGAGACATGGTCATATCTTACCTTCGTGTTCTAGACTAGTAGTCCAAAATAATCAATTGAGCTTATAGGAAGTGTAGTAATTTGGATAACGCATTAAATGGAGTAATAACCCCATATTTCCCTTATTTGGCTATTTTAATTTATTAATTAGTTGTCTTATTACACTTAGCATTTTTAGATAAAATATAAATTGTTCATCTGTTTAAGTAAATCGAGATAATTATAAAGTTGATGCATGTTAGTTAAAATATAATTCATATTCTATGTGGGATCGATACTCTACTTTCATTATATTACGTGTTGACCATGTGCACTTGCGTGTGTGTGTTACTTTGATTAATACCCAAACAAGCCAACACCACTCGCTTTGTTGACCACGCCAAGAGTGAGCAATATCCTGCACATTAGATGAATAACAAAATGCGCCAAAAGCTTGACGGGTCGGGCTATCGGGGATAGCTTCGATATAAAAATTAGTAAAATTTCGTCAATGAGGCATATGAAGTTAAAGTTCATGAAATTGAATGCTCATCGGGTCTACCACTTAACTCGTATTCACTGAGTTTTTATCTTATCGCTAAAGATCTTAAAATTGAGTATGAAAATGAATTTTCCCTAAGCAAGTTGTGAATCGCTAACTTCAAGGTTATTATTCTTTCCTTTCACAGGAAAACTTTTAAGCATCCATGGTCATTGCTCATGAGTAAGATCAAATTCAAAAGATTTATCTCCCTTTATCAAAGATACTCCATCTTCGCTCTAGACACCGTTCTTCGCAAAATTAACATCATATGACATGTGCACTATAAGTGACACAACTCTTAGCATGGGTTTCTCTTCCATGACTTTAGATCCTTTCATTATGATCTCACAAAAAAATTTATTGTTTTGACTCTATAATTTTTTCTCCTCGTTTAACTTGTCTCGTTTTTTTAGGTTATTCAGAGTTACCCATTTAATGAGTTTTGGACCAATGACTCTTAAACCAAACAGCTTTAGGGCACTAGGAGTAAAGACACTCCATCAAGTTTACTTATTTTAGTAACAAAGGCCACACTTCGAGATTAGTCAGGCGGTCTACTCTATTTGTTCCTTGCATGACCTATGCAAGATTCTTTATTTTAGGCTTAAGTTACCCATGTAACAAGTGTTAGGTTGGTGACTCCCAAACCAGATGATTTTAGGGCACTAAGTTTTAAGACACCCCTCAAGTTTATTTACTCGAGTAACCCAAGCCATGATTTAGATCTGGTTAGATCTCAGCTTCTTCTCCCTTGCAATTCTTGTTTTCTTAGGCACTAAGTTACCCATGTAGCAAGCTTTAGGACAGTGACTCCCAAACCAGACGGCTTTAGGGCACCAGATGTAAAGACAACCTTCAGGCTTAATTACTTGAATAACTCATACCACAATTCAAGACATTGGGATGACTACTTATCTTTTATCTTCGCATTAATTGTCATTGATGTCGCCATAGTTTTATACCTCACAACTAAGAGTCAGGGAAATCGCAAAGTGCTGACATGCTTATGAGGCTGAGTCTACTCCAAAAAGTGCTTTGAACTAGGATGACGTGTGACAACCCAAAAAATTAGACAATTTATGAAAATCTTAAATGATTGATTTAAGGTTAAATAATAGACCTAGACAGAAAATAAGTGTATGCGTTTGATGTTATTGGGATTGAATTTTGAGGATTTCAAAATTCGGTGAAGGATATAGGGAATTATTCAGGATTAAGAATTTATGTAAATATGCTTTGTGTATATGGTTAATGATGTGTTCAGAATGTGGTTAAGGGTCATGGGTTGATCAGATAAATTATATCTGTGACAAACCCTAAGTTTATATTAAGAGCGTCAACGTCCAGTTAGAAAACTCTAACGTCTAATAAGAAACCCTAGAAATCGGTTCTGGAAACCCTAGTTTCAGTTCCGGGAAATCCAAAACCCTAAATCGAATATTACAAACCCTAGATTGGGAATGCAATGTTATATACAAGGTTAAACGTCATTAATATTTAATTAATTAGAGAAAACCCTAATGAATTATCTAAAATCTTAATTGATTATTTGAAAACCCTAATACTAGATCTGAAAATCCTAATTTCTTATTCTGATAAAATGAAACCCTAATCTGGGAATATAACGGAGAATTTTAATGCTTTAGTGCTATTAATTAAGTACTAATTAGGGTAAAGGTTAATGAATTAACAAAGCCTAATTTCCCATTTTTGGAACCCTAATTATTCCGTCAGAAACTCTAATGCTCAATTGTGGATTTAATTGCTAAAATTAGCAATGTTAATTAGGAAACCCTAATCCTAATTATTTCAATTTATGAGTAATTAGAAAACTCTAATCTAATTACGAATATTTAATTTCTACTTTAGAAAATTATTTTCTATTAGAAAACCCTAATTTGTGGTTTGAAAACCCTGATGACCATTTTGAACCCTAATTGTGCAGTGATGGATTTAATTGCTTAATTAGCAAAGTTAATTAGGAAATATGTATCCTAATTGTCAAGTTATTAGAAACCCTAATCTAATTAGGAAATCTAATTTCTAAAATTGAAATATTATTTTTCTATTTAAAACCCTAGAATGTGGTTTTGAATCCTAATGTACAATTTGACCCTAAGTGTTTATTAACAATTTTAATTAGGATAAATTAGTCCTAATTAGCAAGATTGATATATGATTAGGAAATTGTAATGTAATTAGAAAATTCTAATTACGATTTTAAAATTGTTAATTTTCTATATCGAAAATCTTAATCCGAAAATCTTAGAATTACAAGTTGCTAAATCTTAAAGGGTTAAACCCTAAAACCCTAAAGATCCAAACCCTAAACCCTAAGGGTTTGATCAAATACCAATTTTGGAATTAAAATTGTGTGGTAATGACATTTATGCCCTTTTTGTCACATTTTCTTTTATGTGGAGTGTAAATCTTGCTAAATCTTGGAGTTGGTAAACCACTAACTTGACATTTTGACTCATAATAATCCAGCAAATCAGCCCCATTTGACAGCACCACAAGCCTATTGCATGAATCAAGGATTATAAATAGATTAGGAAAGAGAAAGTGTAAAAAATTTGGTCATTTGCACTCAAGCTCTCAACTTACATTTCTCTCTCCAAAACCTTAGAATTTTTGGAGTGATTCAGTCACTAGATAACCCATTTAGAACACCAAAATCAGTAAATGAGATCAAAGATCAAGGATTTGTCAAGAGAGGTATAAACCCTAACTCACCATTTGATCTTGTATGCTAAAGTAAAGTTTGTGTTTATGTGTTTATTTAAGTGTTAGAAAATGTTTTATGATGATCTATGATGATCTATCATAGATCCATAGCATCAAAGTGGGGAAAAATCGAAGTTTTCAAAATCTGTCCAAGAACACAAAAGTGGCCTGACAACCGAATGTCAGTGGCCTTATATTCTTTTCTGTTTTTGATTTTTGTTGTTTTAAATTTTGAATATGTAGCTTGTCATATGGTCTTTTATCTGCAAGAGACATCACAGTCATTGGATGTCTAGATCGTGAGTTATTAACGGTCAAACTCCGTTGACCGAGATTGACCGGGTGATTTCTGGGTAACCCAGAAATCCTAAACCGGCGTCTGACAGGTTTTTGGTTAGCCCATATCTGTCAGTGGTAACGTGTTTTGATGATGTTTTTGTAACAGATTTCTATCCTGTCATTCGTAATTTAAGTTTGTGGCTTAAGATAATATAAACAAGCAACAGATTATAAGTAATCGATGGTCAAAGTAGGTGACTAGCACTGTTTTAGCGTTTCTGGAAAACCCAAAAAATGGTTAGACAATTTCTCTGACAGACTTTGACCGGTTTATAAATTGTGATTGTGTTATTTTCTGACTGATCTATTGTTACATTATTTGTCCTTGACATAAGTACTACTTACTTGAACCATGAGACTACATGAACCAAGATCGGAACCTAGAATTAATCGAGCATGAAACTGGACCCTCAAACTGCCTGGGTTTCTGGAAAACCCAGGTGACGTCTGACAGGAACTTTGGGAGATCAGATCTCCTTGTGTGTTTGTGTTATGACCAAGTTGATGATTTCTAGTTTTAGTGTTACATTTCAGCTATACATTTCCGGTTTAAGGTAGTTCAGAAACTGATTACACACAAAGTTATAGTCGGTCAAACCAGCCCCCTCTCACGCAACCCTGTCAGTGTTCTTGAGTGAAGAACACCAACGGTGACAGACAAGTGTCCCTAAAGGCCTTTAGCGACAGTTTATTTATTAATTTCCGAAAATGAATTAAAAATTAGAAAAAATGGTTTTTAATTATTAAAATACAAAATAAATTATGAAAAATTATTTTAAAGTCTGAAAAATAGTTTTTAACTATTTTGAGTATATTTCTAAAATATTTGGTATTTTTGGAATGTAAATGGTATTTATTTATTTAATTATAATATTAAATAAATTATTTAAAAATAGTTTTAATTCATGAAAAATCATGAAAAATTATTTTATGGTATAAGAAAATATTTTAAGTTATTTTTGATGACTTTTAATATTTTGGGATGAATTTCATTAATTAATCAATATTAATGATAATTAGTTTATTTAATGAATATATTAAATAAATTATTGAAAATTAGTATTAATGTTTTAAAAATCATATAAAAATGATTTAAGTGTTATAAAAATATTTTAAGTTATAAAATGTAACTTTTGATATTTTGGCATGAAAATATTAATATTTTAATATTAATATTAATTATCGGATAAAGGATTAAAGTGTTGGAAAATCATATAAAATGATTTTTAAAGTATTAAAAAAATACTTTGTGATATTATAATTATATTATAATATTATGTAATGATTTTCATTAATAATTTATATTAAATGAATATTAATGATTAAGGTATTAAGTGGTATTTAATTCATTTAAATACGGTTTTAAGGATGGAAAAATGTTGATAAATGGTAATAATTATCCGAAAGTTATTACGAGCCTAGGAAAAATGTTTTGTTTGATAAGAAATTATCTGTGATAATTTTTAAGTGTTAAGTCAGAGTTTAATTGAACTTAAACTCGATAAAAGTCCGACTAGACCGTCGGGATGATAGAATTGTGTCGGTTTCAATTCAGACTGCAATAGTTTGACTTGATACCTAGTTTTATGTGTGTTATAGACTGATAGGGTTATGTATTATGTGTTTAGGTTATTCTGTGTGTATAAATATAACAGTATATTACTGTGATGATATTATTCTAATATTGGAGATCTATATTATTAATATTAGGTCTTCGGGTAAAGCGTTATAAATTGTGTTGCGGTAATCAACGGTTCAGGCAAGTTTTCTTATACTTAACTCTAATAAGAGTAGTTTCTTCAAGCTTATGGTTAATCATTGCTGATTGCCATGAAAATTGTATTCTGTACATCTTGCATGTATAAGTCAGGTATGAAAGGCTGATCACCTTCATTACCAGTTGGTTCAGAAATGTTTGTTCATGTATAATACTTGTTCAGTCAAAAATTTGTTCGTGCTAGTTCTCAATTATATTGATGAATTATAGCAAGCCCATTATTCATACTCTTCAATCATGATATATCGTTATATTATTGTATATAAACATTCTGGACAACTTTCATGCTCACCCTTGCTATATCATGATAAAACATTGCAGATAAGGCGAATGCGTTCGAATACAGGAAACGATTAAAGTCAAGTTCAGCTTGGGATATAAAGTGCGGCTAGTATATAATAGTATAGTTTAATAAATGTGTTATATGTTAGAAAATTTATGAATTGTGTATAAGTTAAGGTTACTCGACCTTGGGGAATAGTGTGTAATGTATTGTATAAACAATTTATGTTTATATCTTCCGCAAATAGTTATAGAATTAATATACCAGATCCGAGGTGATTTGGGACCTGGATTCGGGGCTACTACATGACATGCCTAATCAAAAGGTTGAATAGTCTTAATTCTCTAATCGTTTGTCTGATTCTTTCACCACGGATGCTTATTGGAATTAATCCAATTCATAACAAGTTAAACAAAATTTTCTCTTTGAAAACCTTTTCTTAAGATTCTAATGCAAGATTTATCTATACTTAAAACTTCTATCATCGCTAGTGTAAGACCCCAACTTATTATAAATAAAATTGAATTTTTTCTATTTATTATCATCAAATAATATGGAGTTAATTTGATATAATACTTAGGTTATGAGTGAAATGTGCAAATTTTGCAAAATAAGCAAGTGGTTATAAAATATTCATTGTGTCGGGGAATATTTGTTTGTTCATGGAATATTCTTTCTGTCAAGGAATATTCTAACGACGGCGCAGTTATTTATGGGCCCCATAACGGATAACTATCGGATGAATAAAACGACAAAGTTTGAGTTTTATAAATAATGGCGTAATTGTTACCATTAACACTGTTGGAATACCTGGTGGTTAAAATACAGTAATACGAGTGGTTGCACAGTAGCACACAGTATTGCACAGTATTGATGAATTATTTATCCTTACGTAAGAAGGCACTACTCAATAATTGTTACAGTAGTTACTGTTCAATATTTTATTTTATTGATTCAATAATTTCTGCGTTGATATTTTATATTATTGTTGTTTTAATAATTGTCACTGCACAGTATTTTCCCATTATCAGATTAATAATTCATATTATTTGAATAATATTATTAGATAACATTATTGGCAATGTCTAGAAAGTTCTGTCAAGGAGAGGTTTGGTCACCTAATTGCGCGCCAGTAAGGAGAAATCCTTATTGGAAATCCCCCTCTTTTCTGGGAACGGCCTGATTGTCATAAATGTGATTCTGTAATATTATTTGTGAATAATTAATTATTGATTCATATGATAAGGAAATATTTATTTTATGTGGATATAAATGTTGGATATATTTATTGTGGTTAAAAATGAAGGAGTTAATGTTGAGGTGTTTTATCAGTATTTTTGTCGGAATGGAGGTATTAAAAATTAAACCAGTGTTTTTGAGATATATTGCGTGAGTTATAATTTTTAATCTGACCGTTGGATCGTTGTGATTTTTGGATATGTTATATATATATATATATATATATATATATATATATATATATATATATATATATATATATATATCTAAGTTGAGTATATTTCCACAAATTTTGAACGGTTAAAAATGAACGTATGATTAGTTATGAATTTTAAGAGGTGACTGATTCGGAAATTAGGTTTATAAATGAATTTGGTGGAAAATTCTAGAATTGAGTGGGCCCCACTTGTGGTTGGTAAAGAAATGTGCTGAATTTTATTTCAAATATGGTGGGTGGCAATAGTAGCAGGTAAAGCCAGCAGGTTGCAAGTCAAGTCTGCTTCGGCGTGTTAACATTTTCCTATAAATAGAGGCCTGAGTTAGAATTGAAAATCACACCAGAAACATAAATTTTCTCTCTTTCTCTCTCTATATTATCGAGCGTATTCTAGTGAGTATTTTGAGTGTTGCTATATGGTGCAAGTTCCTTCAGCATTATATCCTGTATTCCAGCCAGATGTATTATCTTTTTGAGGTAAGGGATGCTATTTTATTCGTAAATGATATTATTTCTTCAATATCATTATGCCGAAATATTGGTCTAAACTTTTTTATCAAATTTGGAACTTTTTGTTTTGGGGTTACTATTCACGTATACGGCACTAGTCACGTATACGGCACTATTCACGAATACGGCACTATTCACCGAAAAATAAAATTTTCTCCTTTTTGTCCAAGATGTCTATTATGGTTACTATCTTTGATTGTATCCATGTTTTGATCTTTATTCTTGAATTTTGCTTCAAAATCAGTTATTATAGAGTATTATTGATCTTGGATAAACTGTAATACGAATCTCTAATATTTGTTATTTTGTTTCACTGGATTCGTTTTCTTTAATATATTTTTCATCATCCTCAGTCCTAAATGATGATATTACTAAATATCTTTGGCCTGTAGTGCAAAGATAAATGATTAACTGATGAATATCTTTGACCTGTAGTGCAAAGATGAATGATTACCTAATGAATATCTTTGGCCCGTAGTGCAAAGATGAACAGGTGTTGAGATGAACATGACCAACTAGTGATACAAATGAATCTTTGGCCTGTAGTAAAAAGATGAATATTTGATTAAAGATGTATATTGATTATTGTTACAGGGATAAAATATTGATGATGGACTTTTAAATCTTAGAAGATAGTAGAATTCTTTCTCTACTTGACTCTTCTAATGGATTGTTGTTCCGCTGCAGTTGTTGATCTAAAACTTGTTGTCTATTATACTTTATCAGATTTTTCCCTACTGAAGACTAACGATAATTTTTTGTATATTATCTTAGTCATAATATTCTTTACTGGGCTAGTTGAGCTCACCCTTTTACTTTTTGTTCCATTTTTCTCAGGAGGTGAGAACATAGCAGGAACTAGTCGGGGTTCGGAGTGATGGTTCTAGAAAGATGTTTTAGCAGTCCTCACTATTTCTGTAAAAAAGTGTTTGAATAATTGTAATGAGGACTCCCTTTGAGTTTGTATACTCTCTAGTATACAATATTTGTATTCAAACTTACAGTATAGGCGTTGTCGTATTCTGCATGACAATTATACTACTGAAGTTGTATTTATTTTTGTACCATATATTTGGCGACTCAGAATGGGTGATGTATACTTTTTTTGGGGGTGTCACGGTTGGTATCAAAGCTTAGGTATATGATCCCTTGCTGAGATGTGAGGCAAGAACTAGGAGGGGAGAGATGGGAAATTCCTTCGCTAGTATGACCTGACTAAGTTTATTTGGTATTTATTTGGTCGGTCAGAGTATAGGGATAATATGTTAATTTGTTTAATTAACCCTTGTTTCATGGCAGTATTTAAGAATGGCAGCGGGAAATATTAATGATGGAGTGAGTGAAACAGTGGAGACACCTTTAATCACCACCAGGGGAACGTGCAACAGGAAGGCAATATTCCTATTGTAAACAACACTACCGAACAAATGATGAATGATGGGATGTTTAGAAGTTTTTTGCAATTCATGCAAAATCAGACGAGGGAGACTCGTGCACAAAATACGGGTGGAAATGATAGCAATGCGCGACTTGTTACCGCTAAAAAGTTCAAGGAGCTGGGACCACTGGAGTTTTTGGGAAAGCCATAACCACTTACGACAGAGACGTGGATAAAGCAGATCATCAAGATATTTGATGTCTTGGGATGTTCCGAGGAGCAAAAGGTTCCCTTTGCCACCTTTATGTTGCGAGGAGAGGCAGATTACTGGTGGGAATCGGTAAAGCGTACTCAACCTGCCGCACTGAAGATGTCTTGGGAAACATTCCAAGAATTATTCAACGACAAGTATTTTCCCGAAAGTATTCGTCACATGAAGGAGGTTGAGTTCATCAAGTTGGAGCAAAAAAATATAAACATGTCGCAGTACAAAACTAAGTTTGCCGAGTTGTCCCGATTTGCATCCCATTTGGTTGATAATGAGGAGAGAATGACGCAAATGTTTCTGCGAGGTTTGAAACCCAAAATACGTCAATACCTCATTTCTCACAAACTTTGTTTATATTCAGATGTAGTGAATAGGGCTCAGTTATTAGAGCGCGATAATGAGCCAGCCCAACCGAAGGATAACGAGCAACAACACGATAATAATCGTACCGATGGCAACGGTCATTGAAATAATGATAACCATCGTGGAGGAAATTATCATGCCAGAAATGGTAACCACTTCAGTGGTAATCATGGCCAAGATAATAGAAGAAATGATTCAAGTGGAAATTTTAAGAAGAGAAGGTTTAACGATGACGGGAAGACGTCAGCAACATCACCAGCACCAGCAACAAATTCTAGGGGAGGAGAACGATCGCCAGTTAGATGCTACAGATGCGGAGAGGAGGGACATATAAGTTCAAACTGTTCACAGATTTCCAAGAAATGTTTTAGTTGTGGAAAAGACGATCACATAGCTCAATTTTGTCCTGTAGCAAAATCAAGTCCAGTTGGGACGGTGGCACCAAAGGAGGATACGGACAAAACGAAGTCGGTAGTTTCAGGAAGAGAATTTTTCGTGACTTCTCAAAGAGCGAGTAACCCGAACAAAGTTAGCACGAGTTAGTTATTTATAAATTCTTGCGAAGTCTATAACTTATTAGATACCGGTTCTACCCATTCTTTTATCTCTCTTGCTTGCGCTCAACGTTTAAATCTGACTTCGAAGAAGTTAGATTTTGACTTATTGGTTGAAACTCTGTTAGGAGAAACCTTCATTACATGTGTTATCCAAGTCTTGGATGAAAGTCACAGTTTTGAATGATATTTCTATTGTTAACAAATTTCCTGACGTATTCTTAAAGACTTCTTAACCTACCCTAAAGCGTGAAATCGATATTTGTATTGACCCCAGTACAAAACCCATTTCTTAAACCCTAAAATATTTTCTTCACCCGAAACGAACGTAACATACGCCAAAGACGTTGGCTCGAGCTATTTAAGATTACGATTATACCATTCAATAACATCATGGGAAAAGCAAACGTGGTAGTTGACGGGTTGAGCAGGAGATGGTATGCGTTTACAAGTGCGAATATACGAACCTACATGAAGATAGTAAATATACGATTAGAACCGACGATAAAGTTAAAGTTGATCAAGCTATAGACCCGAAGAAGAAGGTAAAAGAATGCGTTATTCTAAAATTAATAGTTGATTAAGATAAGAAAACTCAAGCCTTCGATTTAGTTGAAATCCTCGATCGAGTAGGAACTGTGGCCTATAGACTTGCCTTAATACTATGTATGTCGTGTGTTCATAACGTTTTTCACGTATCGATGTTACGTAAATATGTGGACGACCCGAATCATATTATTGCGTTAGAACCATACGAGATAGCCGAAGATTTAACATACAAGGAGGTACATGTCAAGATATATATTGGATAGGAAAGAGCATGTCCTACGTACAAAGGTTATACCACAAGTTAATGTTTTATTGAGGAACCATGCTATTGGAGAAATGACTTGGGAGTTAGAATCAGAAATGAAAGCGAGTTACCCTCACCTTTTCGAAACACCAGGTACTACGTCAATTTCGAGGACGAAATTTCATAAGGAGGGGAGGTTGTAAGACCCCAACTTATTATAAATAAAATTAAATTTTCTCTATTTATTATCTTGAAATAATATGGAGTTAATTTGATATAATGCTTTGGTTATGGGTGAAATGTGCAAATTTTGCAAAATAAGCAAGTGGTTATAAAATATTCATTGTGTCGAGGAATATTCGTTTGGTCGTGGAATATTTTTTCTGTCGGGGAATATTCGCACGACGACGTAGTCATTTGTGGGCACCATAACGGATAACTGTAGGATGAAGAAAACGACAAAGTTTAAGTTTTATAAATAACGGCGTAATTGTTACCGTAACACTGTTGGAATACCTGGTGGTTAAAATATAGTAATACGCATGGTTGCACAGTAGCACACGGTATTGCACAGTATTGATGAATTATTGATCCTTACGTAAGAAGTCACAACTCAATAATTGTTACAATAGTTACTGTTCAATATTTTATTTTATTTATTCAATAATTGTTGCGTTGATATTTTATATTATTGTTGTTTCAATAATTGTCACTGTACAGTATTTTTCCATTATCAGATCAATAATTCATATTATTTGAATAATATAATTAGATAAAATTATTAGCAATGTCTAGAAAGTTCTGTCAAGAAGAGGTTTGGTCACCTAATTGAGCGCTGGTAAGGAGAAATCCTTATTGGAAAGCCCCCTCTTTCTTGGGAACGGTCTGGTTGTCATAAATGTGATTCTGTAATATTATTTGTGAATAATTAATTATTGATTCATATAATAAGGAAATATTTATATTATGTGGATGTAAATGTTGGATATATTTATTGTGGTTAAAAATGAAAGAGTTAATGTTGAGGTGTTTTATCAGTATTTTTGTCGGAATGGAGGTATTAAAAATTAAACAAGTATTTTTGAGATATATTGCGTGAGTTATAATTTTTAATCCGACCATTGGATCGTTGTGATTTTTGGATATGTTATACATATATAAGTTGAGTATATTTCCATAAATTTTGAACCGTTAAAAACGAACGTATGATTTGTTATGAATTTTAAGAGGTGACTGATTCGGAAATTAGGTTTATAAATGATTTTGGTAGAAAATTCTAGAATTGAGTGGGCCCACTTGTTGTTGGTGAAGAAATGTGCTGAATTTTATTTCAAATGTGGTGGGTGGCAATAGTAGCAGGTAAAGCCAGCAGGTTGCAAGTCAAGTCTGCTTCGGCGTGCTAACATTTTCCTATAAATAGAGGGCTAAGTTAGAATTGAAAATCACACCAGAAACATAAGTTTTCTCTCTTTCTCTCTCTATATTATCGAGCGTATTCTAGTGAGTATTTTGAGTGTTGCTATACGGTGCAAGTTCCTTCAGCACTATATCCTGTATTCCAGCCAGAAGTATTATCTTTTTGAGGTAAGGGATGTTATTTTATTCGTAAATAATATTATTTCTTCAATATCATTATGCCGAAATATTGGTCTAAACTTTTTATCAAATTTGAAACTTTTTGTGTCGGGGTTACTATTCACGTATACGGCACTATTCATCGAAAAATGAAATTTTTTCATTTTTTTTTCCAAAATGTCTATTATGGTTACTATCTTTGATTGTATCCATGTTTTGATCTTTATTCTTGAATTTTGCTTCAAAATCGATTATTATAGAGAATTATTGATCTAGGATAAACTGTAATACGAATCTCTAATATTTTTTATTTTGTTTCACTGGATTCATTTTCTTTAATATATTTTTCATCATCCTCAGTCCTAAATGATGATATTACTAAATATCTTTGGCCTGTAGTGCAAAGATAAATGATTAACTGATGAATATCTTTGGCTTGTAGTGCAAAGATGAATGATTACCTAATGAATATCTTTGGCCCGTAGTACAAAGATGAACAGGTGTTGAGATGAACATGAACAACTGGTGATACAAATGAATATCTTTAGCCTATAGTGCAAAGATGAATATTTGATTAAAGATGTATATTGATTGTTGTTACAGGGATAAAATATTGATGATGGACTTTTAAATCTTAGAAGATAGTAGAATTCTTTCTCGACTTGACTCTTCTAATGGATTGTTGTTCCGCTGCAGTTGTTGATCTAAAACTTGTTGTCTATTATATTTTATCAGATTTTTCTCTGTTGAAGACTAACGATAATTTGTTGTATATTATCTTAGTCATAATATTCTTTACTGGGCTAGTTGAGCTCACCCTTTTCCTTTTTGTACCATTTTTCTCAGGAGGTGAGAACTTAGCAGGAACTAGTCGGGGTATGGAGTGATAGTTCTAGAAAGATGTTTAGCAGTCTTCACTATTTTTGTAAAATAGTGTTTGAATAATTTTAATGAGGACTCCCTTTGAGTTTGTATACTCTCTAGTATACAATATTTGTATTCAAACTTACAGTGTAGGCGTTTTCGTATTCTGCACGACAATTATATTACTGAAGTTGTATTTGTTTTTATAGCATGTATTTGGCGACTCAGAATGGGTGGTGTATACGTATTTTGGGGGCATCACAGCTAGTGTATAGAGACAAAAATAGATATAGAGCTAAAAGATTCATACCTCACATGTGGATCGTTGTATTCTAAGAAAATTATGATAAAAAAAGAGGCTCACTGATTTTACCGGATCGCTAGTGAAATGTCATGAGGGAAGCTATGATGATGACATCGCTTGCTGATGGGATCGCGTTATGAGCGTCAACTTTTGAATTTTCCATTTTGGTATGGTCCATATATACCACAGTGTCGAGTTATCGTTGTTTCTAAAATTTTCCCAGACTTGTTTGTCTTCTAAGTAGTCAGTTTGTTGTGTTTGACGAATGGGCTGATAAGAGTCGTGATCGTAAGAGTCTTTTACCTCATGGCCCAAATGGTGAACATGTAGAGGTGAGCGTTGAAGTTTGGGTTCCCCAATCCTCGCTTCTGACTTGTAGGTGCACTTAGGTTTGGTGATTATCTTTCCTCTAATTTGATGACGACTTGTGATTGAAGGTGTCAATTCTTTTAAGGTCCTTAGAGGGGCCCATCAGACAGTTGTTTTGCATCGTTAAATTGACATTTGTAGTAATATTCTCTATATTCATATTTCTCATCACCTTGGTTTATATTTGTCATCGTTGATGATCATACTTGATATATCGTTGTGTTTCTCATTTCATGTTATCACTATAGCTTTGATGATTGATGTTGAGAGACCTTTGGATTCCATTGAATTGGACCTGAAAGCTCGACTTGGTTTCTAATCTGACAGTTTTAATCAGGCTTGGTTTGATCCGTAAGGCTTGATTTATAGCTTTTATCTTGGGGAACAAGTCATCGGGGATGAAATATAATTTGTCACAATGGCCACCCACGCACTTCTGTAGGTCAAAATGAGATCAAGTCTTCTCGCACTTCAGGGTTGTTGAGTTGTTGAAGATTTTTACCTTGTGATCGCTAAATTATTGAAAAGGGTTTTGTGACTTTTGTAATGCTTAGACCGCGCCATTGTTTGCTGCCTACGTACTCCTTTGAAAGGAGATTAGGTCTTACATATTTCACGCCTAAGGTATCAAGATATTTGAATTTTTTTAATTTTTTTGGTTTATATTTTCCTTTGTGGAGCTTTTACTCGCGACCTATTTGGCGGATCCACTATCGATTGAGAATATTGGACCAAACATCTGCATATCACTGTCCTTTCCCAGTATTCGCATATCTCCTTGTGCAGAGGATTCAGTTCGAGTTTTCAGTGTAGGTTCCTAAGTTATTTTACATTGTTCTCTTAACAAGAAGGTCATCTCAACAATCTTTTTCTTGAATTCCTCAAACTCCTCTCGTGATACGAGAATAGGTTCTAAAGAACTTCCTTCGATCATTTTGTCTGGCGGTGATCGTGCCTTTTTGGCTTGGAATTGAGTTCTAGGACCAATCTACACAAAATTGATATCTAGTTTAGTCAAGATAATAATAGATAGTATGGATGCATGATATGTTATGGATCAGTTTTGGGGTCTTTTAATCATTTTCTGTAATATAAAGGGTTAGTCGACTTGATGACATGGTAAGACAGATATACAAATGACAGTTTAAGATGGATGACATTTGTATATTCAGAAAGTAACAGGGCGCGAAGAGATATCATACGCATTTGGTTTATTAGATGCTAACCTATCTTAGGGATACTCTCACGGGCTTTTTGAAATTAGTTCCCGGATCCTCGCAATTTACTTGATGAAAACATCCATCTTTCAATTGGAACGAATCTGAGTGGTGTCTTTCCTGAGCCTCACAAGAGAACAGTCTATAGAGTCCAGTAATAAACAACTGACGAGTTTGCCTCCTGACGAAGGTACCACACAACATACATTTACATACATTCACGCCCTCATCGCAAACAAAATGATGACAATGTGTGAGGCACTAATGTGTGGTGCAATGCACTAATATGAAGTGCTCAAAAATTTGAAACATTCATCACATACGGAGATCATCCACACAAGATGCACATACAGAATGGAAATCAAAAATATTGAACGCGGCTTAAGCCCTCTATTATCCCAAACATAGTCGCCATCTGTCGACACTGAAAAATTTCGCTCGTGTTTCGTGTTTCGTTTTTCCTTTTTTCCTCTTTTTAATTTGTTTTTACCCTTTCTATTTCGATATGTCGATTTATTTAATTAAAGGGCGAGGTTTTAGGAAAAGATCGACATTAGTTGACTTATTTTACAAAGTTTGATTTTATTGATTAATTTTATGACTGGACCGAATGAGACAGAACCGCCAGTTGGTATGATTTAAATGGATGTACCAACTCATACGATTTTGAAGGTTTTTGCAATATGGTCCAATATGAAACTTCGTAGGTTTGGTCTAGAAACCCAAGATTCATAGAGTTCAGGGGCTTACTTAAGTGAGGGGAAAATATTGGACACTTCGATCTCCGTGAAAACACAGTTACCGCATCTTATTGATTTCCTATGCATAAAGTGTGTATATGTGTTTGTATGTGTGAGTGTGTGTGTGTGTGTGTACGCGTACGTGCGTGCTTTTATTAGTTATTTTTATTCTAAGTCTTATTGTGAGTTATGGGAAAGTAGTGTTGTACATCTTTTACACCTAGGTACGAAGGATTTGATTTAGCAAAAGTTTATTTTTAGACAAAATATATAATTTAAAATGATATTTTGGAAAAAGGGTTTTCAAATCCTTCGCTCGACTAGGAATTGAGGACTTCGATACTTCCTTTTATTTATTCCCAAGTGTATCTAAACCCGAATCTCTTTATTCTTTATGAAATCTCTTTGTAGTTTTATTTGAAAATTATTTTTGGTGATAATGCATGCAAATAAAGCGCCAAAAAGAGGTTGGATCATCATCGGGCATGAAAGCCATCATAAAATATCTAAACACTCACAAACATGATCTTCACTATCACGGGATCTTAAATTCGAATTCTTGGGACGAACCCCTCGAACTCATTTTAAGATCCAATATTGCATGTACAATAATTTGCAGTATTGAAACATTACATTTAACCAAAAAGTCCATTATGGGAATTTAGTTAAGATCCAATCAGTAGATCTCAACCCCAGGATTCCTAGACACATATTGATATGCTTAAATATGTATATGCAACATAATAAACTTGATGTTAGGAGATTTCATCGGTTAGAATCCCCATATATTGCCATTAGAACCTTCGCACCTCTAGATATAGATCTAGGGCTCTACGGAGTGACCGGGACTGAACAAAAGTAGTAAAACATCTAGATCTACCATAAATCTAAGCCAATCTAGCATATAGGTTAGAGGATCGTGCTTCATAACTGTTCAAAGTGCTAGATTTAGATCTAGCCAAATAACTTGATTTACAACTGAATATACACAAATTAACAGGTAAAAACTCAATGTCTACCCACTAATACGCAATATATATGTAAAACAACAAATTTAACTGATAGAAATTGTTATATCTATATAGATTTAATATTTATAAAAACATTTACAAAGAAAGTGGCTAAAAAGTGAGTGTTTTTCACCTTAGGGGACGCGTGAACAAGCTTCTTTTTGCTCAGGATGAACTTATATCACTCTTAACACTTAATATGTATGATATATAAGATCAAACATTGAAAAGATGGTGAAAAGGGGCAAGGTCTCTCTCTCTAGCGTTTCCTTCTTGCGCGTCTGTGAAATAATGAATTGTTGCTGCTAACTTAAGGCACCCATCTGCAGGTGTACCTCCGGCTCGAGCATGTGCACCTGAGGTTGGGCTCCACGAGTCCCGCAATCTCAAAATTTATGCCTTAGGTCTCGGTCCGATGAAAGTTGAGCTCTGTACCCAAAAATCTCGAAAAGTCTTTGCAGAAGGCTGCGAAATGCAATCGAATCTGACTGACTGGAAGTCCATGAAGATGATGCAATTAGCTAAAAACATTTTCTGGCTCCCGAGGGTCGTCAATCGGCTCGTCTTCGATAGCTCACAGTTCTTTGGTTGTTGTAGTGACGTCTTATGATCACATCCTCATGTTGGCAATCCTCATTCGATTTGCTCTATGTCTAGGCATCGTTGCACCTTGATCTCTCCTCGGGGTTGTCGCCAGGATGAAATGATGCTTTTATCCTACCTTGGGGTTGTATCCGAAGTGAAATGACTTGTTTGCCATCCTACAGGGTTAGTCCAAGGAAGGCAAAATTTTGATTGTCTACACCCCTCATTGGGGGTCAAATACAAATAAGTGAAAATTAAATAAACTCGGGTCCAATTTTTATGTCCACATAAAGTTATTGTTATTTAAATCCAAATCATAATAGGAATTACAAACCATAACCCTAGTTTTCATAAGGAAATAGAATTAATTTGAAAAGAAAATAACAGTCAAAATGAAATTCTAATTACAATAGAATTCTAAAATATGAAAAGAAATCTGGAAAACTCATGAAAAATCGAGTCCTTTTTAGCTCCATTTTCCATCTTTCTCCAAATTTAGCTTCAAATCCTCTTGAAATCAATAAATACCTTAATAAGTCCATATACACATAAAACATGTAATAAAATCAAACATAAATGAATCAAAATCATAGAATATTATGCACTCATCAAATATTGTGGAATACCATGTGTTTCTTTGGAATAACATGTATTATTGTTCCTTTATCACCAGGTATTTTAACAGTTTAAGGTAACAGTTTGGCTGACAATTTTTTATTAAAAAAGTTATTTCTGTCATTTTCTGTATTCGATGATTATTTCATTGTTGGGTCCATCAATGATTTGTTGTTTTGACGCCGACGGTTTTTACCGAATATTTCCCAACATTCTTTTTGTTTCTTATAATTTGCACATATTATCGTTAACTCAAATTATTATTTTTATCAATTTAACATCTTACTGTTTATAATAATATTTATAAAAAAATTAAATTTTATTTATTAAAAATTGAGGTCTTACAATAATGCTAGTGATCTCAAATTTTTGATCTCAAATATATCTCAAACAACATAGCATTAAATATTTTAATAATAATTTATCACAATAACTAATCAAATGAGATCTACTTAATTAATATAATGATAACATATCATTTGAAATACATTTTGAGGTCAAAAATTTAAGACCCCTTAACATCACTCTTTTAAATAAAACTGTTAACACCAAGATCTTTCCACGAACTCCAATCACGTAAAGCTCGTCCAGATCCTGCACAATAAACACGACAACACCAAAAGTTTGACGGCTTCGACCGTCGGGGGATAGCTCCGACGTGAGAGTCAATATCGGCGATCACAAGGTTACCAATGGAGGATAAAATATCTAGAGTCTTGAGAGAGATAAAAATAACAGTTACCCTTTTTTTCTGGTCATCGTCCCTATATACCCTCACGTCCGGTTTCTTATGTCACCCACTATTATCTGACATTGTCCCCCACTCATGGTGATTCCAGCCGACTGCATGCAGCCCACCTGCTCCATCCCATCACTGTTTGCTACCGCCGGCCGATCAAGTCTAATCCTCATTAATGCCTTGCAGACATAACTGTCAACATCTATCTTTGTCATCATTACTGGTCAAAGCCCAAGAGAAAAGATAATTTACTCATTGACTCCGGCCCAATGACTAAGCCCAATAAATGAAATCCAAATAGACGAATCCATTCGGTTTGGCCCAGTACTTTCAAGACCCAAATCAAGGTAACCCACTGAATTGGCCCAATGCATAAAATATCATAACCCAATGGAGGGGCCCATTCGGTACGGTCCAATAACTAAAGTATTATGGCCCAACATTGCCCCCTAGTCTTTTATTAAACAGAATGTTTAATGAAAGAGTATAAAGGCCACAGGTCCGGATCAAAAGGAATTATGATAAGATTAATGGAGGCCCAAAATATGACTTACCGAGGCTCAACAAACAAATCTCAAAAATCCACATAAATAAAAACCAGAAGTCCAATCAAAAAGCCCACTCCGGTTAATATCTTAAGACCAAAACTGATGTCAACTCTTCAAATTCTCACCATTACCAGCAATAAATTAGCCGCCATTTTCCCCAATTCTGACGGTTTTACCTTCCATTTCAAATCTCAGACGCATTTTGCTATCTTTTTCCTTTTGATTTCTCTCTGCAACTAGTTAACAATGGCTTCTCAGAGTTCTGATCAAAGTTCTCCCCTTCGGGTGACTCCCATTACCACCGTTCCTCCTAACCCAAGCCCTAACAAAGAGGCTTCGAGCTCAAACCCTAAAGCTGCCACTCTGAGTAAGAAGTCTCTGCCTCCGAAACCACTTCCTAGCCCCTCTGAATTCTTCATGAATAAGGATCAATACCCCCATGCCAACATTCCTTCTACTGTTACCGAGATGGAACATTGCAAGATTCGGACTCGCTACCATATCCCCGATACCCATCAAGTAAGTGCTCCGGGGTCCAACGAGTGAATGTATCAATGTCCAGCAGGTTGGATGGCCATACCAGTAACTCTGCTTAAAAAGGGGGTTCGATCCCCCCTTCATATTTTTCTAGTTACTATGCTAGGGTTTATAGGTGTTGGATTCACCCAATTGGTGCCGAACTCACATATTCACATCCTCGCCTTCATTGCTTTCTGCCATGAAGTGGGCGTTCAACCCACTCTCGACTTCTTCTTCACCGTCTACAAAATTGGTCAGACTCGAGAAAAATAATTTAAGCCTCTAAATAAACAAGCCCCGAAGATAGGCAAGAGGTTCGAGAGATGCTCTCTGGTTTCTACCCCATCCAGCAACAAAGGATGGCACAAAGGATGGTTCTTCATCAAGGGACCGAAAATTGCCTCTCTGCCTAACTGGTCCATTCAGGAAAAGATCTCTGCCGACTTTGGTGACATCCCTGAAGAAAAGGTAAACGAAATGATAGAGCTTTTTGAGAATTTCCTGAGGGAAGAATGGAACTACGGGCTCCTCACCAAACAAGCTTGGTTTTACGACCATAATTATAAGTCTCGAACTGTCTTTTGTATGATTTCTTGAAACATTTGATAATATAGAATCTGAATAGTTGTTATATATTCCTTGCAGTGTCTTTGATTAAGCCGACCTCTTCAGATATAAGAGTTTTAGAAGATTTTTTATCTAAGAAGCCTTCAGAGGTAACTGTCGAAACCCCTATAGTTGAATCTCCCGTAGTTGAACCTCCTATTACAGAGATATCTAATGCTGAACCACAAACTATTGATCTACAATCTGACGATCCCCCTCCCCCCGAAGAATCTAATCAGCTTCCTCAAAAGAAGAGAGCCACCTGACAACCCAGATCTACTCGCATAGAAATAAACTCTTCACCTGAGCACATCCCTACACCATCAAATTTTGTTCCTGCCAGAGGACGTTTTCTTGACCTGCCCATGGACGAACGAACTTGAGTCATTCGTGTTAAGAAGCTAAGGGTCAAAGTCACTCCTCTCTCTGCTGATGCCCTATGGGTGCCTTCCTCCACATCTGATCTTCCCCCAACAATCCCAGTGGAAATCCAAATTTCTGACGATAATGAGCAAACCGAGCTAATCCCTTCACTTTCTCGTAAAAGAAAGCATCCTTCTGATAGTCAACCGAGTTCAACAATTGTCCAGTCACCACCACGTGAAACTGCTCACGCCCGATCCCCATCTCCTGAAAATGTCTACACTGATTCGTTGCCAAGTCCTAACCGATCTCTACCTTCTCCCTCGAAACCTTCTTCCTCAAAGTTTCAAAATGAGTCCATGGCATAGCCGACTCTATGGCATGAATTCAATGCCAAATTTCCCTTCAAAGTCTTTGATGCCTTCGTTCGGGACACTGACGACCATCGATTTGGCAACAGCTCAATCATGGATTTAATTGATGAGGGCATGAGTTACCAGGCTAAGGTACCATTTCAATATCTTGTTTATGTAGTCTTCATCTCAGATATAAACTTGTTTGGCTAACACTAAACATACGTAGGCGAACGCCGTATTTGGACGTTTACGTCCAAAATATAAAGAAGTCGAAGCCGAAGAGGACGCTGCACGAAAAAAAAATGCTATACTGAGGTCGGCTTTGGCGAAAGAAAGAAATGAGCGTGATATTGCACTTTTCAACAATGAATGTCTTCAAAAGGACTTAAATCAGACCAAAGATGAGCTGAAGACTACCAAGGATGAAATAAAGACTATCAAGGTTAAACACCACGATATTGTCAACATGAATGTAGACTTGGTCCAGAAGAATGAAATTTTGAGGACTAAGAATGAAGATCTGGCCACTGCTAATTCAAGCTTAGCATGGCAAATTGATGAAGTCTAGGTAAAGGCTCGAGTTGATAAGGAGAAACATTTGGTCAGATGTCGCAAGCTTCAAAGTAAGTTGCAAGCCTTAGAGGAGCTAGGTCCCCCCTTGACCGAGGAGCTTCGTCAAAAAATTCAAGCAGACTATCGAAAATCTGATGAGCTGAACGAAGAAATTGTTCGGATGTACTCTGAAGGTTATGAGGTCTGCCAAAGTCGAGGCAAAACAAAGCTAGTCGTAGCTCAGGTAGATCCAACTCTTTCTGGACTCTTCCGAAGGCGAAGACAATGATTGATGATGACATCCGCTTTCCTTAACCTATAGGACTTTGGTAACCAATTTTATTTTTCATGTAATCAGTTATATATTAATGAAACAATGACTTCTTTCCTTATTACTCTTTTACATTTATTCTTTGCCAATACTTCAATATCAATCAACTTGAAAAATGTACAAGCTCTTTATCTTTTAAACTTAACTTAAACTATTAGTTAACAATTAAGCAAGTCATATAACAGATAAGGTCAAATCAAGTAATAATGCAAACCGAATCCGAACTCAACACTTAATCAAAATCAGGTAATAAAGTAAAGCAATACTTATTCGTTACCGAAGTGTGAGGTAGATCTGCATCCTAGGGAATTTGTTTACCACGAAGGGCCTAACAAACCCACAGGATTCCATCGACCAGATAGGCTACCATCGAATTGTCAGCGAGTCCACCCGAACCTCCTTACACCTATGAAGTTTGCCTACCATGAAGGGCCTAACAAATTAATAAGGACCACCTGCTGATAAGGCTACCATCGAATGGTCAGTGAGTCCACTCGATCCTCCTTAAACCGATGAAGTTTACCTACCATGAAGGGCCTAAAAAATTTATAAGGACCACCTACCGATAAGGCTACCATCGAATGGTCAGCGAGTCCACCCGAACCTCCTTACACTGATGAAGTTTACCTACCACGAAGGGCCTAAAAAATTCATAAGGACCACCTGTCGATAAGGCTACCATCGAATGGTTGTTGGGTAAAATCTAATTACGCACAACACGCAAGTATACGTGGTCAACAAGTAATAAAGTGATAAGTTGAGTATCGTTCCCACAGAGAATTAGTTAATAAAAATCACCAAGTACTAACCCGTAACAAACTCAGTCTTATTTAAACGAATGAATTACAAACTATATAAATTAACTACTATTCCACTAATTAAATTAAGACTATGGAGATTTAAGATCACAACTTCACTTATTGCTTCATTTAAGTTAACACACTTCTCATCAATTATTCTCTATCCCGAATTGTTAATCAAGAACACGAAAGTAATATTAACCACCTCTCGATGCACTAATACCGTATTAACGTCAATCCACAATTAAGATAGAAATTCGTTAAACACCTTAATCAACTAACCCACTATATCTCTATGTGAATTACAATTGAAGAAGGTTTAAGAGCAAGTTCTCTATAAGATTACATATGGTGTCAAGCATATCTCTACCTTAACACTCATCAAGTTTAAGCTACTAACAAAATCCTGAACACATGCTATCATGATTAGATCTAAATCTATATTTCATCTCTCGAGTTCATATAGATTATCACGGTAATTGATGGCCAAGCAATTAAACAATTAAGTCCAAATCACAATAGACAACCCTCTAAATAGAACATAATAATTGATAACGAAGCATATTAAAATAAACTACACAATAAGATCCATTGTAATCTCAAACAAAGAATTAGTTCATTATTATTGAATTAAAACTAAGAATCCACAATTGAATACACATTAAAAGATAAAGATAGAAGAAGATGAGAAGAAATAATCTATTGTCTGTAGATTTGACGCTCCCTTCTTGCTCCTACTTTGAATCTTCAATGGTCTCCAAGTTGCTTCAATCTCCAAATCTAATTAGAACTAGTGTTTTTCTCTAATTTACTCTAATCTAATTTAATAGAATGCTCTCTAATCTCCTAATATTCTCCTTTAATCCCTCTCTAATCTATGTTATTCCCCTCCTTTTATAAGCCTTTGTACTTGTCTTTTAGTCCTCTTGGAAGTCCTTGAATCAAACAACTCGAAACAATCCTTTTCGGACTCAAATTCGGACAAAATCCGCTCATTTTTGCGTATACCCAGCCCCGGCTGGGTATTTCCTTTGGTAAAAGCCAGCCCCAACTGGATAGCAATCTGCTAAATCTCCCAGGTACCCAGCCCCGGCTGGGTCCTAAGCACAAAAACGCCCAGCCCCGGCTGGGTACCAATCTGCCAACAAACTTTTCTGCTGGAACCTCCTCTGCTAAAACTGCCATAACTTCTAAACCGAGAGGAGTTATGAGTCCCGCGACCTATCAAATCGAAGCTATCGACGAGATCTACAACTTTCATTCTTTGAGCTTTGAGAAATAACGAACGCATGATGGTTGAAATTGGACTAGAAGTGACTGCTATGAAAATCACCACCCAAAACGGTGAAGTTCAACGTCCGTCGGTAGAAATGTCATAACTCTTTCATCCGAACTCCGATTTGAATGATTCAAGATGTTCCGGAAAGCTAAGAAAACGCTCTACAATATAGTCCAAGCTCCAAGCCAAGAACATGAATTGAACATGAAAGCATAAACGATGTCCGGCTTGCTTTTGTTTGCATTTTTCGTGCTTTTCCTTACCAATAATCGCTCACACCGCTTCCAAACGTATAACCTACAAAACGAACACAAAATACATGAAAAGTAACTAAGACACATGAATAAAAGCAACTAATTCAAGTAAAAGATACCGGATAAGTAGGTATAAAACCTACTTATCAATGGTCAGCGAGTCCACCCGAACCTCATTACACCGATAAAGTTTGCCTACCAAGAAGGGCCTGACAAATTCATAATGACCATCTACCGATAAGGCTACCATCGAATGGTCAGCGAGTCCACCCGAACCTCCTTACACTGATGAAGTGAATAGCAATGAACACGAGACTCATTGAAAAAAAGAATCTTTTATTGATGATGATTCGAAAATTTACAAACTTCCGGTACACTGACACTGATACTGTATCTACTGAAAGTACTTCTGAATCCTGCCAGCATGCCAAGTATTCTTTATCTCTGATCCATTCAATGCCCTCAAGCGATAAGTCCCTGGCTTTGGTACCTCAACAACTTCATAAGGTCTTTCCCAGTTCAGCATCAGCTTTCCCAAATTTTGAGGCGTAGACGCTTCGACTTCCCTGAGGACAAAATCTCCTACTTCAAATCTATGAAGCTTTACCCCCTTATTGTAATGCTTAGCCACTCTTCGCTGATAGGCTGCCAATCTAATCAAGGTTTCTACCCTGACTTCTTCGAGAAAATCTAGATTGACTTTTAGTCCTTCTTCATTATATATCTCCTTGAACTGACTGACCCGAAGACTTATAGATACAATTTTAACTAGGACTAAGGCATAGGTACCATAGGCCAACATAAAAGGTGAATATCCCGTTGTTGTCCTCGGTGTAGTCTGATAAGCCCATAATACGCTGAGAAACTCCTCCGGCCATCTAATTTTAGCCTCATCCAGTCTACGCTTGATCCCATTCAGCAGCATTCTGTTGGTCACCTCGACTTGCCCGTTCAACTGTGAATGAGCTACCGAAGTCTTCATGTACTGAACCCCCAGCTCCTTCAAAAATGCTTCGAACTTTGATCCCACAAACTGGCGCCCGTTGTCTGATATCACCACCTTAGGAATTCCGAAACGAAACACTATTAACTCCTTCATGAACTTCAAGCATTCTTGTTCCGTTATCAACCTAAGTGACTTTGCTTCAACCCATTTGGTCATATAATCAATAGCGACTATAACAAAACTGACCTAACCTTTAGCTTTCGGCAATGGACCTAGTATATCTACCCCCCAAACAGCAAAGGGTATAGGAGATAAGATCGAATATAGCTCTTCTAGTGGTTGATGTGGGATCAGACTGTTTAGTTGGCACTTCTCACACTTCTTTACGTACTCTATATCTTCCTTGAATATTGTAGGCCAGTAGTACCTCTGACGAAGTACTTTGTAGGCTAATAACTTAGCAGCCATATGGTCGCCACAGATGCCTTCGTGAACTTCTCGAAGAGCATACTCAGCTTCGAACGGAGTCAAACACTTCATCAATGGAGATGAAAAAGCCCTTCGATACAGATCCCCATCAATAAAAACAAAGTTAGCACTCTTGTATTTGACTTTTGTTGATCGATTTCGCAATCAATGAATACGTGCAAGTATACACGATCAACAAGTAATAAAGTGAAAGTAGAGTATCGTTCCCACGAGGAATTATTTAATAAAAATCACCAAGTACTAATTCTTAACCAAACTAATTTTATTTAAACAATCTCAAATCGTTATTTTTCTAATTAAGAAAACTAAATTAAATAATTAAAAGAGATTAGTCTAAAAGAAAGCAAATAAATAAAACTAAGATTTTAACGAATGAATTCAAATAAATAAAGATTAAGACTTCAATATCCCTAATTATGAATTATAAATCAATTATCCAATTATCTCAATTATTATGTCTACTGAATTGTTAACAGGAATTCTCAAATGCCAAAAGTCCTTTTCCAAGTGATCAATTACCTTCTATTTAATCCAGATTAATCTTGTTATATTCCTATGCAAAATAAGTGAATTAAACTCCTTTAATCCCAGTTCCTTATGTGTTAAATGCGGTGAACAGATATTTCCATTCAATTCATAAACCTAATTATTCACCATGCAAATAACTAAGTCACATGATATCATGCCCAGTTTTAACCCTAGAATTCCTCTTCCAATTCCTTCTAGAGTAACAAAGTAATTACTGATCAGATAATTAAGCAATATGCACAAGACAAGATAAACAACTCACTTTAACATAAATAATTGGAATATAATGAATAATTAATTCATAGCCATAAAAAGTTTAATTGAAATCTTAATAAAAAAGTTAGTTCATAATTAATGAATGGAAATCAAGAATCCACAACTGAATAGACATTAAAAGATAAAAGTATGATAAGAGAAGAGAATAGAATTTGTTGTCAGCAAATCTGATGTTCCCCTCTTGCTCTTGCTCTTGATCTTCAATGATCTCCAAGTTGCTTCAATCTCCAAAACTAATAAGAACTAGGGTTAATGTTCTAATCTAATAGAGTGTATATCTAATCTAAGCTATGTAATCCCCCCTTATTTTATGCCTTACATCATGTATTTATAGGTTACAAGTCTAATTTTAGCTTAGGAACAAACTCAATCCTATTTGGAGTCAAAAAGGTGTCAAAATTCGCCCAAAACGCGTCCAGACCATCACCAGGCCCTTCCCCAGCACCCCAGCGCTGGGCACGGCGCTGGGATTCTACCCCCCCAGTGCCCCGGCGCTGCCAAATACACTAGAAATAGCGCCCCGGCGCTGGCCCAAAAACTTGATATTTTCTGCTCCGACGTCCTTTGGGAAAATGGCCATAACGTCTTTGTCCAAACTCCGATTTAGATGATTCAAGATGATACGGAAAGAGGAGAAGTAGATATACAACTTTTATTCTTTAAGTTTTTCGAAATAATGTTCGGAGCTATAGTCAAATTGGCTCTGAAGTGACTGCTATGTAAATGACAAGCCGAAAACGCGAATCTAGCCACCCCAAACATCGATCCAAGTAACTTTTATCCCAATTCCTACAAAACAATATAAAACATGCATGAATAGACACAAACACATAAAAATGTCCTAAAACACTTGAGAACAACAATAAATTAAGCCCGAATGTATCCAATTCATGTGTATAAAACTCACTCATCAACTTTCTTGGCCAGCATCTAATCTGAAGGAAGGATGCCATCTGCTAGATACTCCAGATATGGAGTCAACCAGCAGTTGGAACGATCAATACACAGTACCGATTCGTGTCGAACGCTAGGGTGCTGCAAAATTTCTAAGTAAATGGACCCATCGAAAATATTCGCATTCGTAGTAGCCAGCTTTGACAGTGTATCGGCAATAGAATTATCATTATGTTCGACCCCTTGAAACTCATATGATAGGAAATACTGAAGTCGGACCTTCAACTCTACTAAGAACTTGACCATTTTCGAACCACGAGCTTCATATTCCCCTGAGACCTGCTTGACAACCAACTGAGAGTCGCTAAAAATGACTATCCTCTGCACCTCGAGACTCTTAGCCAGTCGTAATCCTGCCAGCACTGCCTCATACTCTGCCTCGTTGTTCATTGCCCTGAACTCGAATCTGATGGCCTGTTGCACTTTGGATCCCTCCGGACTTGTTAAAACTATCCATGCTTCACTGATGTCCAAAGTAGAAGACCCATTTGCATACAGCGTCCATGAGCTCTACTTCTGCTGAAGAACCGCAACCGCTCTGTCAGACCCTTCGGCTTCTACCACACCATCATCCGCTTCGGAAAATGAATACTCGACTACAAAATTAGCTAAGGCATGCCCCTTAATAGCTGTCCGGGGATGATATTCAATGAAAAATTGAGACAACTCCATTGTCTAAGCAGCTAATCTCCCCGAAACGTTAGGTTTGCCCAGAACCTTCTTCAGAGGCTGATCCGTATATACCATTAAAACCCGACCCTAAAAATATTTCCAAAGCTTTCGACTAGCTATTGTGAGAGCCCCAAATCCAGGTCCCAAATCACCATGGATCCGGTTCAATCATTCTATCACTATTACTATTTGTGGAAGATATAAATATAAATTGTTTATACAATACATTACACATTATTCCCCAAGGTCGAGTAACCTTAACTTGTACACAATTCATAACTTAACTAACACAGAACATTATTATCATTTAATACTATTACAAATTAATCGTGCACATTAACTTTAAGCTGGAACTGTCTTTTAACCTTTCGTTCCTTGTATCTGACGTATTCGCCTTAATCTGCAATGTTTATCATGATATAGCAAGGGTGAGCATAAGATTTCCCAGCAAGTTTAAGTTCAACAATTTAACGATATATCATGATTGAAAGAATCTTAATAATAAGCTGGCTATAATTCAACAATATAATTGTGAATTAGCAGGAACAAATTTATGACTGAACAAGTATTTAACATGAACAAATATATATCTGGACCGAATGGTAATGAACGTGATCAGCCTTTCATACCTGACTTTTATACATCCAATATATACAGAGTACAATTCTATAATGGTAATTAGCAATGATTATCCATAAGCATATCTGAATGAAACAACTCTTAGTAGAGTTAAGTAAAAACAAACTTGCCTGAACCATTGATTACCGCTACGCAATTTATAACGCTTTATCCGAAGACCTAATATTAGTAATATAGATCTCCAATATTAGAATAATATCATCACAATATAATACAATTATATATATATACATAGAATAACCTAAACACATAACATATAACCCTATCAGTCTATAACACATATAAGACTCGGTATCAAGTCAAACTATTGCAGTGTGAGTTGAACCCGACACAAATCTGACATCCCGACGGTCTAGTCGGACAAATATCGAGTTTAAGTTCAATTAAACTCTGCCTAAACACTTTAACAATTATCTTAGATAATTTATTATCAGTCAAACAATTTTCATAAACTTGTAATAATTTTAAACTAATTATTATCATTTATCTTGAATTTTCAATCTTGGCCTGTTCTTAAGTGTTCTTCAGATCTTCATGTCAGTTACCGGGTGCATACTTTGACCACTTATAATTCTATGGTGATAACGTTTCTGGGCTATATAAGGCAGTGATCTTGTAGAAGGTTATAAGTATAATTCATCAACTCGGTTAAATAACAAAACAACAAAGAGATATGGGCTCTTAAAGTCTCTGACAGGTAGTTCCTGGGTTTTCTGGGTAACCTAGAAACCTAGTCAGTGTCTTAGTGCCACATTAAGGCTCACATATATTAGGGTCTTGGTAATGATTTTGGTGTTCTAATGATTCTATCTTGTAGAACCCATGTCAGTGTACATTTTTATTTCCTCATATCATCCTAAACACATCTCCTATGCAAGATCTGGGCCGGTCAAAGTAGCCCAAAAAGCTGTTCTTGAACATTTCTGGATAACCCAGAAATGTTCTTGAGCAGTTTGGTCAACGTGGTTTTGACCACGATTAGCTACGATTCTATTATAGATATAAGTGATATGAAGGCATGAGCAAGTAACCTTACATGTCAGACAACAACATTAAAATGATAACTTGTCCAAACCATCAAACCACAGCAAGATCAGAAGACTAGAAAATCTTGTCAAACCGGTTCTGGGTTTCTGGGCTGTCAAGAAACCAATTTTCGTGAACGGTCAACGACCTTTGATAATGCCTATAACTTTCACTCTACATGTGATCTGGGCTTGATTCAAGTTCCAGATTAAAGCCCTTACAACATACTACAAGTTGATAACTTAAAACACAACAAACAATTAACAGGTAAGGATCTATGAGCCCTGACATTCGGCTGTCAGGCCATGTTTTAGGGTTTATAGGTCAGTTTTAAAATTTTTATTTCGAGCATCAAAATGACATGGATATAAGTTTTAGCAACCAAGATCATCAAGTGACACCCTCTAACACATATCTTACCAACAAACAACAACATTTAACATCAAATCATCAGATTTCTAGGATTAGGGTTTTATACCTTTAAAACTTTGATCTTTGATTTCAGATCATTGAATCTGATTATGGAAAGCTATACACTGATCATGGCTCAATATTTCCTTCTCTCTTACTCTAGATTTCGGATTTTGTAGAGAGAGAAAGGGTTGGATAGAATGAACCTAAAAGTAAGATTTTTATTACTTTAATCTTTCTACTTTTTGATTCCATGGCCAAGAATGTTGTGATGTGGCCTAATTGGCTGATTTGTGGTGTAATGGGACACTTGTTAATCTACTTTGGTGCATCACCACACAATCCAAAATATCTTATACTTACTAAATAATACAAAAAGGGCAATTTGGTCATTTCTATACCATTTTATATTTAGAATTTTCATTTATTGCAAATCCTTAGGGTTTAACGTTTGAACCCTTTAGGGTTTAAGGTTTGAACCCATAGGTTTTAAAAAAACTAATTTCTAGAATTTCTAAATTAGGTTTTCAGAATAGAAAATTAATATTTCTAAATTATAATTAGAATTTTCTAATTAAATTAAAAAAATTTAATCATAAATTAAGCCTTGCTAATTAGGATTAGTATTTCCTAATTAAAATTACTAATTTAGCAATTTAATCCATAATTATACATTAGGATTTCTGACAGAACAATTAAGGTTCAGAATTTTGAAATTATGGTTTGCTAATTAAATAAGATTTACCCTAATTAATATTATAATTAATTTCACTTAAGCATTATAATTATCCTTTAAATTCCCAGATTAGGGTTTTAACTTTCCAAATTAGGGTTTCAGATTCCCGCAACTGAAATTAGGATTTCCAGAACCGGTTTCTAGGGTTTCTTGTTAATCGTTGGGGTTTTCTAACTGAACGTTGACGTTCTTAACATATACTTAGGGTTTGTTACATATATCATTTATCTGGTTAACCCTTGACCCTTAACCATATATTGTACACATATACACAGAACATATTCACGTATACCCTTAATCCAGAATAATTCACCTAAATCCATTACGGAATTTTGAAATCCTCAAAATTCTATCTAAAAAATATCAAACGCATACACTAATTTTCTGTCTAGGTTCTAATATTGAACCCTTAATAAATTAAAAAAAATTACAAATATTCAAATTTCTCGGGTTGTCACATTCACCCCTTCTTCTAAAAATTTCATCCCCAAAATTTACCTTACACCATACACCATTCATTCTCATCATCACATGCTACCCAATACAATCTTCACAAGAATAAAAATTTTGAAATTGTGCTAAGGGGTTTTTCAGACTATTGTCTGTCATTTTCACAAAAGTTTTATGGAAATTCATCCGCAAACTGTCTTAACTTACAAACATAGTGGGTAATTAGCCCGATATGCCCTGTACTTATAAAGCACTTCTGGTCTGATTTTTTTTCTTATGTCCGCCTTGGGTGCATAAACTCTTACCTCAGTCTTATTAGATTTCGCACCAAAACAATTTGGTTCAGGAAATTTCTTTCAATGAACACTAGAGTTTTTCATAACATTAGTCTAGCTGAATCGAATTACGTAGACTCATATCAATAATTCAATTCAATCAAATTATTTAAGTGTAGCCAAACCCAGTTGGCAAATTAAAAATTTTTGAAAATATTTTTTAGAATGACGTCATGATGTCGTACTGTATTAACAGTCCATTTGAGGATGCCGTTATCGAGTGACTTTGTCATAACACATCATACAATAGTGGAACAATGATTTTCAGATCGAATTCGCACTAAGTATTCCTTTATTTACAACTGGGTCAACTTTTATCATCTCTGCATCATGTTACATGGTATATGAGTGATAAATAAAAGATATTTTGATATTTCAAATCATTTGCGTCTAGCTAAAATAAGTAGCTAGCATAGACTATACTTTTAAACCGTTTCAAAAATGATTACGTGTCTACATATTTGTTTTTTTTAAAAGCACATAGTGCGTATTTAGCTTGATGTCAAAATTTTGAAGTCTAGCATAGCTAGGAGTTTAGGAAAACTTATGTCTCCACTAATAATCATTGGCTTAACAATCTATCTGTTCCTATAATCTTTAACACTACATTTACACACAACTATACCCAGTTCGTTAAACCACACTTATGAGTTCATTTACTTGCCACAATCATATGAGTTTAAGAACTTGTCCTAGTCAGACCTTTGGCGTCCATTCGCTGAGGGTTCATAAACATTTCATATAATTATGAATCAAGAATGTCACATAAGTATGAGTTAGAACTCGTACTTAACCTTATTTTCTCTACCTATAACCTATCTATCTGTTATACACATGAGAAAGGAATCACTCTCTTAACATGCATATAGAAAATAGCGCGACACAAATATCCCAATAATTATCCTAACTCACTTCTCCATACGAATTTCATTTGATCCGTATTCATAATCCTTTCCTGAATCTGTACCAATTCATAGTATAACTGACCCCCAGATTTCTTGTTATTAACTTTGTAATCATTCGATTGATCCTTCTCCATACTATAACCTTATCAGATCACGGGGTGATCTCATTGTATATATTACGATTCATTTCTATTCTATGATCGTTTTGTTTTACGATCTCTTATCCCTGTAATTTTAGTCTTTTAGACTCTATCTATTCATCACTGCTGTTCAACTTTATTATCAGAGTTAGGGAACTCTATATCTTATAACTCACCGAGATTCATCTTTGAATCTTATCGACCGACTAACTCTATGTGAGTTAGTCCTTATCCTAATTACTGCGGTTATTAGTCTCAGGTAACCCTACCTAAGGTTCATAATCAACAGCTTTGATACCAACTGTGAGAGCCCCAAATCTGGGTCCCAAATCACCACGGATCCGATTCAATCATTCTATCACTATTACAATTTACGGAAGATATAAACATAAATTATTTATACAATACATTACACACTATTCCCCAAGGTCGAGTAACCTTAACTTATACACAATTCATAACTTAACTAACACTTAACATTATTATCATTCAATACTATTACAAATTACTCGCACACATTAACTTTAAGCTGGAACTGTCTTTAAACTTTCCTTGTATCCAACGTATTCGCCTTAATCTGCAATGTTTATCATGATATAGCAAGGTGATCAGCCTTTTATACCTGACTTATACATGAAATATGTACATAGTACAATTCTAAAATGGCAATCAGCAATGATTATCCATAAACATATCTGAATGAAACAACTCTTAGTAGAATTAAGTAAAAATAAACTTGCCTGAACCGTTGATTACCGCTATGCAATTTAGAACTCTTTATCTGAAGACCTAATATTAGTAATATAGATCTCTAATATTAGAATAATATCATCACAATATAATACTATTATATATATATATATATATATATATATAGAATAACCAAAACATATAACATATAACCCTATCGGTCTATAACACACATAAGACTCTGTATCAAGTCAAACTATTACAGTCTGAGTTGAACCTGACACAAATCTGACATCCTTGCGGTCTAGTTGGACAAATATCGAGTTTAAGTTCAATTAAACTCTGCCTAAACACTTTAACAATTATCTTAGATAATTTATTATCAGTCAAAACAATTTTCATAAACTCGTAATAATTTTTAACTAATTATTATCATTTATCTTGAATTTTCAATCATTAAACTCGTATTTATATAATATAAATACCACAATATTTTATTATCATTAATATCTATTTATTATCAAATATTAATGAAATACATGTCATAATATTATAATATATTTATAATATATCAAAGTATTTTTAATACCTTAAAATCAAATTTATATGATTTTTTAACACTTAAATCCATTATCAGATAATTGTTATAAATATTTAAATATTAATATTTTCATGACAAAATATCAAAAGTTATATTGTATAACTTAAAATATTTTTATAACACTTAAATCATTTTCATATGATTTTTAAATCATTAATTCTATTTTTTCACAATTTATTTAATATATTTATTAAATAAATTCATTATCATTAATATTAATTAATTAATGAAATTCATCACAAATTATTAAAAGTAACTAAAAATATCTTCAAATATTTTTTTTACCATAACATAATTTTTCATGATTTTTCATGTATTTAAAATATTTTTAAATAATTTATTTAATATTATAATTAAAAAAATTAAATATCATTTATATTCCAAAAATATTAAATATTTATGAAATATACTCAAAATAATTAAAAACTATTTTCAGACTTTAAAATAATTTTTTGAAATTTATTTGGTATTTTTAATAATTAAAAAGTATTTAATTCGATTTATTTAATTAAAAATAATTATTTTCTGAAAATAAGTGTCACTAAAGGGTCCTATAGCGACAAACCCGTCGCTATAGGTGTTCTTGGCCTGTTCTTGAGTGTTCTTCAGATCTTCATGTCAGTTACCGGGTGCATACTTTGACCATTTATAATTCTATGGTGATATCGTTTCTGGGCTATATAAGGCAGTGATCTTGTATAAGGTATGTAGTACTACAAGTATAATTCATCAACTCGGTTAAATAACATAACAACAAAGAGATCTGGGCTCTTAAAGTCTCTGACAGGTAGTTCCTGGGTTTTCTGGGTACCTAGAAACCCAAGCAGTGTCTTAGTGCCACATTCAAGCTCACATATATTAGGGTCTTGGTAATGATTTTGGTGTTCTAATGATTCTATCTTGTAGAACCCATGTCAGTGTACATTTTTATTTCCTTATATCATCCAAAACACATCTCCTATGCAAGATCTGGGCCAGTCAAAGTTGCCAAGAAAACTGTTCTTGAACATTTCTAGATAACCCAGAAATGTTCTTGAGCAGTTTGGTCAACGTGGTTTTGACCACGATTAGCTATGATTCTATTATAGATATAAGTGATATGAAGGCATGAGCAAGTAGCCTTACATGTCAGACAACAACATTAAAATGATAACTTGTCCAAACAATCAAACCACAGCAAGATCAGAAGACTAGAAAATCTTGTCAGACCGGTTCTAGGTATCTGGGCTGTCCAGAAACCAGTTTTCGTGAACGTTCAACGACCTTTGATAATGCCTATAACTTTCACGCTACACGTGATCTAGGCTTGATTCAAGTTGCAGATCAAAGCCCTTACAACATACTACAAGTTGATAACTTAAAACACAACAAACAATTAACAGGTAAGGATCTATGAGCCCTGACATTTGGCTGTCAGGCCATGTTTTAGGGTTTATAGGTCAGTTTTAAAAATTTTATTTCGAGCATCAAAATGACATGGATATAAGTTTTAGCAACCAAGATCATCAAGTGACACCCTCTAACACATATCTTACCAACAAACAACAACATTTAGCATCAAATCATCAGATTTCTAAGATTAGGGTTTTATACCTTTAAAACATTGATCTTTGATTTCTGATCATTGAATCTGATTATGGAAAGCTATACACTGATCATGGCTCAATATTTCCTTCTCTCTTACTCTAGATTTCGGATTTTGTAGAGAGAGAAAGGGTTGGATAGAATGAACCTAAAAGTAAGATTTTTATTACTTTAATCTTTCTACTTTTTGATTCCATGGCCAAGAATGTTGTGATATGGCCTAATTGGCTGATTTGTGGTGTAATGGGACACTTGTTAATCTACTTTGGTGCATCACCACACAATCCAAAATATCTTATACTTACTAAATAATACAAAAAGCGCAATTTGGTCATTTTCATACCATTTTATTTTTAGAATTTTCATTTATTGCAAATCCTTAGGGTTTAGGATTTGAACCCTTTAGGGTTTAGGGTTTGAACCCTTAGGTTTTTAAAAAACTAATTTCTAGAATTTCCAAATTAGGTTTTCAGAATAGAAAATTAATATTTCTAAATTATAATTAGAATTTTCTAATTATATTAAAAAAATTTAATCATAAATTCAGTCTAGATAATTAGGATTAGTATTGCCTAATTAAAATTACTAATTTAGCAATTAAATCCATAACTATACATTAGGATTTCTGATAGAACAATTAGGGTTTAAAAATTTGAAATTAGGGTTTGTTAATTAAATAAGATTTACCCTAATTAATATTATAATTAATTTCACTTAAGCATTATAATTATCCTTTAAATTCCCAGATTAGGGTTTTAACTTTCCAAATTAGGGTTTCAGATTCCCGCAACTGAAATTAGGGTTTCTAGAACCGGTTTCTAGGGTTTCTTGTTAATCGTTGGGGTTTTCTAACCGAACGTTGACGTTCTTAACATATACTTAGGGTTTGTTACATATATCATTTATCTGATCAACCCTTGACCCTTAACCATATATTGTTCACATATACACAGAGCATATTCACGTATACCCTTAATCCTGAATAATTCACCTAAATCATTCACGGAATTTTGAAATCCTCAAAATTCTATCTAAAAAATATCAAACGCATACACTAATTTTCTGTCTAGGTTCTAATATTGAACCCTTAATAAATTAAAAAAAATTACAAATATTCAAATTTCTCGGGTTGTCACATTCACCCATTCTTCTAAAAATTTCATCCCCAAAATTTACCTTACACCATACACCATTCATTCTCATCATCACATGCTACCCAATACAATCTTCACAAGAATAAAAATTTTGAAATTGTGCTATGGGGTTTTTCAGACTATTGTTTGACATTTTCACAAAAGTTTTATGGAAATTCATTCGCAAACCGTCTTAACTTACAGACATAGTGGGTAATTAGCCCGATATGCCCTGTACTTATAAAGTACTTCTGGTCTGATTTTTTTCTCGTATCCGCCTTGGGCGCATAAACTCTTACCTCAGTCTTATTAGATTCCGCACCAAAATAATTTGGTTCTGGAAATTTCTTTCAATGAACACTAGAGTTTTTCATAACATTAGTCTAGCTGAATCGAATAACGTAGACTCATATCAATAATTCAATTCAATTAAATTATTTAAGTGTAGCCAAACCCCGTTGGCAAATTAAAAATTTTTGAAAATATTTTTGAGAATGACGTCATGATGTCGTACTGTATTAACAGTCCATTTGAGGATGCCGTCATCGAGTGACTTTGACATAACACATCATACAATAGTGGAACAATGATTTTCAGATCGAATTCGCATTAAGTATTCCTGCATTTACAACTCTGTCAACTTTTATCATCTATGCACTAGGTTACATGGTACATGAGTGATAAATAAAAGATATTTTGATATTTCAAATCATTTGCGTCTAGCTAAAATAAGTAGCTAGCATAGACTATACTTTTAAATCGTTTCAAAAATGATTACGTGTCTACATATTTGTTTTTTTTAAAAGCACATAGTGCGTATTTAGCTTGATGTCAAAATTTTGAAGTCTAGCATAGCTAGGAGTTTAGGAAAACTTATGTCTCCACTAATAATCATTGGCTTAACAATCTATCTGTTCCTATAATCTTTAATACTCCATTTACACACAACTATACCCAGTTCATCAAACCACACTTATGAGTTCATTTACTTGCCACAATCATATGAGTTTAAGAACTTGTCCTAGTCAGACCTTTGGCGTCCATTCGCTAAGGGGTTCATAAATGTTTTATATAACTATGAATCAAGAATGTCACATAAGTATGAGTTAGAACTCGTACTTAACCTTATTTTCTCTACCTATAACCTATCTATCTGTTATACACATGAGAAAGGAATCACCCTCTTAACATGCATATAGCAAATAGCGCGACACAAACATCCCAATAATTATCCTAACTCCCTTCTCCATACGAATTTCATTTAATCTGTATTCATAATCCTTTCCTGAATCTGTACCAATTCATGGTACAACTGACACCCAGCGATCTGCAAGCTTGTTGTTAACTTTGTAATCATTCGATTAATCCTTCTCCATACTATAACCTTATCATATCACGGGGTGATCTCATCATATATATTATGATTCATTTCTATTCTATTATCGTTTTGTTTTACGATTTCTTATCCATGTACTTTTAGTCTTTTAGACTCTATCTATTCATCACTATTGTTCAACTTTATTATCAGAGTTAGGGAACTCTGTATCTTATAACTCGCCAAGATTCATCTTTGAATCTTATCGACCGACTAACTCTATGTGAGTTAGTCCTTAGCCTAATTACTGCGATTATTAGTTTCAGGTAACCCTACCTAAGGTTCATAATCAACAGCTTTGATACCAACTGTGAGAGCCCCAAATCTGGGTCCCAAATCACCACGGATCCGATTCAATCATTCTATCACTATTACTATTTGCGGAAGATATAAACATAAATTGTTTATACAATACATTACACACTATTCTCCAAGGTCGAGTAACCTTAACTTATACATAATTTATAACTTAACTAACACTTAACATTATTATCATTCAATACTATTACAAATTAATCGCGCACATTAACTTTAAGCTAGAACTGTCTTTAAACTTTCCTTGTATCCGATGTATTCGCCTTAATCTGCAATGTTTATCATTATATAGCAAGGTGATCAGCCTTTTATACCTGACTTATACATGAAATATGTACATAGTACAATTCTAAAATGGCAATCAGCAATGATTATCCATAAGCATATCTGAATGAAACAACTCTTAATAGAATTAAGTAAAAATAAACTTGCCTGAACCGTTGATTACCTCTATGCAATTTAGAACACTTTATCTGAAGACCTAATATTAGTAATATAGATCTCTAATATTAGAATAATATCATCACAATATAATACTATTATATATATATATAGAATAACCAAAACATATAACATATAACCCTATCGGTCTATAACACACATAAGACTCTGTATCAAGTCAAACTATTACAGTCTGAGTTGAACCTGACACAAATCTGACATCCTTGCGGTCTAGTTGGACAAATATCGAGTTTAAGTTCAATTAAACTCTGCCTAAACACTTTAACAATTATCTTAGATAATTTATTATCAGTCAAAACAATTTTCATAAACTCGTAATAATTTTTAACTAATTATTATCATTTATCTTGAATTTTCAATCATTAAACTCGTATTTATATAATATAAATACCACAATATTTTATTATCATTAATATCTATTTATTATCAAATATTAATGAAATACATGTCATAATATTATAATATATTTATAATATATCAAAGTATTTTTAATAACTTAAAATCAAATTTATATGATTTTTTAACACTTAAATCCATTATCAGATAATTGTTATAAATATTTAAATATTAATATTTTCGTGACAAAATATCAAAAGTTATATTGTATAACTTAAAATATTTTTATAACACTTAAATCATTTTTATATGATTTTTAAATCATTAATTCTATTTTTTCACAATTTATTTAATATATTTATTAAATAAATTCATTATCATTAATATTAATTAATTAATGAAATTCATCACAAAATATTAAAAGTAACTAAAAATATCTTCAAATATTTTTTTTACCATAACATAATTTTTCATGATTTTTCATGTATTTAAAATATTTTTAAATAATTTATTTAATATTATAATTAAAAAAATTAAATATCATTTATATTCCAAAAATATTAAATATTTATGAATTATACTCAAAATAATTAAAAACTATTTTCAGACTTTAAAATAATTTTTTGAAATTTATTTGGTATTTTTAATAATTAAAAAGTATTTCATTCGATTTATTTAATTAAAAATAATTATTTTCTAAAAATAAGTGTCACTAAAGGGTCCTATAGCGACAAACCCGTCGCTATAGGTGTTCTTGGCCTGTTCTTGAGTGTTCTTCAGATCTTCATGTCAGTTACCGGGTGCATACTTTGACCATTTATAATTCTATGGTGATATCGTTTCTGGGCTATATAAGGCAGTGATCTTGTATAAGGTATGTAGTACTACAAGTATAATTCATCAACTCGGTTAAATAACAAAACAACAAAGAGATCTGGGCTCTTAAAGTCTCTGACAGGTAGTTCCTGGGTTTTCTGGGTACCTAGAAACCCAAGCAGTGTCTTAGTGCCATATTCAAGCTCACATATATTAGGGTCTTGGTAATGATTTTGGTGTTCTAATGATTCTATCTTGTAGAACCCATGTCAGTGTACATTTTTATTTCCTCATATCATCCAAAACACATCTCCTATGCAAGATCTGGGCCAGTCAAAGTTGCCAAGAAAACTGTTCTTGAACATTTCTAGATAACCCAGAAATGTTCTTGAGCAGTTTGGTCAACGTGGTTTTGACCACGATTAGCTATGATTCTATTATAGATATAAGTGATATGAAGGCATGAGCAAGTAGCCTTACATGTCAGACAACAACATTAAAATGATAACTTGTCCAAACAATCAAACCACAGCAAGATCAGAAGACTAGAAAATCTTGTCAGACCGGTTCTAGGTATCTGGGCTGTCCAGAAACCAGTTTTCGTGAACGTTCAACGACCTTTGATAATGCCTATAACTTTCACGCTACACGTGATCTAGGCTTGATTCAAGTTGCAGATCAAAGCCCTTACAACATACTACAAGTTGATAACTTAAAACACAACAAACAATTAACAGGTAAGGATCTATGAGCCCTGACATTCGGCTGTCAGGCCATGTTTTAGGGTTTATAGGTCAGTTTTAAAATTTTTATTTCGAGCATCAAAATGACATGGATATAAGTTTTAGCAACCAAGATCATCAAGTGACACCCTCTAACACATATCTTACCAACAAACAACAACATTTAGCATCAAATCATCAGATTTCTAAGATTAGGGTTTTATACCTTTAAAACATTGATCTTTGATTTCTGATCATTGAATCTGATTATGGAAAGCTATACACTGATCATGGCTCAATATTTCCTTCTCTCTTACTCTAGATTTCGGATTTTGTAGAGAGAGAAAGGGTTGGATAGAATGAACCTAAAAGTAAGATTTTTATTACTTTAATCTTTCTACTTTTTGATTCCATGGCCAAGAATGTTGTGATATGGCCTAATTGGCTGATTTGTGGTGTAATGGGACACTTGTTAATCTACTTTGGTGCATCACCACACAATCCAAAATATCTTATACTTACTAAATAATACAAAAAGGGCAATTTGGTCATTTTCATACCATTTTATTTTTAGAATTTTCATTTATTGCAAATCCTTAGGGTTTAGGATTTGAACCCTTTAGGGTTTAGGGTTTGAACCCTTAGGTTTTTAAAAAACTAATTTCTAGAATTTCCAAATTAGGTTTTCAGAATAGAAAATTAATATTTCTAAATTATAATTAGAATTTTCTAATTATATTAAAAAAATTTAATCATAAATTCAGTCTAGATAATTAGGATTAGTATTGCCTAATTAAAATTACTAATTTAGCAATTAAATCCATAACTATACATTAGGATTTCTGACAGAACAATTAGGGTTTAAAAATTTGAAATTAGGGTTTGTTAATTAAATAAGATTTACCCTAATTAATATTATAATTAATTTCACTTAAGCATTATAATTATCCTTTAAATTCCCAGATTAGGGTTTTAACTTTCCAAATTAGGGTTTCAGATTCCCGCAACTGAAACTAGGGTTTCTAGAACCGGTTTCTAGGGTTTCTTGTTAATCGTTGGGGTTTTCTAACCGAACGTTGACGTTCTTAACATATACTTAGGGTTTGTTACATATATCATTTATCTGATCAACCCTTGACCCTTAACCATATATTGTTCACATATACACAGAGCATATTCACGTATACCCTTAATCCTGAATAATTCACCTAAATCCTTCACGGAATTTTGAAATCCTCAAAATTCTATCTAAAAAATATCAAACGCATACACTAATTTTCTGTCTAGGTTCTAATATTGAACCCTTAATAAATTAAAAAAAATTACAAATATTCAAATTTCTCGGGTTGTCACATTCACCCATTCTTCTAAAAATTTCATCCCCAAAATTTACCTTACACCATACACCATTCATTCTCATCATCACATGCTACCCAATACAATCTTCACAAGAATAAAAATTTTGAAATTGTGCTAAGGGGTTTTTCAGACTATTGTCTGACATTTTCACAAAAGTTTTATGGAAATTCATTCGCAAACCGTCTTAACTTACAGACATAGTGGGTAATTAGCCCGATATGCCCTGTACTTATAAAGTACTTCTGGTCTAATTTTTTTCTCGTATCCGCCTTGGGCGCATAAACTCTTACCTCAGTCTTATTAGATTCCGCACCAAAATAATTTGGTTCTGGAAATTTCTTTCAATGAACACTAGAGTTTTTTCATAACATTAGTCTAGCTGAATCGAATAACGTAGACTCATATCAATAATTCAATTCAATTAAATTATTTAAGTGTAGCCAAACCCCGTTGGCAAATTAAAAATTTTTGAAAATATTTTTGAGAATGACGTCATGATGTCGTACTGTATTAACAGTCCATTTGAGGATGCCGTCATCGAGTGACTTTGACATAACACATCATACAATAGTGGAACAATGATTTTCAGATCGAATTCGCATTAAGTATTCCTGCATTTACAACTCTGTCAACTTTTATCATCTATGCACTAGGTTACATGGTACATGAGTGATAAATAAAAGATATTTTGATATTTCAAATCATTTGCGTCTAGCTAAAATAAGTAGCTAGCATAGACTATACTTTTAAATCGTTTCAAAAATGATTACGTGTCTACATATTTGTTTTTTTTAAAAGCACATAGTGCGTATTTAGCTTGATGTCAAAATTTTGAAGTCTAGCATAGCTAGGAGTTTAGGAAAACTTATGTCTCCACTAATAATCATTGGCTTAACAATCTATCTGTTCCTATAATCTTTAATACTCCATTTACACACAACTATACCCAGTTCATCAAACCACACTTATGAGTTCATTTACTTGCCACAATCATATGAGTTTAAGAACTTGTCCTAGTCAGACCTTTGGCGTCCATTCGCTAAGGGGTTCATAAATATTTTATATAACTATGAATCAAGAATGTCACATAAGTATGAGTTAGAACTCGTACTTAACCTTATTTTCTCTACCTATAACCTATCTATCTGTTATACACATGAGAAAGGAATCACCCTCTTAACATGCATATAGCAAATAGCGCGACACAAACATCCCAATAATTATCCTAACTCCCTTCTCCATACGAATTTCATTTAATCTGTATTCATAATCCTTTCCTGAATCTGTACCAATTCATGGTACAACTGACACCCAGCAATCTGCAAGCTTGTTGTTAACTTTGTAATCATTCGATTAATCCTTCTCCATACTATAACCTTATCATATCACGGGGTGATCTCATCATATATATTATGATTCATTTCTATTCTATTATCGTTTTGTTTTACGATTTCTTATCCATGTACTTTTAGTCTTTTAGACTCTATCTATTCATCACTATTGTTCAACTTTATTATCAGAGTTAGGGAACTCTGTATCTTATAACTCGCCAAGATTCATCTTTGAATCTTATCGACCGACTAACTCTATGTGAGTTAGTCCTTAGCCTAATTACTGCGATTATTAGTTTCAGGTAACCCTACCTAAGGTTCATAATCAACAGCTTTGATACCAACTGTGAGAGCCCCAAATCTGGGTCCCAAATCACCACGGATCCGGTTCAATCATTCTATCACTATTACTATTTGCGGAAGATATAAACATAAATTGTTTATACAATACATTACACACTATTCCCCAAGGTCGAGTAACCTTAACTTATACATAATTTATAACTTAACTAACACTTAACATTATTATCATTCAATACTATTACAAATTAATCGCGCACATTAACTTTAAGCTAGAACTGTCTTTAAACTTTCCTTGTATCTGATGTATTCGCCTTAATCTGCAATGTTTATCATTATATAGCAAGGTGATCAGCCTTTTATACCTGACTTATACATGAAATATGTACATAGTACAATTCTAAAATGGCAATCAGCAATGATTATCCATAAGCATATCTGAATGAAACAACTCTTAATAGAATTAAGTAAAAATAAACTTGCCTGAACCGTTGATTACCTCTATGCAATTTAGAACTCTTTATCTGAAGACATAATATTAGTAATATAGATCTCTAATATTAGAATAATATCATCACAATATAATACTATTATATATATATATAGAATAACCAAAACATATAACATATAACCCTATCAGTCTATAACACACATAAGACTCTGTATCAAGTCAAACTATTACAGTCTGAGTTGAACCTGACACAAATCTGACATCCTTGCTGTCTAGTTGGACAAATATCGAGTTTAAGTTCAATTAAACTCTGCCTAAACACTTTAACAATTATCTTAGATAATTTATTATCAGTCAAAACAATTTTCATAAACTCGTAATAATTTTTAACTAATTATTATCATTTATCTTGAATTTTCAATCATTAAACTCGTATTTATATAATATAAATACCACAATATTTTATTATCATTAATATCTATTTATTATCAAATATTAATGAAATACATGTCATAATATTATAATATATTTATAATATATCAAAGTATTTTTAATAACTTAAAATCAAATTTATATGATTTTTTAACACTTAAATCCATTATCAGATAATTGTTATAAATATTTAAATATTAATATTTTCATGACAAAATATCAAAAGTTATATTGTATAACTTAAAATATTTTTATAACACTTAAATCATTTTCATATGATTTTTAAATCATTAATTCTATTTTTTCACAATTTATTTAATATATTTATTAAATAAATTCATTATCATTAATATTAATTAATTAATGAAATTCATCACAAAATATTAAAAGTAACTAAAAATATCTTCAAATATTTTTTTTACCATAACATAATTTTTCATGATTTTTCATGTATTTAAAATATTTTTAAATAATTTATTTAATATTATAATTAAAAAAATTAAATATCATTTATATTCCAAAAATATTAAATATTTATGAAATATACTCAAAATAATTAAAAACTATTTTCAGACTTTAAAATAATTTTTTGAAATTTATTTGGTATTTTTAATAATTAAAAAGTATTTAATTCGATTTATTTAATTAAAAATAATTATTTTCTAAAAATAAGTGTCACTAAAGGGTCCTATAGCGACAAACCCGTCGCTATAGGTGTTCTTGGCCTGTTCTTGAGTGTTCTTCAGATCTTCATGTCAGTTACCGGGTGCATACTTTGACCATTTATAATTCTATGGTGATATCGTTTCTGGGCTATATAAGGCAGTGATCTTGTATAAGGTATGTAGTACTACAAGTATAATTCATCAACTCGGTTAAATAACAAAACAACAAAGAGATCTGGGCTCTTAAAGTCTCTGACAGGTAGTTCCTGGGTTTTCTGGGTACCTAGAAACCCAAGCAGTGTCTTAGTGCCACATTCAAGCTCACATATATTAGGGTCTTGGTAATGATTTTGGTGTTCTAATGATTCTATCTTGTAGAACCCATGTCAGTGTACATTTTTATTTCCTCATATCATCCAAAACACATCTCCTATGCAAGATCTGGGCCAGTCAAAGTTGCCAAGAAAACTGTTCTTGAACATTTCTAGATAACCCAGAAATGTTCTTGAGCAGTTTGGTCAACGTGGTTTTGACCACGATTAGCTATGATTCTATTATAGATATAAGTGATATGAAGGCATGAGCAAGTAGCCTTACATGTCAGACAACAACATTAAAATGATAACTTGTCCAAACAATCAAACCACAGCAAGATCAGAAGACTAGAAAATCTTGTCAGACCGGTTCTAGGTATCTGGGCTGTCCAGAAACCAGTTTTCGTGAACGTTCAACGACCTTTGATAATGCCTATAACTTTCACGCTACACGTGATCTAGGCTTGATTCAAGTTACAGATCAAAGCCCTTACAACATACTACAAGTTGATAACTTAAAACACAACAAACAATTAACAGGTAAGGATCTATGAGCCCTGACATTCGGCTGTCAGGCCATGTTTTAGGGGAAATAGGTCAGTTTTAAAAATTTTATTTTGAGCATCAAAATGACATGGATATAAGTTTTAGCAACCAAGATCATCAAGTGACACCCTCTAACACATATCTTACCAACAAACAACAACATTTAGCATCAAATCATCAGATTTCTAAGATTAGGGCTTTATACCTTTAAAACATTGATCTTTGATTTCTGATCATTGAATCTGATTATGGAAAGCTATACACTGATCATGGCTCAATATTTCCTTCTCTCTTACTCTAGATTTCGGATTTTGTAGAGAGAGAAAGGGTTGGATATAATGAACCTAAAAGTAAGATTTTTATTACTTTAATCTTTCTACTTTTTGATTCCATGGCCAAGAATGTTGTGATATGGCCTAATTGGCTGATTTGTGGTGTAATGGGACACTTGTTAATCTACTTTGGTGCATCACCACACAATCCAAAATATCTTATACTTACTAAATAATACAAAAAGGGCAATTTGGTCATTTTCATACCATTTTATTTTTAGAATTTTCATTTATTGCAAATCCTTAGGGTTTAGGATTTGAACCCTTTAGGGTTTAGGGTTTGAACCCTTAGGTTTTTAAAAAACTAATTTCTAGAATTTCCAAATTAGGTTTTCAGAATAGAAAATTAATATTTCTAAATTATAATTAGAATTTTCTAATTATATTAAAAAAAAATTAATCATAAATTCAGTCTAGATAATTAGGATTAGTATTGCCTAATTAAAATTACTAATTTAGCAATTAAATCCATAACTATACATTAGGATTTCTGACAGAATAATTAGGGTTTAAAAATTTGAAATTAGGGTTTGTTAATTAAATAAGATTTACCCTAATTAATATTATAATTAATTTCACTTAAGAATTATAATTATCCTTTAAATTCCCAGATTAGGGTTTTAACTTTCCAAATTAGGGTTTCAGATTCCCGCAACTGAAATTAGGGTTTCTAGAACCGGTTTCTAGGGTTTCTTGTTAATCGTTGGGGTTTTCTAACCGAACGTTGACGTTCTTAACATATACTTAGGGTTTGTTACATATATCATTTATCTGGTCAACCCTTGACCCTTAACCATATATTGTTCACATATACACAGAACATATTCACGTATACCCTTAATCCTGAATAATTCACCTAAATCCTTCACGGAATTTTGAAATCCTCATAATTCTATCTAAAAAATATCAAACGCATACACTAATTTTCTGTCTAGGTTCTAATATTGAACCCTTAATAAATTAAAAAAAATTACAAATATTCAAATTTCTCGGGTTGTCACATTCACCCATTCTTCTAAAAATTTCATCCCCAAAATTTACCTTACACCATACACCATTCATTCTCATCATCACATGCTAGCCAAAACAATCTTCACAAGAATAAAAATTTTGAAATTGTGCTAAGGGGTTTTTCAGACTATTGTCTGACATTTTCACAAAAGTTTTATGGAAATTCATTCGCAAACCGTCTTAACTTACAGACATAGTGGGTAATTAGCCCGATATGCCCTGTACTTATAAAGTACTTCTGGTCTGATTTTTTTCTCGTATCCGCCTTGGGCGCATAAACTCTTACCTCAGTCTTATTAGATTCCGCACCAAAATAATTTGGTTCTGGAAATTTCTTTCAATAAACACTAGAGTTTTTTCATAACATTAGTCTAGCTGAATCGAATAACGTAGACTCATATCAATAATTCAATTCAATTAAATTATTTAAGTGTAGCCAAACCCCGTTGGCAAATTAAAAATTTTTGAAAATATTTTTGAGAATGACGTCATGATGTCGTACTGTATTAACAGTCCATTTGAGGATGCCGTCATCGAGTGACTTTGACATAACACATCATACAATAGTGGAACAATGATTTTCAGATCGAATTCGCATTAAGTATTCCTGCATTTACAACTCTGTCAACTTTTATCATCTATGCACTAGGTTACATGGTACATGAGTGATAAATAAAAGATATTTTGATATTTCAAATCATTTGCGTCTAGCTAAAATAAGTAGCTAGCATAGACTATACTTTTAAATCGTTTCAAAAATGATTACGTGTCTACATATTTGTTTTTTTTAAAAGCACATAGTGCGTATTTAGCTTGATGTCAAAATTTTGAAGTCTAGCATAACTAGGAGTTTAGGAAAACTTATGTCTCCACTAATAATCATTGGCTTAACAATCTATCTGTTCCTATAATCTTTAATACTCCATTTACACACAACTATACCCAGTTCATCAAACCACACTTATGAGTTCATTTACTTGCCACAATCATATGAGTTTAAGAACTTGTCCTAGTCAGACCTTTGGCGTCCATTCGCTAAGGGGTTCATAAATATTTTATATAACTATGAATCAAGAATGTCACATAAGTATGAGTTAGAACTCGTACTTAACCTTATTTTATCTACCTATAACCTATCTATCTGTTATACACATGAGAAAGGAATCACCCTCTTAACATGCATATAGCAAATAGCGCGACACAAACATCCCAATAATTATCCTAACTCCCTTCTCCATACGAATTTCATTTAATCTGTATTCATAATCCTTTCCTGAATCTGTACCAATTCATGGTACAACTGACACCCAGCAATCTGCAATCTTGTTGTTAACTTTGTAATCATTCGATTAATCCTTCTCCATACTATAACCTTATCATATCACGGGGTGATCTCATCATATATATTATGATTCATTTCTATTCTATTATCGTTTTGTTTTACGATTTCTTATCCATGTACTTTTAGTCTTTTAGACTCTATCTATTCATCACTATTGTTCAACTTTATTATCAGAGTTAGGGAACTCTGTATCTTATAACTCGCCAAGATTCATCTTTGAATCTTATCGACCGACTAACTCTATGTGAGTTAGTCCTTAGCCTAATTACTGCGATTATTAGTTTCAGGTAACCCTACCTAAGGTTCATAATCAACAGCTTTGATACCAACTGTGAGAGCCCCAAATCTGGGTCCCAAATCACCACGGATCCGGTTCAATCATTCTATCACTATTACTATTTGCGGAAGATATAAACATAAATTGTTTATACAATACATTACACACTATTCCCCAAGGTCGAGTAACCTTAACTTATACATAATTTATAACTTAACTAACACTTAACATTATTATCATTCAATACTATTACAAATTAATCGCGCACATTAACTTTAAGCTAGAACTGTCTTTAAACTTTCCTTGTATCCGATGTATTCGCCTTAATCTGCAATGTTTATCATTATATAGCAAGGTGATCAGCCTTTCATACCTGACTTATACATGCAATATGTACAGAGTACAATTCTACAATGGCAATCAGCAATGATTATCCATAAGCATATCTAAATGAAACAACTCTTAGTAGAGTTAAGTAAAAACAAACTTGCCTGAACCGTTGATTACCGCTACGCAATTTATAATGCTTTATCCGAAGACCTAATATTAGTAATATAGATCTTCAATATTAGAATAATATCATCATAATATAATACTATTATATATATATATATATATAGAATTACCAAAACACATAACATATAACACTATCGGTCTATAACAAACATAAGACTCTGTATCAAGTCAAACTATTACAGTCTGAGTTGAACCTGACACAAATCTGACATCCTGACGGTCTAGTCGGACAATTATCGAGTTTAAGTTCAATTAAAGCATGCCTAAAAACTTTAACAATTATCTTAGATAATTTATTATCAGTCAAAATAATTTTCATAAACTCGTAATAATTTTTAAATAATTATTATCATTTATCTTGAATTTTCAATCATTAAACTCGTATTTATATAATATAAATACCACAATATTTTATTATCATTAATATCTATTTATTATCAAATATTAATGAAATACATGTCATAATATTATCATATATTTATAATATATCATAGTATTTTTAATACCTTAAAATCATATTTATATGATTTTTTAACACTTAATTCATTATCAGATAATTGCTATAAATATTAAAATATTAATATTTTCATGACAAAATATCAAAAGTTATATTGTATAACTTAAAATATTTTTATAACACTTAAATCATTTTCATATAATTTTTAAATCACTAATTCTATTTTTTCACAATTTATTTAATATATTTATTAAATAAATTCATTATCATTAATATTAATTAATTAATAAAATTCATCACAAAATATTAAAAGTAACTAAAAATAACTTCAAATATTTTTTTTACCATAACATAATTTTTCATGATTTTTCATGTATTTAAAATATTTTTAAATAATTTATTTAATATTATAATTAAAAAAATTAAATATCATTTATATTCTAAAAATATTAAATATTTATGAAATATACTCAAAATAATTAAAAACTATTTTCAGACTTTAAAATAATTTTTCGAAATTTATTTGGTAGTTTTAATAATTAAAAACTATTTAATTCGATTTATTTAATTAAAAATAATTATTTTCTGAAAATAAGTGTCACTAAAGGGTCCTATAGTGACAGACCCGTCGCTATAGCTGTTCTTCGCCTGTTCTTGAGTGTTCTTCAGATCTTCATGTCAGTTACCGGGTGCATACTTTGACCATTTATAATTCTATGGTGATAACGTTTCTGGGTTATATAAGGCAGTGATCTTGTAGAAGGTATGTAGTACTACAAGTATAATTCATCAACTCGGTTAAATAACAAAACAACAAAGAGATCTGGGCTCTTAAAGTCTCTGACAGGTAGTTCTTGGGTTTTCTGGGTACCTAGAAACCCAAGCAGTGTCTTAGTGCCACATTTAAGCTCACATATATTAGGGTCTTGGTAATGATTTTGGTATTCTAATGATTCTATCTTGTAGAACCCATGCCAGTGTACATTTTTTTTCCTCATTTCATCCTAAACACATCTCTTATGCAAGATCTGGGCCAGTCAAAGTAGCCCAGAAAACTATTCTTGAACATTTCTGGATAACCCAGAAATGTTCTTGAGCAGTTTGGTCAACGTGGTTTTGACCACGATTTGCTACGATTCTGTTATAGATATAAGTGATATGAAGGCATGAACAAGTAGCCTTACATGTCAGACAACAACATTAAAATGATAACTTGTCCAAACCATCAAACCACAGAAAGATCAGAAGACTAGAAAATCTTGTCAGACCGGTTCTGGGTTTCTGGGCTGTCCAGAAACCAATTTTCGTGAACGGTCAACGACCTTTGATAATGCCTATAACTTTCACTCTACACGTGATCTGGGCTTGATTCAAGTTCCAGATCAAAGACTTTACAACATACTACAAGTTGATAACTTAAAACACAACAAACAATTAACAGTTAAGGATCTATGAGCCCTGACATTCGGCTGTCAGGCCATGTTTTAGGGTTCATAGATCAGTTCTAAAAAATTTAATTTTGAGCATCAAAATGATATGGATCTAAGATTTAGCAACCCAGATCATCAAGTGACACCCTCTAACACATATCTAACCAACAAACAACAACATTTAAGATCAAATCATCAGATTTCTAGGATTAGGGTTTTATACCTTTAAAACTTTGATCTTTGATTTCTGATCATTGAATCTGATTATGGAAAGCTATACACTGATCATAGCTCAATATTTCCTTCTCTCTTACTCTAGATTTCAGATTTTGTAAAGAGAGAAAGGGTTGGATAGAATGAACCTAAAAGTAAGATTTTTATTTCTTTAATCTTTTTACTTTTTGATTCCATGGCCAAGAATGTTGTGATGTGGCCTAATTGGCTAATTTGTGGTGTAATGAGACACTTGTCAATCCACTTTGGTGCATCACCACACAATCCAAAATATCTTATACTTACTAAATAATACAAAAAGGTCAATTTGGCCATTTCCATACCATTTTATTTCTAAAATTGTCATTTGTTGCAAACCGTTAGGATTTAGGGTTTGAGCCCTATAGGGTTTAGGGTTTGAACTCTTAGGTTTTAAAAAAACTAATTTTTAGATTTTCCAAATTAGGTTTTCAAAATAAAAAATTAATATTTTTAAATTATAATTAAAATTTTCTAATTATATTAAAATTTCTAAATCATAAATTAAGTCTTGCTAATTAGGATTAGTATTTCCTAATTAAAATTATTAATTTAGCAATTAAATCCATAACTGTACATTAGGGTTTCTGATAGAACAATTAGGAATCCAAAATTTAAAATTAGGGTTTGCTAATTAGATAAGATTTACCCTAATTAATATTATAATTAATTTCACTTAAGCATTATAATTATCCTTTAAATTCCCATATTAGGGTTTTAACTTTTTGAATTAGGGTTTTGAATTCCCGAAACTAAATTAGGGTTTCAAGAACCGTTTTCTAGGGTTTCTTGTTAATCGCTAGGGTTTTCTAACGGAACGTTGACGTTCTTAACATATACTTAGGATTTGTTACATATATCATTTATCTGGTCAACCCTTGACCCTTAACCGTATATTGTACACATATACACATAACATATTCAAATATACCTTTAATCATGAATAATTCACCTAAATCCTTCACGGAATTTTGAAATCCTCAAAATTCTATCTCAAAAATATCAAACGCATACACTAATTTTATGTCTAGGTTCTAATATTGAACCCTAAATAAATTAATAAAAATTTTACAAATATTCAAATTTCTTAGGTTGTCGCAGCTATCATCAAAGCAAAGGCAAACTTTTCAATATTCGGGTACCTTGTTTCAGCATCCCTTTGGATGTGGCTTACATACTAAATCGGGTGTTGCTTACCCCCAACTTCTCGCACCAAAACTGCTCCCACTGCCAACGAACTAGCTGCTAAGTACAAATACAAAGGCTCGGCAGGAGCGGGCTTCACCAACAAAGGCGCCGAAGATAAATACATCTTGATTCCCCGGAAGGCGTCTTCACAGTCCGAAGTCCACTAGAACGTCTTCGTATTCTTCGGCCCTTTCAACGTGTCAAAAAACGGCAAACTCCTTTCTGCCGACCCAGACATGAACCTCCGCAAAGCTGCAATCCTCCCTGTCAGACGTTGAATAACTTTAAATGACTGAGGAGTCTTCATGTTCAGAATAGCCTAGATCTTCTCTGGATTGGCTTCAATACCCCTCTAACTGACCAGATAATCCAGAAATTTACCAGCTCCGAGACCGAAGGTGCACTTGGTAGGATTTAGCCTCAAGTTGTGATGACGAACCGTCTAAAAGCATTCTTCTAAATCGTCCAAGTGCTTCTGTACAATCATACTCTTCACGATCATGTCGTCGACATACACCTCCATATTCCTTCCCAGCTGATGTCGGGATACGAAGTTCATCATTCTCTTGTACGTGGCTCTCGCATTGATCAAGCCAAACGTCATCTTCTTATAGGCATATACCGAACGATGCGTAATGAACGCCGTCTTCGGTATATCCTCTTTACACATGGAAATTTGATGATAACCAGAGAAAGCATCCATAAAGCTCAAAAAAACATACCCCAAAGTCGCATCGATGAGTTGGTCGGTGTAGAGTAGAGGATAGAAGTCCTTTGGGCAAGCTTTATTCAAGTCTATGTAGTCGATACAGACTCGCCACTTTTCGTTCTGCTTCTGGACCAGTACCACGTTCGCCATCCACTCTGGGTAGTCGATCTCAAAAATTAAGTCAGCAGCCAACAGCTTTGCAATCTCTTCATCAATGATCTGTTGTCGCTCTGGTGCAAAAATCCTCCTCTTCTGTCGAACTGGCTTCTTGGACGGGTCCACCTCCAGCCGATGTTCTGCAATCTTTCAACTCACCCCTGGCATGTCCTTAGGTTCCCATGCGAAGACATCTGCATAACACCTTAGAAGCTCTATAAGGTTCGTCCGGAGAGGTTCCGGCAGACCCGAACCTATCTTTACAGTCTTGTCTTTCTTGCCAGGAAATAGCTCAAACTTCTCTATCTCCCCAGCTGGCATGACCAACGGTTCTGAACTATTTTTGGTGAAGGGCTCGATTTCTATCGCCATAGTCTATTTCTGCTTCGACACCCCTACCCCTGAAGTAATCACGGCATTCCTATAGCATCGTATGGCCAAATCTAAATCTCCGGCCACCTCCCCCACTCCATGATCCATTGGAAATTTGATTTTAAAGTGAGGAATGGATGTTACAGCTTGTAGAGCAGTCAGAGTAGGCCTCCCCATAATAGCATTGTAGGCAGAATCTACATGCACAACATAAAATTTATAAGTTATTTCTACCTGTTGGGGAGTCATTCCAAAGATAACCGACAACAATAGTCCCAGCCACCTTGATTGGATCATTGCTGAAGCCGTACAAAGGAGCCTCCTGTCCAACCTCCATCTTCCGCCCCTCCAGATGCATTCTTTGATAAGCATGGGCATACAGAATATCTACAGAAGACCTATTGTCTATCATCATTCTCTTCATATCAATCGAACCCACCTGTGTTGTTATCACCAATGCTCATTCATATGGTTTGATAGGTTCCGAAGGGTAATCCTCGTCAGTAAAGGAGATTACCGTACCTGGATAACGCCTATCAGTCTTCGGGAGTGTACCTGCCACCGACATGACCGAATCCAGGTATCCTCGACGCTTCTTTCCAATAATTTTGCCGAAAGTACCTCCAGTGATGACATCGACCACATGCCTTGTTGGCTGTTCAGAAGATGTCAATGTAGGCTGAACTGGCTGAGTTGCCTGAACAAGTTCTCTATCTCTTTGTTGGGCTTGTTGAGTCTTTCTCGCTGTAACATACTGAACCAGGGCACCCCCTTGAACCTTCCTCTCAATAAAGTCCTTCAGACTGGCACAATCATTTGTATCGTGACCCGAAGCCTGATGATAGTCACAGTACTTGCGAGAATTACCGGCTCCGGGTTTAAGGTTGTCCCGAGGTGGTTCGAAGATGGATTGGTTTTTGATCTGATCAAGGATTACAGCCCTATCAGTGTTCAGTTGAGTGTACGTCCTATTTACCTTCTGGGTTGGAGCGGACAAACGACACCCTCGTGTCTCCAATTGTTGTTGTACTTCTTGGAGCCTCTATCATAGCGGTCATTAATCCCTTCATTATTCTTCTGACCACCTTCAGATTTGTCCCGATCATTTTCTTTCAGCCTGTTCGAAGAAGGACATTTTAAGCTATTCATAGCCTCCTCTGCCACTATATAGCCTCCTGCCTTATCGAAATCTTCAGCTAGACTCTTCGGGTGGTGAAACATTAGCTTCTTCACCAACTTCTCTGACTTCACCAGGTCCAACCCGTTCTGAAATAAGCCAACGGCTTGAAGATTGTTAAGTTCAATCACCTGGATAACTGCTTCCCAGAAGCGCTTCACATACTGTCTCAAAGACTCACTCGAAAATTTTCGAACTTGAGCCAATGAACCTGTTGGTTTTCCCCTTCTCTTGTTGCTCCCGAAGCGAGCATGGAACTTACTACACAAATTTGCCCAAGATGAAACTGAATTCAAAGGTAAAGTCCCCATCCACTGTCTAGCGTCTTTTCGGAGCGTCGTAACGAAGGTATGACACTTAGCAGCATCACTAAAGTCATAGTAGTCAATCAGTCTGTCGAATGTCTGACTATGGTCATAAGGATCCCCAGACCCATCATAACTCTCCATATGGGGCAGTTTCTTGGTGGGGTCAGCTTTCTCTTTGAGAATATCTGCGTAAAAAGGGGACGCCTTCTTTCCCGAAGTATCATTTACTTATTGGACTTCGGCCAGCTGTTTCCGAAGCTCCTTTAATTCCCTGACCATAAATTCTACTCCTTCTAGCTGTGACGAGACTTCTTTCTCAGGCGACTCTCTCTTCTTCTGAGTAGATCGGTCTTTATCATTCAAACCCCCAACCTTCTAGGGACTTTTCGGACGAAGAGTATCCACAGGGTGGTGTACCCTCAGTGAACTCTCGGGAGTGCGACCTCTGGATCTACTTCGACGTGGGGTTCTATCACCGTGGTGAGAATACTCAAGGTGGGGTGCCTTCTTTGTATACTCAGGCGTGTACTCCCTGGACCTGCCTCTCTGTCGGCTTCGACCCTGCTCCCTAGAACCGATAGGTTGGAGTGCCCTCTTCAATCCCTGAGGAGTAGGGCTTCTTGATCTCCTCCGTTCCCGAGGTTGGCCTCGAGATTCATGACCCAAATGGGTAGGTTCCTTTCCTCTCCTCTATCTTCTATCTGTATGCCCACTATGCCCTTCGGACTGTATATAGCTAGACGCTTCGTCCTTCAGCTCCGCCATCCGAAACATATGTTCGGCAATATCTTGTCTCTATTTCAAAAGCACCTCCAAAGCTTTATCTGCTTCATTTGCCATCTTAGCCAGCTTGGAGGTCTTGTATGTCTAACCATCTCGGTGTCGGGTTCTAGGCGGTGTGCCTTCTACCTGTTTCCGACCATGGTTCGGTCCCTTTTCGGCAGCAAAAACCAGTCTTCTTTTAGCATCACCAATGGCTCTCGAACGAGAACCCTCAGACGTATGCTTGGAAGCCGTACTATCATGAGCACTCTTTGCAGGACCCAATCGATCCTTGACAGATACTCGTGGTGTAGACGAACTTACAGCCATCGGCTATCCCTCCGGGGTAACTGTTCTACTCTTCACCATGGATTCCGACGTAGAACAGCTAAGGTTTGTGATTGAAAATATCAAGAACACAGCCCTCCTTCTAGCGTCAATGTTAACTCCAAGATCTTTCCACGAACTCCAATCACGTAAAGCTCGTCCAGATCCTGCACAATAAACACGACAACACCTAAAGCTTAACGACTTCGACCGTTGAGGGATAGTTCCGGCGTGAGAGTCAGTACAGGCGATCACAAGGTTAACAATTGAGGATGAAATATCTAGAGTCTTGAGAGAGATAAAAATATCAGTTACCTTTTTTTTTGGTCCTCGTCCCCATATACCCTCACGTCCGGTTTCTTGTGTCATCCACTACTATCTGACATCGTCCCCCACTCATGGTGATTTCAGCCGACTGCATGCAGCCCACCTGCTCCATCCCATCGCTGTTTGCCACCGCCAATCGATCAAGTCTAATCTTCATTAATGCCTTGCAGACATATCGGTCAACATTTATCTTTGTCTTCATTACCGGTCAAAGCCCAAGAGAAAAGATAATTTACTCATTGACTCCGGCCCAATGACTAAGCCCAATAAATGAAATCCAAATAGACGAATCCATTCGGTTTGGCCCAGTACTTTCAAGACCCAAATCAAGGTAACCCACTGAATTGGCCCAATGCATAAAATATCATAACCCAAGAGAGAGGCACATTCGGTAAGGTCCAATAACTAAAGTATTATGGCCCAAAAAAAATGATGCACTCTACTTGTTGGGTTCGTCATCACTAAAAATATAAACACTCCTTTTTTGTCAAAATTTTAATATCAAATAATATATCATCGTTACATTAACTAAATAAATCTCATATGATTAATTATATCATAAAATATTACTCCCTCCGTCCCAAATTAACTGCTCAGTTTTGACTTTTTAAAGTCAAATTGACCATTTTTAAAACTAATCTTTTTACTATTTTTGTTAAAATATAGGTGAAGAGATTATAACAAAAAGAAAGTATATACAATTTATTACTAATCCTAATTTTTATAATTTTAGAAATATATTTATATATGCTTAATTATTAATTCTAAAAATAGTCAATTTGACTTAAAAAAGTCAAAACTGAGCATTTAATTTGGGACGGAGGGAGTATATTATTTGAAACCTATTTAAAATTAAAATTTTAAACTCCTAACATTATCCTTAATATATACCGAAAGTAGATCCGATATTATTGAATGGACCACTACCAAAGTATTTGATAAAATAAAATAAATAAAACAATAAGATTTCTTGTAAAAGTCAACTATAAAAATTTTCTGCATCAAACATTAGTGGAATATAGGGCAAAGGTGCAAAAATACCCCTGATGTTTATACGGATGTCCCACTTCCACCTTAAATTAATTTTTTTTTTCAAAAGTACATTTAACGTTATAAAATGTAGCTCAAATATGCCCTTCCCGTTAAAAAAATGATAGCTATACAAACGGATGTTAATTTATTTATGATGTGGCTGACACGTATTTATTGACATGGCAAATAATTAAAACAAAGAATACTAATGTGATCTGATGCCCAAATTCACAAGCTTAAGTCGACTGATTTCATGATTGACTCATCCTGATCGATTTCACACGGATAATCACAAGCTGCTCATCCTGATGATTAGAAGCTTAAGTCGATCGATTTCATTACTGACGTCAAGCTCAAAATGCCCAAACATGAGTCAATCCCCAATCCTGTTTTGCGATGGTGAGTAGTATTCGAGTCTTCCATTTTTAGCGAAAAAGCAATGGTTAATTATTCGTCGGTTTGAGGGGCGGAAAAAGGTAAATAGGAGCGTTTCTTGGGTGGAATCCACGGAAGGATGGGGCTAATTTCTCTAATGTTTTTTTGTTTTGATCTTCTTCTATATGTATTGAAATCCGAATTTGTTTTTTTTTTAGTTTTGGTTTTGATTTCTCTCGGGATCCTTGTTATGCTTTCTTTGTGTAAAGAATACACATCCTCAGGAGTTTCATGATGAGTTCGAGTGGCCACTTGATGAATTGAAGGTGTTTGAAGAGGTTTCGAACGGTACCGAAATCTTCGACGAATCAGGGAAACGACATCATCGGAGGAGCAATTGTGAAGCAGTGGTTGATCTCTTCTCTCTATCCCTTCCCCCAATTTCTGAAAATCAATGACTATATTCGACTTCTTCGATTATGTTTAATTTAGGGTTTTATTAAGAGAGATTGGGGCTTTAAGATCAAGTTGGGTTTTTCCTGGCTTTAGGGTTTAATTTAGGGTTTCTTCGAAGCAATGGTTGTTTCTGACTTTAAGATCAGGTTGGGTTTTTTCCCCACTACTTTTTTAAGTTTATTCATGAGTCTGAGACTAACGAGCTCAATCATGTGATTCATTTGATTACAGCTTTAGATCTGAAAGCTTGAAGGTTGATGATGAGTTTAATTTTGGTTAAATTTGGGTTATAGTAATGTGTTTAGGTAATGTGTTTGGGTTATAGTAATGAGTTTAATTTTTAATTAGTGCAAACATAATTTTTTTCATGTATAATTTGGTAAATTATAATTTTTGTATTTTATTTTTTAATATTAATTATTCTAAAATTAAATAATTAATTTATAGTAGTGTTAGTATAATTGTTTACTTTGTTTTAATTAAGAGTTAAGTTTCTCTTTTCAGCCTAGTCAGCAAAATTAGATGAGGTGTCAGCTCCATTTGTCTAGCTGTCGTTTTTTTAACGGGAGGGGCATATTTAAGCTACGTTTTATAACGTTAGATGTACTTTTGGAAAAAAATTAATTTAGGATAAAAATGGGATATTCGTGTAAATATAAGGGATATTTTTGGACCTTTGCCCGTAGAATATATGAATGTGTTGGGTTGATAGAACAATGTACGAAAAATAATTTAAAAATAGTTGACAGGAATATATAGAGACCCCCCATGATTTCATGAACCAAACAAAGTGGTCACATTGTAGAATAAGGAAAAGTTAAAGGACTATAAGTGGGATATGACTAGATTCATCAGTCAATTGGCCTGCCCAAATTCTCATGCTTCGTACATTGACAAGTGAAAAAATAAAATTTGTTTACTTTTAACAAAAAGAAATGGAATAAATTGTCACTAAAAGAAGTTCTTTAGTGGAATATTTATTTATTTAAATCCATGACGAACAATCAAAAATTCTGAAATATTTGTGAGGCAAAGGGAGTACTAAGCAATAAAATAACTTCATTAGTTTGCAAAAATAATAATTTTATTGGGCCATCCCACATAGTTTATTACGAAACTACTTTGACATTGTATGCACTTGCCAATTTATCATGTACATTCCCTAATTACCTTCTACAGTATAAAAAAAAATAAAGTTGGCATTACAAAAACATAATTAATTTTTTCACAAGTAAAATTTAATATTTCGACAAAATACATTTTACATTAACGTAAAACTCATGTGAAAGAGAACTCGAGAACTATCTTTTACTTGTAAAAATTTCAATTCCCAAAAAAATAATCGAGGAAAAAAAATCAAATTATATCCATCAAAGTTAAAAATGCTTAAGAAAATCAAAATGAATCCATATTGACTCAAATCTACTTGCTGATAGCCCAGTGTCATTGTTCCTTTCTTTCATTATTCAACTTTTTTTTAAAGAAACTATACTATTACAATTCTAAAGATGCATTTGGGAAATAAGGGTAACCTAGTTCGTACCTAAAATAGTCTTGAGGGTGGAGTGGGAGTGGGGGTGGGGTGGGGTGGGGTGGGGTGGGGAGTGAGAAATTGTAAAACTAGTATCAAAGGCAAATGTTCGAAAAACCCATCAAAAAAATCACATGCTAACGACTACTGGAATAATTTTACACAGCTTAAGCATTAAATATTGCAAATTGAAATTATCACCCCATCTAACCGATTTGCCACCACTAATCAACTAAAAGCTACGCTAATCCAAACATTTGGGGGATTATAACTGTAAGATGGCATTATACAACAAAAGAAAGCTACAACGATTTGTTCCCTCTTTGGCATTCGACTCTGATCTGTTTGCGCTCCCATTTCTCCAACCAATTAATTGTCAGAGTTTGCTACTCTAAAAATTCCATTGAATTATTCCTCCATTATTCTCGTTCCATTTGTTGCCCGTGCCTGAAATGGGGACCCTCGTCTGTTTGAAACAAGAATTCCAATAAGAGATAAGTAATTCAATCAGTCCGGATATTTATCTATAATTTGCAAATTAACCAAAATCGTAGGTATTGAAATAAGTCCCACTACCATGAGCCATAAACCAGTATGAAAATGAAATGCAATTAGAATTTCTCCATCACATAAAATAAAGGAAGAATAATGCTGTAGTGACAAATCATGGTTAAAGAAAAGTAGATGCAAAATTTAGAAAATCAATTTATGAGAACACAAATTTGAGTTTTTTTAATATTTTAAATAAGGTAAAATCAGTATAGACATATTCTTGTACTAGCCTAAAGATCCCCTTGGACTTGATATTCCTTCTGTATTAATATTCTCTTTTTAGAAAGTGAATATTATTGCAAGACCATCACTTTTCAAAATATTACTATGTTCCTATTAATAAATCTTGATAGCTTTTTATATATTAGTGTGAGAATTAGCATTAAATGTTTTACAGGAAGGAGGATCCTTGGCCAGTGAGTGATAGCTTAGGATATCAAGAAACTACTTGCTAGTCTTTTTGAGCGAGGGAAATTCCATGTAGGGGAGTGATCTGTTCATTTATGTACCAGAACTGACCCATGACTAGAACTATAAGTGCTTGAACGTGACATAATGATAGCACACTAGACCCTTTCAATAAAGATTAAATATTGTAACAAAGGATACTACCAATGGTGGTTAAAGGATGATTCAGTAGATCGGCTAGCAGGGACACAAGGATAAAACATGTGGGCCATATGTGATTATCCCACCTTGTCTGCCAAAAAGGATCCTGATTTATAAATTATTGGTACTCCTCTAAGATCTTAAAAGAAACTACTTAATTAGCCCCTTCTGGGTGAGTTTTTGTGATAAGGGCCATCATGACACATGGTACATAGATTATTTAAATGACCACTTTCCCCCCACATAGGATTGCCTCGTTCAAAAGTACTAGCCAAGTACGTATTCTTGAGATTCTAGGGTAGCTTATGTCAGCAAAAAGCACTTCTCAGTGGACAGCATGTGAAAATCTTGCTAGCTACACCCCCCCCCCCCCACAACACAAAAAAAGAGTTAACCAAAGCAAGCCACTAAATCAATGTTTGACCCATAATGGTACGGTCCTATATTACCACTGTATACCCCCCATTGGTGTAGTCTAATATCAATTTGTCCAGCCATTCAAGAACAACGCCTTATACCACATGGGATTGTCTAGGTCAAAAAGTCTTCGAGTAGGTACCCTTGAGATCCTTGACACATAAGCAAGCATCATTCTAGGAATCTAAAGTAGATAGCCGATGTGATTTTTCACTAATTTTAGTTTTTAAGTATCATGTAAACTCAAAACTAGGACAGCCCTCCCCTTCAATCCCCAAATCAAAGATCACTGAGCACATGTACATGTACCTTTTCAACAGCTCATTGTGTCATGGGAATTTTGCATTTAGTAGGGCTTCACACTTTTATGAATTTCTTCATAATCAAGATGGCGCTCAATTTAATTTCCATGTCTTCATATTATTAGACAAGCTCATTCTAATAGACAAATTTGCCGCAGAATACTAGGCAAAAACTGAATGCCTAAATGTTTCATAAAACACCATATAGTAGGCAGGTCAAATTCTTTGAATCTTCTAGACATGAATGACAAGGGAAAAATTGAATAACTAAGGAATTAGTTGATGCAGTTATAAGCAAATTACTTATAAAAGATAATGTATACATATAAGAAGATTCATACCACTTTCACCACCGGACATATCTGCAAGCCTCGCAATGGCATCAGTGAGTGCTTGTTCATGGTCCTGCATGATATTAAACAACAACCATAAGCAATGGTAATGTAGAAAACAATTTACCAAATATAATGAATTCTTTTTTCCTGACCTTCAGAACTTTCTTTGCTTTTTCAATTTCAGTAGGATCCGGATGACTAGCACCAAAGACTCGCTCAACCTGTCCAAATGAATCTGACAGTTAATAATTTCAGTAAAAACCAATACGCTTATAGATATGGTGTCAATCAACTTTCGCCAACCTCCTTAATAAGAGAATCCGTATGTAATAATTGTATATCATCCAAGCCCTTCTTTCCTATGCCATTCTGTGAAGGGGGGAAATCCTTTCTGGATTGTCCTTTTGGCAACCCCCTCCCTCTTCCTGTACCTGGAGCACTATCACGTCCGACAGATCTATTCATCCCGAGACCTGATCCACCATAACCCCCTGGACGTGAAATTCCAGGGTCCTCACCTACCCACTGTATATCCTCGGGAGAAATCTGTCCAAGAAAACAAACAATACCAAAACCTGAATTCATAATCAAATTACGTCAACAATTAACTAGAGTATGAAACTACTTCCTACTAAACATGCTATTCTAAAACAATTTAATTCATCTTTTCTAATTGTATCTCAAACAATTGGTTCATGCAGGCTATTTCACAACTGGATTGCACCTCACATGCAAATGACACATTGTATCACCTTTATGTTCTGGTGTAAATAATATTATAATAATCTATTGGTAGTCACCAGAGAACAGCATAAATGCATAATTAATATAGGCTCTTTCAGCTTAATGTCCTATTACATTTTATATCTGAATTTACCAGTGATTGAGCATCATATGTGCATAGGATCTCGTATCCTAAGATACTAATCACACCAATAACCCAAGATAAAAACTGTTAAGAACAGTTCCTGATAACACAACCAAACAATAACAAAGAGAAGTCTACTATATCCAATTGACTGAATCTAAAGAAATGCAACCATAAGTCCCGCAACCAAATTTTTCAGTAATCTTTACATAAACTTTTAGCAATGAAAATATGTTAGATACTATTTAGTGATGCAGTCTACTAGAGGGAAATCGAAGGTTTACAAATTTACAGTTAGAAATAGATTATTGTTAAGACTATTGATCATGTGCTTGCTACTGCCACAGTCTAGACCAGCAGATAACTCACAAGCAGTAGTCCAAGATATATCAAAAGGGAGTAACTTTTACTCCCATATTCTTTCACTAGAAGCTTCCAATGAAAACATTCATGCCAGGCAGATCTAGCTTGTATTGTAAAGTAGGAGATAAACAGCCACCTAGCATGTAATTAAATTAGCCACTTGAAATTCAAATAACATAATAATGCTTGTCAATAAAATTAAAATAATAACGTAATAATAGCACGTAGTTTATTATGGCTATAGGTTCTTCACCTATATTTTAGAAAAGGACTATGATTTTTTAATTTTAAAAATGGATAATTTGACCATAAAAAATTATTTTGTAGAATAAAATGGGACAGAGTGAGTAATAAGAAAGGCACTATCAATTTATTAAAGAAGAGATATCCTTTTTCTGATGTCTCTTACTGCTAATAAAACAATAGGAGAAAATAAGCGCCCCAGATTTTGTCAAAAAGTATAACAATTTAGTCCAAACTTGATCAATTGGACTCACTGTAAGCCTTGACATGCAGACAGCCTCCTTGAGGGCACTGCACAATAAGACAATCTCAACATGATATCTGATTTGAACCTAGTACCTTAATATATCACTAAATGGAATACTAATGTGATCCAACGGAATTATGAAACCAGACAAGATCCGGCCATAAACAGCCCTGCCCCTCCTCCAAAAGCCATTTAGAAAAATCAAAATGCAACATAAGCCCAGAACCACCCGAATAGTAGAGTTTTGAAAGGGAAAAAATAGTACTTTAGAATCTTGGATATTAAACTTACATTATTATATTGAATATAATTATATAACTTTGTTTCTGCTAGAACTAATATTTAAGCCATTTAGAAATGGCTTAGTTCAATAATATTTTTAACTTCAAAACTTCAGGTCGTGTAAAAAGGTCATCATATCTACCTCTGTCAGATTGACCCACTCCCATGTCTCATTTGCAGTTCCTATATCGTAAACAAGAGCATGTCGACCCTGGAAAAGGTTTACCAGATTTCAGCATAAGCCTGACAAAATTAGAATCCATAATTTACAAAATCCCAAATTATACCTCGACGGGATTGTAGTCAGTTATAACAGCTTCATAGAAATTGTTGTCATCCGGCCATCTGGTCCTCACTTTCCTTCCTATTAATGGAGAAAATGATGCTGCTTCAGCAGGTTCACTAGCACGTGCCCCAGAAAAGCTGTGATTACCAAGGGGCCCCCTTGGAGTAGGACCTGAAGGAGGGTACTGCATTTTCATCGAGGATGCTCCCGGTAATATGTGGCCCTGTTAAATAGATGGAAACATGAAATGTAAACAATAAAAAGAATATTCATTCTAGACATGCTACTGAATTCAGTATATATAACTTACACTTTTCTGTTTCTTTCCCTTGGGTCCCGAAATAGGTCCTCGTCTTGCAGCTGATGAGGATGGCTGGTTTAATGCAGCCACCGCTGGGTGGAAAGAAGGAGATGGCCCGCCAAAGGACTGAGAAGGCATTGCCTGGTTTATCTTCTGTTTCTTACGAGATGCTGAGACAGAGGGACTAGGTACTGGATTGTGAACAGCTTGACCAGTGGGAAGCATGCCAGGTTGAAGCCCACCTGCCTGTCTCCACTCCCTAATGGCATTACCCAAATATTATCCATTAAAAGATAGAAGAGACCAAAGGTCGCTGAAAATCAGACAAAATGGGTGTCACTTTCAGAAAACAACAAAGCTTGATTTTGTAACACTATTGGACCTTATCCTCCGGATAACATCATCTGCATTCACTTTGCCGAGAAGCTCCCTATGTTCCTCATTTGATAATCTCAACTCTTTTCTGAGCTCGGTTATTAAACTTTCTTTCTCCTGAAGAAAATACATTTCATTGAGCAATCATTAAACCTGATCAATAAAACAGATATACAGATAGGAAATTATATGAAAGTGTACCCAAGTAATGGCATCAGCTTGAGCTTTAAAGGCTCTTAGAACTGAACTGTATGCTTCTTGCTCAAGGTGGTGAATTTGGGCCTCCATGTCAGTTTCGCCATACACCCTAGGGTAAGGGACAGAGCCTATAACCCCTGATCTGCCATTCCCAGTAACACGCCCCCCTCTCGGAATTCTATTTTGATGTGATGGTGGAAGATCGTCATCAGTTCCTGCAATTGTTTTAGTACGGAACACAATACAATTACTACTAGATCTAGTTACTTTCCGCATGGAGTTTAACAACAAAATTAAATTATAAGAAACATTTTAATTGCCTGCAGACAACAACAAAAAGTTAGAGAAAGAAACTATTTCTTATTACAGGTACAAAGTTAAGTACTGTGCGCTTAGATATGGAGATAGCAAGTAACTGTTAGGCCTTTGTATCTACATCCGGTGTCACTTTGCATAAAGACAAAAGGGTAAATTGTTCTGAACAGCTTGTTTCATCCATAAAAATGTACACTGATGCTTTAATAAAATCCACTCGGGGGCTTGTTGCCTGGATGAAATATGGGAAACTTTGGCTTGGACGAGAGAGGGGTGCTTTAAACTAGCATATCTAGACACATAATCAACATACACTAAAATGCACTACGACATCTTTTTAACAAGTAAATGTACTACGACATTGCCAAAATATATGAATATATGTTTAATACAACTAGCAATCTCTATCGCACAAATCAAATTAAAGCCAGTGTATACGTTTAAATTTTCTTTCATAAGTTATTACTTTTGTTATCAATATCCTACAATATGATCCCAAGAAAATGTCTTACATGATACGTATCTCATCCTTGTATCCCAACCCATATGTATCCTACAATACGATGACGTACTGCACAAAACATAACTGCATTCTACATTATGTTATGTCACAAAATCTGTACAACATTAAGGAGTAAAAATGACTCTGCTAATGTTGGAAACCCCACTTTTTCTATACCTTATAATCAATTAAAGGAGATATTTGAATTTACTATTAAGTGGAAGGAGGTGTTTGGAAGTTAACTTTAACATTGATTTCTTATAGCAAAGATTTAAATTTTGGCAAGTTATTAATGGTTTTTTATACTGAAAGATAGCAATGTATTAGTTACATGTTATATAATTGTTCACTTTAATAAATTTACTTTTTATGGATGTATTTAATTTTCAGCCTATTCTGATGGCATCAACATATCTTTTACAAAAAAAAAAGCATGTATTACAATATCTATCTATCTATATACACATACACACACAACAAAGATAAAATTTGGACACGCATGACAAGGGGTCAAGTATAACAAGTTAGCTGGAATAAAATTTGCTCTTTGGTGGAATTGATGGGCTAATAATTAGAAACTTAAACCGATTTAAGCAAGCTCTACGTAGTAAATTTGTGTGGCATTTATTATGGAGGATAGATGTCATGAGTAGATTTGAAAGGTGTCTAGGTGTTGGTTTGGGGAAGAGTGGGGGGGTGTTCTGCAGATAACATTGCTTGAGGTTGGTTTAAGTTTTTTGTGGAGGATGGGGAGGCATGTCAGCTTTTGGAGGTTGGCGGAAATTTCTTTGGGTGCGAGATTCACTAATTTATTTTAAATTGTGATGGATCAAGAGGCCATAGTTGGGGATTATGTGATGATTTTGGAGGGGAGACTCACAAGACAACCGATTTCTCATAAGAACTTTTAGGATTGAGAGTTGGAGAAGGTTGATGAGTTATGTCAGAGTTACATACATGGGTTTGACCATTTAGTGGCGATGAAAATACGGGGAGGTGGTGCCTCTCATATAGTAATGAGAGGTTTACTGTAAGAAAATTTTGGGATTATGGCACCCGTGGAAGAGTATTTGGAGGGTAAGAGTCACAAGGAAGGCATCTTTCTTCTCTTGTACAGCAGCTCTTAGGGCCATTTTGACTTGAGAAAATGTGTGGAAAGGGAATATTCGTGACTAATCAATTTTTTGTTTTAAAGTTAAAAGTGGTTACTCGATGTTCTATGTGCAAAAAATAATGGGAATCGCAGAACTTGCAATGTGACTTCCTCAACAACTTTGAAGGATGGTTTTTCAGCTGATCGGTATGGAATGACAATGCTGTACTCAATTACAAGTTCTAGCAAATTTGGAAAGGTGTAAGATTTCTGAAGAGAAGGAATACGGTCCCTCATTGTTAATGATGGACCATTTGGCAATAAGAAATAGGAGGTATTTTGAGAATGAGGAAGCTGGCGTTCCATATTAGATTTTTATTTTTGAGCCTGATATATTTTGGACAAAAATGAGGTTTTCCTGAATCCATAATGTCTTTCATTGAGTTTAATTTAGGGGCTTCTTGAGAGGTTCTGGTTTTGTATATAGGGGTTTCTTTGGTCAGAATGTGTTCTTTTATAATTCACCTGCTTTTGTATACATCTTGTATACCGTGATGGCATTCCCAATAGCGTCCTTCTATATACCTCGTAAACAAACACTTTGATTCTGCAATTTATACAACATGCTGCTACCAAGTATAACCAACTTCCTTGCACTTTTCATTTAAAGACGATTGATAAACTCAAATTACATTGCCTCTCAGGCAATAATAAATGGAGAATCGCAATACATGACATACAACAATAAATGGAAAATAATACTCTCAATGCTATAATTAAGCACAACAGGAAAAGATGTGCAGTGGAACCTTGTAATTACTAATTAATCAAAACAACCATTCCCTTTTAATTTTGTCATTTTCTCCCAACTTTATTGGGTATAATATTTTGCTACCACAACAAAATACTCCACTTAACATCTGATAGTAGATGATTGATAGAATTAAATACTTGATTTAAAGATGTAGTTTCTACTTAAATACTACATTCACTAAAGAAATCATCGAGTCAAAATTTATATAAACATATATTAAGCCCAGATTATCTTAGCAACTCCTCAGTCCCCCAACCCAGAAAAGAAATAATAATAGAATCTTGCACACTAGAAAATGTAGTCATGAAATAAATAATATAACACGTGTACAATTATTTCAATTTTGAATTGAAAAAAATAGATGCAACTTATCTTCATCAAAACCAAATTAATATCTCAATAATCTAATTCGCCAATACATTGTACAAAATAATCCATGTTTGACCTTTACTACAGAAATAGAGACCCAGGGTATTAAAGAGGGCATCTTTCAAATATTTGAGCTTCTTCTATACTCTTTTCCTATTCATTGGTGACGAAGTATACCCTTAATTACAATGTTAACAAGTTATCCAAAGAAACCCTGAATTTGGCATTCAATTGCATAGCATCTATATACTTGTATAATTAAATCAGTAAGTAATTTTATCTCCGAACTGACAAATTCAAAAGTTAATCCAGCAAATAACTAACCCAATATAACGAAAACTACAATGCTGAAAAGTAATCAAACAGAATTAACCCTAAATCATCAAAACATCACTAAAACCCTAAATTACGATAAATTTCACCAAAGATCAAATCTTTATCAAACACAAAAACTCACCACTGCTATCAAAGGGCTCGTAGTCCATTGCCAGCTTGTAAGCCCGAACACTTGAAAAGTATTACAATCAACAACAAGAAAGAAATAAAGAAACTAGGGTTTCAATCAAAAGACACTGTAGTCAAAATCAGCTTCAATTAACAGTCAAAATTGCACAGGAACTTTAACATTCGTTCTGAATGGCACAAGAATCGAGGAGAGAAGATGACGAATCGACGGCTATTTGGGGGGGATTTTGAAGAGAGAGAATGCGAAAGTGTGCGTATCAGTATGGGCTGAAGAAGTGTCGCGGAATTGAAAATAGTTTTTAGAGCGATGTTTGGTTTTTGATTAATTGTTGGGTTTGAAATCCGGCTCTGCTGACTTGCTAGGATTTGGACAATTGGGAACAAAGGTACCAAGGAAGACACACGTGCTTGTGTACTTAAAAAAAAATTGTGCCTAGTAATTTTTTATTATTATTTTAAAAATAATTCTTATGAAAAATATGTTTATAATTTATCTGTTGAGTGAATTTTAATATTTAGAATTCTAAATTATGTAAAACAAATTTCTTTGGTAATTGAAAATAAATAGTTTTTTTTAAATACAAGTGAATGGATTTTTAAACAGTTAATTAACATAAATATTTGGCCACAAGCTACTCGCGTGTAGATCTGACAATATAAATAGTTAACTGTTGGGTCAAACTGTAAGACCCCGAAAATTTTTAAATAAAAAGGAATTTTCTTTATTTATTATTTTGAAATAGTAAGGGTGAATTTGACTAATTTGGTTAGTTATGGGTAAAATGCGCAAATATTTTAAATAAGCAGGTGGTTATAAAATATTCATTGTTGTCAGGGAATATTCGTTTGGTCGTAGAATATTCTTGTTGTCGGGGAATATTCGTACGACGACGCAGTCTTTTGTGGGCCCCATAACGGAAAGCGATTGGATGAAAAAAACGACAAGTATAAGTTGTTTATAAATAACGGCATAGTTGTTACCATTAACACTGTTGGAATACCCGGTAGGTAAAGTAAAGTAATACGCGTTGTTGAACAGTAGCACACGGTATTGCACCAATTATTGATTCTTACGTAAGAAGACACTACTCAATAATTGTTACAGTAATTACTGTTCAGTATTTTATGTTATTGATTCAATAATTGCTGCATTGATATTTTATATTACTGTTGTTTCAATAATTGTCACTACACAGTATTTTTCATTATCGAAGCAATAATTCATATTATCTGAATAATATTATTAGATAACATTATTGGCAATGTCTAGAAAGTTTTGTCTAAGGAGAGGTTTGGTCACCTAATTGCGCGCCAGTAAGGAGAAATTCTCATTGGAAAGCCCCCTCTTTCCTGGGAATTGCCTGGTTGTCAATATTGTGATTCTGTAATATTATTTGTGAATAATTAATTATTGATTTATATGATGAGAAAAATATTGATTTTATGTGGATATTGATGGAGAAAATTTTTAATGTGACAATTGTTGAAAATTAATATTTTATCTTTTTCTGATAAAATAATTCATTTAAATATATTATTATATTTTTAATAATATAATAATGATGATATTTTTACGATGAATGTGGGATATATGAGTATATGAGGAGGAAGAGTATTTTTGTGGCATTAAATGTTTAACACATATTTTGTGTGTTGGTGGACACAATTATTGACTGAAATTTGATTATAGTCTGTAAAATCGTCCGTTTGTGGATTTCGATCAATTTCTGTTTGGAATTTGAAAAAACTTCCTTCTACAAAGTTGTAGAGAATTGAATTTCCTATTAAAAATCGCGAGATTCAAATTTTCTGGCAAAAGGGCTATTTATTGTGAATTATTGAAGTTCCGAAGCTCCGAAATAATTGATTTTTGGAACTTTAAAATATTTTTAATAATAAAAACATTTTTTTTCATTTTTGAAAGTCATTTAACATGCGTGGCTGAAGTTTGGACCAGATTTGTGTGCGTAGAGAATTTTGATTATATATATTATTATTATATTAAATTTTCTGCTTTGGTGTTCTAAGCAATTTCCTATAAATAGGTGCTTAGGTTAGAATTGAAAATCACACCAGAAACTGAAGTTTTCTCTCTCTATATTATCGAGCGTATTCTTGTGAGTATTTTGAGTATACTTTGAGTATTGCTATACGGTGCAAGTCATAGCCTATATCCGGTGTTTCAACTAGAAGTACTGTCTTTCGAGGTAAAGGATGTTATTTTCTTCTCAAATGATATTATTTCTTCAATATCATTATGCTGAAATATTGGTTGGAAGTTTTTATCAAATTTGGAACTTTTTCATGCCAGGGTTACTATTCACGAGTTATTATTCACGAGTTACTATTCATGAGTTACTATTCACGAGTACTATTCATGAAGCGTGAAGATGTTTTTTGTGAAATTTCTATCTTTTGGTGTCGGAGTTACTATTCACGTATACGGCACTATTCACGTATACGGCACTATTCACGAATACGACACTATTCACCGAAAAAATAAAATTTCTTCTTTTTGTCCAAAATATCTATTCTGGATACTAGCTTTGATTGGATCTATGTTTTGATCATTCTTGAATTTTACTTTAGTATGATTATTTATGAAGTATTTTTGAACTCAGATTGTTTAGAGTACGAATCTTTAATACTTGTTATTTTGTTTCACTGGATTCGTTTCCTTTAAAATATTTTTCATCATCCTCAGTCCTAAATGATGGTGTTACTGAATATCTTTGGCCTGTAGTGCAAAGATGGTTGATTTTATTATGAATATCTTTGGCTCGTAGTGCAAAGATGTACAGGTGTTGAGATGAACATGAACAATTGATGAATATCTTTGGCCCGTAGTGCAAAGATGAACAGGTGTTTAGATGAACATGGCCGACTGATGAATATCTTTGGCCTGTAGTGCAAAGATGAATATTTGATTTGATTTGAGATATATATTGATTGATGTTACAGGGATAAAATATTGATGATGGATTTTTAAATTCATAGATGTTAGTAGATTTTATTCTCTACTTAACTCTTCTAATAAATTGTTGTTTCCGCTGCAGTTGTTGATCTAAAACTTGTTGTCTATTGTATTCTATCAGATTTTTCCCGTTGAAGACTAAGGATAATTTGTTGTACATTATCTTAGTCATAATATTCTTTACTGGGCTAGTTGAGCTCACCCTTTTTCTTGTTGTTCTATTTTTTCTTCTCAGGAGGCGAGAATGTAGCGAGTACTAGTCAGGGTATGGAATGAAGGTTCTAGAGAAAGTTGTTTAGTAGTCCTCACCATTTTTTGTAAAATTATGTATCAATAATTATGATGGGGATTTATTTGCATGAGGATATTGCCTAGATGACAATGTTTGTATTCAAACTCACAGCTTATGGGTTGTAAAAGTTGTAGTTGTTTCTGTACCATGTATTTGGCAACTCAGAATGGGTTGGATGGAATGGACCTATTTTAGGGGTGTCACAGTTGGTATCAGAGCTTAGGGATATGATCTCTGGCGGTGATCGGGAAATGGAACTAGGAGGGGAGAGATGAGTAAATCCTTCGCTAGTGTGTCCTACCTAAGCTTATTTGTTGGTTGGTCATAATATAGGGGTATTATGTGATTTGTTAATTTGTTTAATTAACCCTTGTTTTATGGCAGTATTTGAGAATGTCGACTGAGAATATTAACAGTAGAGTTTATTAGACTGGAGCAGAATAACATGACGGTGTCCCAGTACGAGGTGAAGTTCGCAGAGTTATCCAGGTTTGCACCTCATTTGGTGGAGAATGAGGAACGTATGACACGAATGTTTCTGAGAGGTTTGAAACCCGGCATACGTCAGTATCTCATTTCTCATAAATTTTCCATCTATTCAGATGTTGTCAACAGGGCTCAGTTGTTAGAACGAGATAATGAGTACGTTCAACCGAGGAACCATAACCAGGATCATACCGAAGATAATAGTCATCAGAATAACGATAACCAGCAGAGAAAGAAGAATATGGACAAAGACGGTAACCACTCTGGTGGTAATCGTGGCCATGAAAATAGAAGAAGCGAGTTGGGAGGAGATTTTAAAAAGAGGAGATTTAACAACGACCATGTGAAGACGACAGTGCCAGCAGCAACTGGTTCCAAGGGAGGAGAAAGACCACCGGTCGTATGTTACAAATGCGTGAAAGAGGGACATATCAGCCCAAACTGCCCACAACAGTTCAAGGTATGCTATAATTGTGGAAAGGAAGGACATATCGCTCGAGAGTGTACGGTAGCAAAACCAATTCCAGCAGGGATGGTGATTCAAAAGGCTATCCCAGAAAAGTCAAAGTCAACGGTTCCTGGAAGAGCGTTTATCGTGACCGGTCAAAATGCGAGGAACCCGGACGAAGTTAGCACGGGTTAGTTAATTATAATTCTTGCGAAGTTTATACCTTACCAGGTACTGGTTCTACCCATTCTTTTATCTCTCTTGCTTGCGCTCAACGTTTGAACTTGACTACGGAGAAATTAGACTTTGACCTATTTATGGAGACTCCGTTAGGAGAAACTTTCATTACATCCGTTGTTTAGAAATCTTGCTTGATTCAAGTTGGCACCATCACATTACCTTTTGATCTTATCTCTTTAAAGATACTTGCTTTTGATGTGATTTTGGGGATTGATTGGTTAACTACTCATCATGCCAAAATTGATTGCTTTCATAAGGTTGTTAGTTTTTATATTCCTAAGCAACCTGTTATTTGAATTCAAGCAACGAAACCATTGAAGTCAAACATTTTTATATCAAGCCATAAAGTCATTCGTTTATTGAAAAATGGATGTCATGTTTTCTTAGCCCATGTCATGGACTTGAACAAAAAATACGTCAGATTTGAATGATATTTCTGTTATTAGTAAATTTCCTGATGTATTTCCTGAAGATCTTCTTGGCTTACTCCCAGAGCGTGATATTAAATTTTGTATCGACTTTGAATCCGGTACAAAACCCATTTCTAAAATCTCATATTGAATGGCTCCTATTGAACTTCAGGAGTTAAAAACCCAACTGTAGAAGTTGGTACCCGAGCCTTTATCTTGTGACTTCCTTTGTGAAATGCACCGAAGCCAGACTCTTTGTAGGGGATGTCATATTCGTGTGGTAGTAAACTGATAGGTGCTGTTGTAACGTGCTATCCAAGGTTGGGATATGAGTCACAGTTGAGAACAACCTAAGTCGGTAATCGAAATACGTAGCTTTCTAGGCTTAGTGGTTATTATCGGAGATTCGTTGAAGGATATTCTCGAATCGTTATTCCATTAACGCAGCTGACTCGTAGAGATACAAAGTTCGAATGGAGCAAGGAATGTGGGAAGAGCTTCGAGGAACTCAAGAGGAGACTCATTTCAGCACATGTTCTGACCATGCCATCCTGGAAAAAGCGAACGTGGTAGCTGACGTGTTGAGTAGAAGATCGTATACAAGTACGAGTACGATATTGTCAAAGACTCATTTCGTATAATTTATAAATAATAGAGATGGAGATGAAAACTCTAGGTATCCACGTGATGATATACAAGTATAATCGATTTTAATCGATAAAGTTAAAGATGTTCAAGCTACACACCGGAGCTGATGAATTTGAAGAAGGAGGTGCAAGAAGTTGTTATTTCAAAAGCGAGAATGGGCGATATGAGCAAAGCTCAAACCTTCGATTTATTAGTCCATTTGAAATCCTCGATCGAATAGGAACTGTGGCCTATAAACTCGTTTTATCGCCAAGTATGTCGCGTGTTTATAACATTTTTTTTATGTACCGATGTGGACGACTCGAACCATGTTATTGAGTTAGAACCGGACGAGATAGCCGAAGACTTAACGTACGAGGAGGTACCTGTCAAGATCTTGGATAGGAAAGAACATTTCCTATGTACCGAGGTTATACCACAAATTAAAGTTTTGTGGAGGAATCATGTTATAGAGGAAATGACCTTGGAGTTGGAAGCGGAAATGAAAGCGAGGTATCTTTACCTTTTCGAAACACCAGATACGTCAATTTCGAGGACGAAATTTCATAAGGAGGGGAGGTTGTAAGACCCCGAAAATTTTTAAATAAAAAGGAATTTCTTTTATTTATTATTTTGAAATAGTAAGGGTGAATTTGATTAATGTGGTTAGTTATGGGTAAAATGCGCAAATATTTTAAATAAGCAGGTGGTTATAAAATATTCATTGTTGTCGGGGAATATTCGTTTGGTCGTGGAATATTCTTGCTGTCGGGGAATATTCGTACGACGGCGCAGTCTTTTGTGGGTCCCATAACGGAAAGCGATTGGATGAAGAAAACGACAAGTATAAGTTGTTTATAAATAACGGCGTAGTTGTTACCGTTAACACTGTTGGAATACCCGGTGGGTAAAGTAAAGTAATACGCGTTGTTGGACAGTAGCACACGGTATTGCACCAATTATTGATTCTTACGTAAGAAGGCACTACTCAATAATTGTTACAGTAATTACTGTTCAGTATTTTATGTTATTGATTCAATAATTGCTGCATTGATATTTTATATTACTGTTGTTTCAATAATTGTCACTACACAGTATTTTTCATTATCGAAGCAATAATTCATATTATCTGAATAATATTATTAGATAACATTATTGGCAATGTCTAGAAAGTTCTGTCTAAGGAGAGGTTTGGTCACCTAATTGCGTGCCAGTAAGGAGAAATTCTCATTGGAAAGCCCCCTCTTTCCTGGGAACTGCCTGGTTGTCAATATTGTGTTTCTGTAATATTATTTGTGAATAATTAATTATTGATTTATATGATGAGGAAAATATTGATTTTATGTGGATATAGATGGAGAAAATTTTTAATGTGACAATTGTTGAAAATTAATATTTTATCTTTTTCTGATAAAATAATTCATTTAAATATATTATTATATTTTTAATAATATAATAATGATGATATTTTTACGATGAATGTGGGATATATGAGTATATGAGGAGGAAGAGTATTTTTTGTGGCATTAAATATTTAACACATATTTTGTGTGTTGGTGGACACAATTATTGACTGAAATTTGATTATAGTCTGTAAAATCGTCCGTTTGTGGATTTCGATCAATTTCTGTTTGGAATTTGGAAAAACTTCCTTCTACAAAGTTGTAGAGAATTGAATTTCCTATTAAAAGTCGCGAGATTCAAATTTTCTGGCAAAAGGGCTATTTATTGTGAATTATTGAAGTTCCGAAGCTCCGAAATAATTGATTTTTGGAAGTTTAAAATATTTTTAATAATAAAAACGTTTTTTTTTCATTTTTGAAAGTCATTTAACATGTGTGGCTGAAGTTTGGACCAGATTTGTGTGCGTAGAGAATTTTGATTATATATATTATTATTATATTAAATTTTCTGCTTTGGTGTTCTAAGCAATTTCCTATAAATAGGTGCTTAGGTTAGAATTGAAAATCACACCAGAAACTGAAGTTTTCTCTCTCTATATTATCGAGCGTATTCTTGTGAGTATTTTGAGTATACTTTGAGTATTGCTATACGGTGCAAGTCATAGCCTATATCCGGTGTTTCAACTAGAAGTACTGTCTTTCGAGGTAAAGGATGTTATTTTCTTCTCAAATGATATTATTTCTTCAATATCATTATGCTGAAATATTGGTTGGAAGTTTTTATCAAATTTGGAACTTTTTCATGCCGGGGTTACTATTCACGAGTTATTATTCACGAGTTACTATTCATGAGTTACTATTCACGAGTACTATTCATGAAGCGTGAAGATGTTTTTTGTGAAATTTCTATCTTTTGGTGTCGGAGTTACTATTCACGTATACGACACTATTCACGTATACGGCACTATTCACGAATACGACACTATTCACCGAAAAAATAAAATTTCTTCTTTTTGTCCAAAATATCTATTCTGGATACTAGCTTTGATTGGATCTATGTTTTGATCATTCTTGAATTTTACTTTAGTATGATTATTTATGAAGTATTTTTGAACTCAGATTGTTTAGAGTACGAATCTTTAATACTTGTTATTTTGTTTCACTGGATTCGTTTCTTTTAAAATATTTTTCATCATCCTCAGTCCTAAATGATGGTGTTACTGAATATCTTTGGCCTGTAGTGCAAAGATGGTTGATTTTATTATGAATATCTTTGGCTCGTAGTGCAAAGATGTACAGGTGTTGAGAAGAACATGAACAATTGATGAATATCTTTGGCCCGTAGTGCAAAGATGAACAGGTGTTTAGATGAACATGGCCGACTGATGAATATCTTTGGCCTGTAGTGCAAAGATGAATATTTGATTTGATTTGAGATATATATTGATTGATGTTACAGGGATAAAATATTGATGATGGATTTTTAAATTCATAGATGTTAGTAGATTTTATTCTCTACTTAACTCTTCTAATAAATTGTTGTTTCCGCTGCAGTTGTTGATCTAAAACTTGTTGTCTATTGTATTCTATCAGATTTTTCCCGTTGAAGACTAAGGATAATTTGTTGTACATTATCTTAGTCATAATATTCTTTACTGGGCTAGTTGAGCTCACCCTTTTTCTTGTTGTTCTATTTTTTCTTCTCAGGAGGCGAGAATGTAGCGAGTACTAGTCAGGGTATGGAATGAAGGTTCTAGAGAAAGTTGTTTAGTAGTCCTCACCAATTTTTGTAAAATTATGTATCAATAATTATGATGAGGATTTATTTGCATGAGGATATTGCCTAGATAACAATGTTTGTATTCAAACTCACAGCTTATGGGTTGTAAAAGTTGTAGTTGTTTCTGTACCATGTATTTGGCAACTCAGAATGGGTTGGATGGAATGGACCTATTTTGGGGGTGTCACACAAACTATATTAACTGGAACTAAATGAATTGATTAGCCATTTTTATTTGTTCAAATTAGTTAAACTTTCAACCCATATTTTTTAAAAGAAATATAATTAATTAACCTGTTAATCATTTTTAACTCATATTTCTATCGAATTACACTCCTCCCTCTCTCAGTAACACTGCACCAAACACGCCCACTCCTCCCTATTCCCTCAAACTGTATCTATATCTTTTTGATCTCTATCTCTCTATATCTACGATCTCAATCTACTCTATGTTTTCTGAGGTTTTAAGTTCTGAAAGCCCCCGATCTGCTTCGATCGTGTCCAAATCTCTAGTTCTGGTAAACTTTTCTGCTCAAATTCGCTCAATTATGATGTTTAGTAATGTAATTTGCTTGAATTTTGTTGCGGTTAATTTTACATGCTAATAGCTTGATAGGAACTGACCTAAAATAATTCACCAAAAACAATGATTTGGTCTTGTCATCAGAACCATGAAGTTCCACTGATAATAAATTCCTTCGGTTTGTTGTCTGAACTTTGGGATGGCAGTCCTGTTTTGCTGAGATAAAAGAGTACATACCGTGGGACAGAATAAATTTGCCTAAAGTGGATTTGGGGTGTGGTGATTGGTTCGTTAAAATTGGTTTAGGAAGTAAACACGATAAGGGAAATTTCATTTAGTATAAACTTTAGCAATGAAAACTATGATAAGATATGGACATATAATGTAATTTCTGAGGTTTGCAGTCGGAAGAGGAATATACGATTCATTTACCAGTTAGGAAGTTTTTCATGTATGTTTTGTGAATGCTTTAATAAGGCCAAATGCTTTAATTTTATGCTTGTGGGGTTTGTAAACAAACTGATACTACCTTTGAATCTGATTGAATTCAATCAGAAAAAATCTAAACCAAGAACATAGGTGTACCTGCAATTATTTTTTTGTGTGTGTGTGAGAGAGAGAGGGTCCATATTGACATTTGGAGAGGCAACAAGTGAGAGAAAACCCAATGGGGATTAGGCCCCCACAATGTCCTAAGGTTAATAATTTGATATTATTATAACTTCATATGGCTCAAATGTGCACGAGTGAGCCATGATTTTTGGTCTAGTATACAAATTTGTAATTCTTTTTCTGGCATTTCCATTTGCGCACAAGTTACAGGTGCTTCTGATAACAGGTTGTGTGTGAAAACAGGTTGTATTTACACAAATTCTAGTATATATTTGTGTGTGAAAACAGGTTGTGGCTTTGGATTTTGATAAAGTATTTTGTTATGGAAGAACAAAGTGTATTTACAAGTCCAGTCTCTAAACGGAGTGCTGAACAAAGTACATCTACAAGTACAGGTAACAAACGTTCTAAGAAATGCACCTCTTCAGTTTGGGATCAATTTGAAAAAGTTATCATTGATGAAAAATTAAAAGTCAAGTGTAAAGATTGTGGTCATATTTATGCATGTGAACACGGTACTAGTAATATGCTTTGACATGTTAGCTTAAAACATGGAACAAAATTAATTGACTATGAGTTAGAAAGGGTGCCTTTAGATCAAAATCACTATCGTGAGCTAATGACAAAGGCTATAATCAAACACAATCATCCCTTCTCTTTTGTGGAACATGAAGGAATTCGTGAAGTGCATCGTTACTTGAATCCAGATGTACAAGTTATCACAAGGAATACTGCAAAAGCTGATGTCTTAAGCATAAATAAGAAGGAAAAGGAAAAACTTAAGTATGCTTTAGAATCTATTCCTGGTTGGATATATTTAACATCTGACTTATGGTCTTCTTTTACTTTGTATGGGTATTTGTCTGTTACTGCACATTATGTGGATGAGAATTGGATACTACAAGCAAGAATTTTAAATTTAAGGTTTTTAGCTCCTTCACTTGGTGGACCTTTATTAGCAGAGAAGGTAATTGGTTTGTTAAGAGAGTGGGGGATTGAGAGGAAAGTGTTCACCATTACTCTAGATAATGCATCGACAAATAATGGCTTGGTAGATGTTGTGAAGAGTCATTTGAATTTGACTGGTACATTACTTTGTTAGGGGGAATTTTTTCATATGCGTTGTGGTGCACATATTTTGAACTTAATTGTTCAAAGTGGTCTTAAGATGACTGAAAAATGTGTTAACAAAATTAGAGAAAATGTAAAATATATGAAAGGGACAAAAGGAAGATTGATAAAATTTGCTGAATGTGTTGCTCAACTCTCATTGAAGAGTAGTAAAAAACTTCGCCAAGATGTTCCAACAAGATGGAATTCAACTTACTTGATGCTTGATAGTGCTTTGACATAGAAACTTGCATTTTATCAATTACAATTAGAAGACTCAAATTTCAAGGATTGTGCAATAGAGGAAGAATGGAAAACAGTTGAAAAAATTGCTAAATTTTTGAAACCATTCCATGATATCACTACTCTTTTCTCAAGAACTCAATACCCTACCTCTAATCTTTATTTTCATGGGGTATGGAAGATACAATCTCTTATTTACGATGAGATGGATGATCCAAGTAGCATTTTTTATTATATGGCAATTGAAATGAATGCAAAGTTTGAAAAATATTGGGAGTGTTATAGTTTGGTGTTGTCATTTGCCGTCATCTTGGATCCTCGTTTCAAGTTGGAGTTTGTGGAATTTGTTTTTAAGAAACTATATCCAAGGATATACAATGAAAGGGTGAAATCTGTTCGTGATAAGTTGAGTGACCTTTATAAGGATTATTGTCGTTTTACAACTTATTCTTCTATTTTCGGTTCATCTCGTCCAACTTTTTATGGAGATAATGAAGATGATATTGATGATATGGATGTAAGTATTGTTTATTTTCTTAATTTTGAAGATGTTTATATATCTAATGTAGATATGCTTACTTGTTTATTTTTACCTATTGTGAAAATTTTGTAGGAGTTTGACTCTTTTCTAAGTCAAAAATATGGTTCCGATCGAAGTAAGTCGCAATTGGAATCTTATTTGAAAGAGAGTAGTCTTAATCGAAAGATGCATCTAGATATTCTTAGTTATTGGAAAGCAAATAGAAATAGGTATTCAGTGTTATCAGTTATGGCACGAGACATTCTGAGTATTCCGATTACTACTGTTGCTTCGGAGTCGTCTTTTAGCATTGGAGGCATATTATAACCAAGTACCATAGCTCAATCACCCTGAGAATGTGGAGGCTTTATTGTGTACTCAAAATTGGTTGTATGGCTCAGATGGTAAATATTCAAACATGACCAAGTTAAATGTTTAAATTTTGTTCTTTTGACTTTCTTTAGTTGTTGATTTTGGATTTTTTTTAAATATAGCCACTGGACATGATAAAGAAGAAGAAGAAGAAGAAGAAGAAGAAGAAGAAAAAGAAGAAGAAGAGGAAGAATTAAACGTTGACATCGAGTCTATAGTTATTGGACTTGATATCATGGAAAGTAGGGTGGATTAAGAAAATTACACAATTTGGGTGAGCAATTATATTATTTAAAGCATGTATACTATATTTGATCTTGTTATTTTGGTTTAAAGTCCTTTTCCATCTCTATCTCTTCAAGGAGATTCAACAATATGCTTGTCATGTTATTCAGGTTATTGCAGTTATTGGTTATGGAGGTCTGGTTGATGTTATTTCACAATTTGGAAGTCACTTTTGCACATTTCAGTGTAGATGCCTATGAAAGGAGTTCGCTTAGCCCTTTGGAATTGACTTTGGGAAAATATATGTTTTGTAATGTTAAATTTTAATATGTCTGTCTAATTAATTAAATTTTAATATGGTCTATAGAATTATATGGTTTAATATGTCTGTCTAATTAATTAAATTTTAATATTGTCTTTAGAATTATATGTTTTGTAATGATTTTGGCTCATTTGCAACTTATATATCAACACAAAATTGATTAATTCAACAATGATTAGCGATAATTTTATTAAAATAAACGTAACCAAATTAATAATAATTATGTGACAACATTTAATTGATTAGTGATAATTTCATTTATTAAAATATATAAATGTAGCCAAATAATAAGTTTAAAAATTAAAGTAAGAATATTAATTTCATAGCTTCAAAGGGATCAAATAAATGGTTAAAGGCATTAGCTGCTGAGAATTGCATAGCTTGAAAAAAAGTAATTTAATTACCCTTGTATCCGTCTCTATATCTATAGTATATGTAAGATCCCAACTTTTATAAATAAAGATGATTTTTCTATAAATATCATTTTTGAATATTATGGAATGAATTTGATATAATGTTATAGTTGTGGGTAATATTTATAAATTTTGCAAAGTACGCAAGTTGTTATATAATATTCGATTGGTCGGGAAATATTTGTTTTAACATGGAATATTCGTACAACAGCACAATCATTGATGGACCCTACAACAGAATTATTGTCAGATTGAGAAAACGACAAAAATACATTATGAAAATAACGGCGGAAGTTTTACCGTTAACTGTTGAAACACCCGGTATTAAAAGTACAGTAATACGCGTGGTTGCATAGTAGCACACTGTATTGATTATTGATGCTTACGTGAGAAGTCTCTCAGTTTTGTTCAATTATTGCTACAGTAATTGATGCATAGTATCTCACGTTATTTGATTCAATTATTGTCAATATTTTGTATATTAATAAATCAATAATTGAGATAACAAAGTTATTAATATTATTATTTTCAATATTAACGATGTCTAGAAGTTCTGTCAAGTAGAGGTTTGGTCACCTAATTGCGCGCCAATAGGGAAAAATCTTTATTAGAAAGCCACCTCTTTCCTGGGAACGGCATGGTCGATTAATATTGTGAATTATAATAATGATGATAAATGTTATTAAAAATATTGAGTGGATTTTTTTTATAAAGTATTTTATGTAATTTTGCGTATTATTTGGATCCCCACTTACCCATTTTTCAAAATAGTCAGGAGTAAATTATCTCAGTTTTTGTTATATATAAATATATGTATATATATATATATATATATATATATATATATATATATATATATATATATATATATGATGAAAGTGACTGGGGGTGGGGGATTGATGTTGGTCACGGGGGGGGGGGGGGGGATAAAAATCAAGTGGTGTATATATAATATTGATATATATAAATTAAAGCATATGTTTATATATATATATATATATATATATATTTTATTTTTTATTTTTTTGTTTTGTTTTGTTTTTATTGGATGGTTGATTGAAAATTTGCATCCGTGATTCTCAAAGTTTTCATCCGTGAGTTACGCATCTATTGCATCCGTGATTTTTCCTTGCACAGTTCCCTTCTATTCTCCTATAAATAGAATGCTTAGTTAGAATTGAAAATCACACCAGAAATTCAGAGAATTCTCTTCTATAATCTTGAGCATATATTTTTTAGAGTTTTAATAAGCTTTGAGCGTAGTGCAAGTTTTCTTCAAGAATATCCTCGCCCTACCAGTCGGAATACTCTTTTTTTACGGTAAGGGTATTATTTCTTTCTAATTCATGAAGAAAACTTCTGTTATTCCATTCCTTATTATTCTGTTGGAATAACCTGTATACGCGGGCTACCCTATACTTGGTAAAATTCTTCTGTTATTCCACTTTTTATCATTATATTGGAATAACTTGTCTATGTGAAGTACTGCATACATGATGAAATTCTTCTATTATTCCATTTTTATTATTCTGTTGGAACATCCTGTCTGTACGTTACGCATGACCTGGTTCCGTTATTTATTATTCTGTTGGAACATCCTGTCTGTGTGTTTACGCATGACCTGGTTCCGTTATTTATTATTCTGTTGGAATAACCTGTCTGTGCAGTCTATCGCATGTCTGGTGATTTCTTTTGTTATTCCATTCTTTATTATACTCAGTTGGTTAAAGTTTTGATTTCTATACTCCATGAAATTAGTAGAATATCCTTGATATTTGCGCTTCATCCAGTATCTTTTCATGAAAATATTCTTCTGAGCATTCTTGTTAAATTTTAACTTTTCGATGTCGGGGTACTATTCACGGGGTTACTATTCCCGAAGTTATTATTCACGGGGTACTATTCACTCGGTTACTATTTACCTAGAGTACTATTCATGACAAAAAATAAATTTTTTTTCCGATCCAAATCATCCTCTGCCTCGCGCAGCCCAGTGTCGGCTCCGCCCCTGGCAGCTCATCCTCTGCCTCGGTTCCTCTGACCGCGTCATGGACTCGGCCCTCGCCGCTGACCTCGGTCTTCACCGGCTCATTATATATACTAAATATACTAAAATAGTCGTATATTTGGTTGCTGAAATTGATTATTTAGTGCCATTATTCTAGATTTTTGTAGTATTGATAGATTGGGTGGATCTGTATGTATATGCGATGGTAGATCGGCTGGATCTCGTCGTGGTGGTAGTGGATCTATTGATGGCGTGATTTTGAGAGGCGACGGTGCATAGTGGTGGATTTGTTGGTGATGATCTGAATTTTGTTGGTGGATTATACAGATCTGAATTTTGTTGGTGGTGTTGATGTTCCTAGTGGTGATATTAGATGGTGGAGGTGGAGGTGGTGGTGGTGGACTGGGTGGTTCACTAAAACTTATTTCACTAAATATTAATGTAAGACCCGATTTTTCATAAATAAAGATTAATTTTTTTCGAAATATATTTTTGAATATTATGGTGTGGATATGATATAATGTTATAGTTGTGGGTAATATTTATAAATTTTGCAAAGTATGCAAGTTGTTATATAATATTCTATTGGTCGGGGAATATTCGCTTTAACAGGGAATATTCGTACAATGATGCAATCATTGGTGGACCCCACAGAGGAATTATTGTCGGAGTTAGAAAACGACAGAAATATCTTTTTATAAAAATAACGGCGGAAGTTTTACCGTTAAACTGTTGAAATACCCGGTTGTAAAAGTACAGTAATATGCGTGGTTGCATAGTAGCACACGGTATTGATTATTGATGCTTACGTGAGAAGTCAGTCATTTTTGTTCAATTATTGCTACATTAATTGTTGCATAGTATCTCACGTTATTTGATTCAATTATTGTCAATATTTTATATATTATTAAATCAATAATTGAGATGACAAGTTATTCTAATTATTATATGCATAATTAACAATGCCTAGAAAGTTCTGTCGAGGAAAGGAGTTTGATCACCTAATTGCGCGCCAATAGAGAGAAATTCTTATCGGAAAGCCCCTCTTTCTTGGGAACGATCAGGTTGTTAATAGTGCGAATTATAATAGTAATGAATGAATGTTGTTAAAAATATTGAGGGAATTTTATGAAGTATTTGTTTAAATTTTGCTTATAATATGGACCCCCATTTACCCATTTTTCAAAATTGTCTGTAGAAGTTATCTCAGTTGTTTTATATATATATATATATATATTACTTATATATATATAAGTAATATATATATATATATATATATATATATATATATATATATATTGTCATCTCAGGGGGGGGGGGGTGGTGTAGCAAAGTCATGGGTGGTTAACTTTTAATTATTATTCTTATATATATATATATTATAATAAATTTTATTTATTATGAAAAATAAAATTTATTAAATTTTATTCGCATAATATTTTACTATGCAGTGCACATTAGCAAAACCTGTGAATTTTGAAAATCAGCAGAAACGATTCGTACGCCCGTGATATTCTTCCACTGTGCAGTTCGTTTCTTAACAGTACCCCTTCCATTCTCCTATAAATAGGATGCTTAGTTAGAATTAAAAATCACACCAGAATAAGAGAATTCTTCTTCTATAATCTTGAGCGTATTTCTTTAGAGTTTAAGAAAGCTTTGAGCGTAGAAAATAGTGCAAGTTTTCTTCAAGAATATCTCCGCCCTACCAGTCGGAATACTCTTCTTTTTAAGGTAAGGGATGTTATTTTTGTTCAATATTCGCTTGAAATAATATTTTATTCCATACTCTGTAGTATGTAAGTAATATTATTTCGTTTCAGATTTCGAATTCTATACTCATTTGGTTAAAGTTTTGGCTTCTATACTCCATGAAATTAGTAGAATATCCTTGATATTTGCGCTTCATTCAGTATCTTTTCATAGAAATATTATTCTGAGAATTCTTGATAAATTTTAACTTTTCCATGTCGGGGTACTATTCACAGGATTACTATTCCCGAAGTTACTATTCACGGGATATTATTCACTCGATTACTATTCACCCTGGGTACTATTAATGACAAAAAATAATTTTTTTTTTCGATCCAACTCATTTTGATACAATATTATTCTTGAATTTTACTCTACAAAGCAGTATCATGTTGACAATTTGGACATTATTAAATTCTGGATAAATTAAATTATAAATCTTTAATAATTTATCATTTGCCTTCTTTTAATTGAATTCTTATATCATTGTCATCATCCTCATGCTTATATTATGTTGAAAGTCATCTTTGGTCGTAGTGCATAGATGGATTTGGTATGAATATGACCAGATATTATTCGGTATAATCATGACCGTAGTGTTACAAATGATGTGGTAAAAGTCCTCATTGGCCTGTAGTGCATTGATAGACAGTTGTTGGCATGATCATTACCATTGACGAAAACACGAATATGCTTGGGCCGTAGTGCATGGATATTTTGTGGTCGTGATACTAATGAATATCATTGGCCGTAGTGCAGAGATGATTCAATTATATAGATTATTTATTAAGCTGAGTCTCAGCGATAAAAGTGATTAAAAACCTTTTAAATCATAGAAGATAGTAGATTTCATACTCTACTTTACTCTTCTAATGGATTGTTTGTTCCGCTGTAGTTAAACTTGATGTCTATTGTATTTTATCAGTTTAACACTGTTGAAGGCTAATGATAATTTATTATGCATTATCTTAGTCATAATATTTTTTACTGGGTTAGTTGAGCTCACTCTTTGCTTTCATTGTTCTCTTCAGGAAATGAGAATATAGCTGGGACTAGTCGGAGAACGGTGTGACGGTCCAGATGGTAGCATTAGTAGTCTTCATTATTCTGTGAAATAGTGTGATAATAAATGTATTGATGACTTATTTTGAGTTTGAATACTGTCTAGAAGACAATATTTGTATTAAAACTCACAACTAATGTTGTATATTTAAGTTTATATTTGTATTCGGTACCATGTATTTGGCAACTCAGAATGAGTGATGTATACCTATTTTGGGGACGTCACTGTTGGTATCAAAGCTTAGGGATATGATCCCTGGCTAAAATGTGAGACTATAACTAGGGGGAGAGACGAGTAATTCATTCGCTAGTATGACCTACCTAACTTTATTTGTTATTTAATTGGTCGATTAGAATATAGGGATATTATGTGGTATGTCAATTAACCATTGTTTTGTGAAAGTATTTGAAAATGACATCCGAGAATGTTGAGAATAGCAGTAGAGCACAGGAGACCATTGAGTCACAACAGATCAATACCCAGGATAATGTACAATAGGAAGACAATAATCCTTAGGTAAACAACAACACTGATTAAATGATGAACGATGGGATGTTCAGAGGCTTTATGCAATTCATGCAACATCAGGCGAGAGTGGCTCCTGTCCAAAATGCCGGTGAAAACACTGACAACTCTCGGACGGTCACCGCTAAGCAGTTCAAGGAGCTAGGACCACCAGAGTTTATTGGAGAGCCAAAACCACTTAAGGCGGAGACGTGGATAAAGCAGATCACCAAGATATTTGATCTCTTGGGATGCTCCGAGGAGCAAAAAGTTTCCTTTGCCACCTTCATGTTGCGAGGCAGATTACTGGTGGGAATCTGTAAAACGTACTCAACCTGCCGTACTGAATATGTCTTGGGAGAGGTTCCAAGAACTGTTCAACGACAAGTACTTTCCCCAAAGTATTCGTCACATGAAGGAGGTAGAGTTCATCAAACTGGAGCAAAACAATATGACCGTGTCGCGGTACGAAGCTATGTTTGCCAAGTTATCCCGGTTTGCATCCCACTTAGTTGATAACGAGGAGAGAATGACACTGATGTTTCTAAGAGGTTTGAAACCCGAGATACGTCAATATCTTATCTCTCACAAACTGTGTTTGTATTCAGATGTTGTAAATAGGGCTCAGTTATTGGAGCGCGATAATGAGACATCCTAACCAAAGGAAAGTAACCAACAAAATGATAATACTAGTGGTAGCAGTCATCAAAGCGACGACAACAAACGTGGAGGGAATCAACATGCCAGAAATGGTAACCACTTCGGTGGTAATCATGGACAAGACAATAAAAGTGAACATTTCAAGAAGATGAGATTCAACAATGATGGAAATACATCAACACCATCACCCGTTGTTAAGGAAGGAGAACGACAACCTATCATATGCTTCAAATGCGGAGGGGAGGGACACAACAATCCAAACTGTGCGCATCAGTCCAAAACTTGTTACAATTGCGGAAGAGAATGTCACCTAGCTAGATTTTGTCGTACATTGAAGCCAAGTTCAGTTGGAACAGTGACACCAAATGCAGTCCAAGACAAGTCAAAACCAGTAGTTCAAGGGAGAGTGTTTGTTGTGACCTCCTAGAAAGCAAGGAACCCGAACGAGGTCATCACGGGTGAGCTTATCATAAACTCTAGCAAAGTATATACCTTATTTGATACCGGTTGTACCCATTCTTTTATTTCTTCTACTTGTGTTCAACGTTTAAATTTAACTCCGAATAAATTAGACTTTGACTTATCTGTTGAAACTCCGTTGGGAGAAACCTTCATTACATCCACTGTTTATAAGTCTTGTTTGGTTCAAATCGGTACCCTCACATTACCTGTCGATCTTATTTCCTTAAAAATACTTGTGTTTGACGTAATTCTAGGGATTGATTGGTTAACTACTCATCATGCAAAAATTGATTATTTTCGTAAGGTTGTTAGATTTCATATTCCTAACCAACCTATTATGCAAATTCAAGCAACCAATCCATTAAAATCAATCACTGACATCTCAAGCCATAAAGCTATTCGTTTATTAAAAAATGGATGTCAAGCTTTTTTAGCTCATGTCACGGATTTAAACAAAAATACATCAGATTGAACGATATTTCTATTGTCAATAAATTTTCTGACGTATTCCCTGAAGAACTTCCTGGCCTACCCCTAGAGCATGAAATTGAATTTTGTATCGACCTTGAACCCGATACAAAACCCATTTTCAAAGCCCCATATCGAATGGCTCCTATTGAACTTCAGGAGTTAAAGACCCAACTGCAGGAATTATTAGACATCGGTTTCATTCGTCCTAGTACGTCTCCTTAGGGTGCTCCTGTTCTATTCATGAAGAAGAAAGATGGGAGTATGCCACTTTGTATTGATTATCGAGAGTTGAACCATGTCACTGTCAAAAATAGATACTCGTTGCCTCGCATTGATGACTTGTTTGACCAGTTACAAGGCGCCAAATTCTTTTAAAGGATCAATCTTCGTTCTGGATATTATCAATTAAAGATTAAAACCGATGACATTCAAAAGACTGCTTTCAGAACTCGGTACGGGCATTACGAATTCCTAGTCATGTCCTTTGGATTGACTAATGCTCCTGCTGCCTTCATGTATATGATGAATTGAGTATTCAAGGAATATTTGGATCACTTTGTGGTCGTCTTTATTGATGACATCCTCATTTACTCCAAAAGCCGTGAAGATCATGAGCAACACTTGAGACTGATACTTCAAAAGCTTCGTGAAAACAAGTTTTATGCCAAGTTGAAGAAATGCGATTTCTGGCTTGAGTAAGTAGCATTCCTTGGGCACGTGATATCAAATCACGGAATATCTGTTGACCCGACAAATATTGAAGTAATTCAAAGCTGGGAATAACCTAACTCAGTGAACGAAGTACGTAGCTTTCTCGGGTTAGCTGGTTATTATCGGAGATTTATAGAAGGGTTTTCTCGAATGGCTACTCCATTAACTCAGCTGACTCGAAAAGATACAAAATTCGGTTGGAGCGCGGAATGTGAGAAGAGTTTTTAAGAACTCAAGAGGAGGCTCATTTCAGCACATGTTCTGACAATACCAGTTGGTTCAGAGGGATTTTTCATATACAGCGATGCTTCAGGCAAAGGGTTAGGATGTGTTCTCATGCAACATAGGAAATTCATAGCCTATACCTCTCGACAACTCAAAGAATATGAGAGGAAATATCCTACTCATGATCTAGAGTTGACAGCTGTTGTCTTCGTACTTAAAATTTGGAGGAATTACTTGTATGGGGAGAAAGTGGAGATCTTTATGGATCATAAAAGCCTCAAATATTTCTTCACTCAAAAGGAACTCAACATGAGACAACGACGTTGGCTTGAACTGTTAAAAGATTATGATCATACAATTCAATATCATCCGGGAAAAGCAAACGTAGTAGCTGACGCATTGTGTAGAAGATCATATGCGGGTACGAGTGCGATATTGTCAACGCAAAGGCCCATTTTGTATGACTTACAAAGGATGGAGATCGAGATAAAGACTCCAGGGACCCACGTAATGATGGCCAATATACGAGTAGAACCGACTTTAATCGATAAAGTTAAAGCTGCTCAAGCTACAGACCTGGAGCTGATGCGTATATGAGGAAGAAAGTGCAAGAAGGTGCTATTCCAGAAGCAAGAATCGAAGAAGAAGGAATACTTCGAGTCAACTCCAGACTTTATGTTCCTAACAAACCTGATTTAAAGTATAAGATCATGATGGAGGCGCACAACACACCGTTTGCAATCCATCTTGGGAGTACCAAAATATATCGTGATCTTCGACATACATTTTAGTGGAGCAATATGAAAAGAGAGATCGCGGAGTTTATGTGACAACCCGAGAATTTGAATATTTTTAAAATTTTTATTAATTGATTTAAGGTTCAATATTAGAACCTAGACAGAAAATAATTGTATGCGTTTGATATTTTTGAGAAGGAATTTTGAGGATTTCAAAATTCTGTGAAGGATATAGGTGAATTATTCAGGATTAAGGGAATACGTGAATATGTTCTGGGTATATGGTTGTATATATGTACAGTATGTGGTTAAGGGTCAAGGGTTGATCAGATAAACCCTAATATTATATTAAGAACGTCAACGTTCAGTTAGAAAATTCTTACGATTAACAAAAAACCCTAAAAATCGGTTCTAGAAACCCTAATTTTAGTTCCGGTAATCTGAAACCCTAATTCAGAAATTTAAAACCCTAATCTGAGAACTTAAAGGATAATAATAATGCTCAAGTGCTATTAATTATAATATTAATTAGGGTAAAGCTTAATTATTTAGCAAACCCTAATTTCAAATTTAGAAAACCCAAATTTTTGGGTTTAAAACCCTAATTTATAATTAGGAAAAACCTAAATGTTAATTTAATAATTTTAATGTTAATTAGGAAATATTAATCCTAATTTTCAAGTTATAAGTAATTAAAAAACCCTAATCTAATTACGAAATCTAATTTCTAAATTAGAAAATTATTTTTCTATTAGAAATCCTAATTTTTGTGTTATAAACCCTAATGTACAATTATGACCCTAATTGCTAAATTAGCAATTTTAATTAGAAAATAATAATCCTAATTAGCAAGATTGAATTTATGATTAGGAAATCTTAAGTATAATTATAGAATCCTAATTATAATTTCGAAATATTAATTTTATTTTTGAAAACCTAATTTGGAAATTCTAGAATTTAATTTTTTAAAACCTAAGAGTTCAAACCCTAAACCCTAAGGGTTCAAACCCTAAACCCTAAAGGATTCAAAACCTAAACCTTAAGAGTTGGGACAAAAGACCATCTTGCCATTAAAATAAAAATCAAAATGACATTTTTGCCCTTAGTGCATTATTTATTAGGTTGCTTGTAGATCTAACCCTAATTAAGTTGGTGAGCAACCCTAGCCTATCCATGTGCAATATATGAAACATATCAACCATCTAAATTCCAGCCAACTCATTACATTTATAATTTATAGAGATTAAAGAGAGATAAAATGCAACTTTCATTTTTCATTTTCACCAAGACACTTTCTCTCTCATAAATTTCGGGACTTAGAGTGAGAAAGAGAGAGAATGAAAGCTAAGAACATTTCATAGCTTGCCTAGATCAGGAATCAGAAGACAGAATCCAAGATCAAAGCATCAAAGTGGTATAAACCCTAATTTTCAAAATCCTTAGATTTGATGTTAGATGTTATGATTTGTTGTTTAATGTTGTGTAATAAGGTGTCTTTTAGTGATCTGTGTTGTTAAATCCCAGATCCATAACATTAAAGTACTCGAAATTTGAGTTTTTAGAAATTTGGGAAAAGTTTAAAAAATGGTCTGACAGTCAAATGTCAGATGCCTTAGATCTGTGTGTGTTTGATGTTTGGTGTATGTCATGTTATATATCTGTTCTTTGTAGTAAGGTCTTTAATCTAGAACTTTAATCAAGCCCATATTATGTGTAGATTTTAAGTTATTAAGGGTCAAAGTACGTTGACTAGCATTGGCTGGCTGTTTCTGGGCAGCCCAGATTTGCCCAGAACGCCTGACAACATTTTTGCAGGCCTTGATCTTGCTTGTGTTTTATGTTTTTGGTCGTGTTGTTGGTCGAATGTTATAGACTGGTATATGAACTACTAATCCATGCCAATATATCACCTTGATTAATAACAGAATTGTTTATATTTATGGTCAAACCTAGGTTGACCGACTGTCTGGGTTCCATTTCTGGAAAACCCAGATTCGTGAAGAACATGATTTCTGTCAGAACTTTGACCATGCTTAATCTCTTTGTATGATGTTATTAGACTGCTTTGGTGCATGATACTTGTACCTTGACATGCACAATACATTATAGAACCTTTACATCACACAAACCAGACCTAGATTCCAAGTTATGAAGCTCTAAAGTACCCCACTCGAGTTATTCTTCATTTCTGGGAAACTTAGAAATGAAGAACAGCCACTAACAAGAATTGGGAGGCTTAGATCTTGCAGATTTGATTTGTTTTGGCTATGGAACTTGCTGTAGATTATAATATTACATCAATACTACAAACATGTTACACTAGACTTCCCAGAAACCTTATGATCAAGAAATTATATGTGGTCAAACCACCTACCTTAGTGACTGACAAAGTTTCTGGAAAATGCTCAAGAACACCTATAGCGACTGTTCAGTCATTATAGGGCCTTTTATTAATTATTAATTTCTGAAAATTAATATTTTAATTAAATAAATTGAAATAAATGATTTTTAATTATTAAAAATACATAATAAATTATGAAAATTATTTTAAAGCCTGAAAATTAGTTTTTAATTATTTAGAGTATATTTCATAAATATTTATTATTTTTGAAATATAAATGGTATTTAATTTATTTAATTATAATATTAAATAAATTATTTAAAAATGATTTTAATACTTTAAAAATCATGAAAAATTATTTTATGGTATAAGAAAATATATTAAGTTATTTTTAATAACTTTTGATATTTTGTGATGAAATTCATTAATAAATTAATATTAATGGTAATTAGTTTATTTAATAAATATATTAAATAAATTATGGAAAATAGAATAAATGATTTAAAAATCATATAAAAATGATTTAAGTGTTATAAAAATATTTTAAGTTATAAAATATAACTTTTGATATTTTGTCATGAAAATATTAATATTTTAATATTAAAAGCAATAATCGGATAATGGATTTAAGTGTTTAAAAATCATATAAATATGATTTTAAAGTATTAAAAATACTTTGTGATATTATAAAATATATTATAATATTATGTCATGTATTTCATTAATATTTGATAATAAATAGATATTAATGATAATAGAATATTGTGGTATTTATGTTATTTAAATACGATATTAATGATTGAAAATTTATGATAAGTAGTAATAATTATTTAAAAATTATTGTGAGCTTATGAAGAATATTTCGACTTTTAATAAATTATCTTAGATAATGGTTAAGTGTTTAGACATAGTTTAATTGAACTTAAACTCGAGATTTGTCCGACTAGACCATCGGGATGTCAAATTTGTGTCGGGTTCAACTCAGACTGCAATAGTTTGACTTGATACCGAGTCCTATGTGTATTGTAAACTGATAGGGTTATGTGTTATGTATTTAGTTTATTCTATGTATATCTATATATATATATAATAGTATTATGTTGTAATGATATTATTCTAATATTGGAGATCTATATTACTAATATTAGGTCTTCGAATAAAGCGTTATAAATTGCGTAGAAGTAATTAACCGAATATGCAAGTTTTACTTAACTCTACTTAGAGTTGTTTCATTCAGATATGCTTATGGATAATCATTGTTGATTGTCATTGTAGAATTGTACTCTGTACATATTGCATGTATAAGTTAGGTATGAAAGGTTGATCACCTTCATTACTATTCTATCCAAATATCTTTGTTCATGTTTAATACTTGTTTAGTCAAAAGTTTGTTCGTGCTAGTTCGCAATTATATTGTTGAATTATAGCCAGCTTATTATTCAAATCCTTTCAATTATGATATATCGTTAAATTATTGAACTTAAACTTGCTGGGCAAACTTATGCTCACCCTTGCTATATCATGGTAAATATTACAGATTAAGACGAATGTGTCGGATACAATGAAATGTTAAAGACAGTTCCAACTTAAAGTTAATGCGTGCGATTAGATTTGTAATAGTATTGTATGAAAATAATGTTATGTGATAGATAAGTTATGAATTCTGTATAAGTTAAGGTTACTCGACCTTGGGGAAAAATGTGTAAAGTTATTGTATAAACAATTTATGTTTATATCTTCCGCAAATAGTAATAGTGATAAAATGATTGTACCAAATTCGCGGTGATTCGGGACCCGTATTTGGGGCTCTCACAGTTTATCTCAAGGTATCTAACTTGTCAACGTGTCAAGGTGGAGCATCAAGTGTCAAAAGGTCCATTGCAACCACTTGAAATTCCAGAATAAAAGTGGGAGCCCATTACCATGGATTTTGTTACTGGTCTTCCCAAGATTTCTCAAGGCATAGATGTAATTTGGGTCATTGTTGATAGATTGACCAAGTCTGCTCATTTCTTACCTATATTGTGAGAGCCCCAAATTCGGGTCCCAAATCACCGCGGATTTGGTACAATCATTCTAACACTATTACGAAAGATATAAACATAAATTGTTTATACAATAACTTTAGACATTTTTTTCCAAGGTCGAGTAACATTAACTTAATACATAATTCATAACTTATTTGACATATAATAACATTAATATACAATATTGTTACAATTCTAACTGCACACGTAAACTAAAGCTGGAACTGTCTTTGACCTTTCCTTGTATCCGACGTATTCGTCTTAATCTATAATGTTTATCATGATATAGCAAGGGTGAACATGAAGGTTGCCCAGCAAGTTTAAGTTCAATAATTTAACGATATATCATGATTGAAAGAATTTGAATAATAAACTGGCTATAATTAATTCAACAATATAATTGCGAACTAGCAGGAACAATTTTTTGACTGAACAAGTATTAAACATGAACAAATATATCTGGACCGAATGGTAATGAAGGTGATCAACCTTTCATACTTGACTTATACATGCAATATGTACAGAGTATAATTCTATAATGGCAATCAACAATGATTATCCATAAGCATATCTAAATGAAACAACTGTAAGTAGAATTAAGTAAAACTTGCCTGAACCGTTGATTATCGCTGTGACGCCCCCAAATAGGTTCATTCCATCCATTCCATTCTGAGTCGCTGTTGCCTAAATTTTTAATAGCACTTTACCACGCAAGTATACGCGTTCAATTGTAATATTCAGCAAGCAAGGATATCGTTCCCACGAGGAAATAGACTAATATTTATCAATTACTAATTCTAATGCAATTAATCCTATTTTAAACTAAGAAAATTTTGTTTATGATTTGAAATTTAAACTTAACGAAACTAATGATTAAAACCAAAATTTCACAAGAATAACTGCAGATTTAACAGATTAAGATTACAACTTCCCTTGGTATTTCATTCAAACTAACTTACTTCCCATTTAAAATAAATCAATTAATATGAATTGTTATCCAAGAATGCTTTATGAATATTCACACACTTTTTCCAAAGACACGTGAACAAATCCTTCTAAATCCAATCTTTAAGATGCAGAATTACAAGGAACACCCCAATTAATCAACTCACTATATTCCTATGTGAATCAAGTTAATTAGGGTTTACGCACAAATTCTTTCAATGGATACAAAAGACACATAGGTATATTCCTATCCTACACGCTAATCATATTAACCCTATTTAGATTATATGAACAGATGTTATCATATCCAGATCTCAATCTATATTCCATCTTCCAATTTTATATAGATTATCACAGTAATTGTTGGCCAAATAATTAATCAATAAGCATAAGATATAATAAACAATTCAATAAAAACTAACTTTCATTCAATGGGAAGCTTGCAATTTTAAACTACATACCAAGTTCCGTTGCAATCTTAATTAAAATTTAGTTCATGATAGTAATAAAGAAAAACATCATCCAAGTTAATAAACCAAACATCCCAGATAATTACAAAAGATAAAACTAGAGAAGAGAAGAAGAAACTCTGAATTTGCTCCAATACTCTCTCTTAGATCTTTAGCCTTTGCAATTCTCCTTCGTGCTTTTCTTCCTTGTTCTCTCTGAAAATCTCTTGAAGAATTGATTGATTCCTTGCAAAATTCGTTCCCCTTCCTTTTCTAGAGTCATCTCCTACTTGTATTGGTCTCAGCCCTCATTCAGACTCCTATTTGGCTTCAAAAACCCACTTAGCAGCAGAAAAACGCACCTTTTTACGCACTAGAGCGCCTAGGCGCTCATCATAGGCCATTTTCAAGCGCCTAGGCGCTTGGGCTGCATTATGTTTCTGACTTGGAGCGCCTAGGCGCTTGGTCTAGGCTTGTATGGAGCGCCTAGGCGCTTGCACCTTTTTCCAATATTTTTTGCTCTGACGTCCTTTGGGAAAATGGCCATAACGTCTTCATCCGAACTCCGATTTAGATGATTCAAGATGTTCTGGAAAGAGGAAAAGTAGATCTACAACTTTCATTCTTGAAGTTTCGTGAAATAATATCCGGAGCTATAGTCAAATTGGGTCTGAAGTGACTGTTGTGTAAATAGCAAGCCGAAAACGCGAATCTAGCCACCCCAAACATCGATCCAAGTAAATTTTGTCCCAATTCCTACAAAACAATATAAAACATCCATGAATAGACACAAACACATAAAAACAACCTAAAAGACTTGAGAACAACAATAAATTAAGCTCGAATGTATCCAATTCATGTGTATAAAACTCACTCATCAAATACCCCCAAACTTAAACCTTTGCTTGTCCTCAAGCAAAAACACAAAAATGTTATGCAATGCAATGTAATGAAACTAATCTATATGCCTACGAATCCAACAGTAATGACAGAAACAAGTCTATTTAACCGGCCTTAGAGAAATCAAGTAAACATGATAATACATCATATTTAAACAAATCAGTAATTTCTCAATCAATCATCAAATCTTAGACTGTTATCACTGATATAGTGCGTGTGTGCTCCACAACAATGTTAACTGATATAAAGTCAAATTTAAGACATAATAGATATCTTCGAAGGCATCATACAGTGCAAATTCACAAAATTCACGAACAAGCTAGATCCAACTAAAGTCAAACATCCACCAAGTTCAAGAGTCCAATCCGGGATACTTATGCTTTACTTTTCATCACGGGGGCTTTTTGCTCTTTTCCCGTTTTATTATATTTCTTTTTTTTTATTTTTTTTCTTTCTTTTTTTTTAACCATGACTGTGCAATGTCTCATTCCATTAGGCTAACAGTGTCACCCCTTAGCGAGCTTTCGACCAACGACTCCCAGACCATATAAGACCTTAGGGCGCTAGGTTTTAAGATACCCCTTTGGGCGTACTTGCTCAAGTAACAAAGGCCCCGAAACAAAACTAGCCACGGAAATTTTTATTTTATTTTTTCCTTTCTTTTTCTTTTTTTTAACGAAGCATATATATCCCAAATTTTCCCCCCAAACTTAGGTTTTTATCAAAATTTAGCCATCTCCGCCTATTCATGTCTTTCATTCCTTCACATTAGTATTATCTTTAAGAAATTCATTATGTATCAATTTAAACTTAATCAGTCAACATATCTGTTATTAACGTGCTAACCTTAATTATACCAGTTTCAAACAGGAAAAGATTCAATTCATAACAAGAAATCACATCAAAGTCTTAACAGACAATACTATACTTGTCTGCTCAATTCCAATCTCATCACTGGCCAAAACAGACTTAAACTATCTAACGACTGGAAACACGCAAAGACTACAATTTTTTTTTTTATGAATGCAAACTACATGAAAAACTATTAACTAAATAGTATATGAATGCACTAGATGAATACTACATGCATGAACTGGAGCTGAACAATTACACCCCCAAACTTAACCAATGCAATGTCCTCATTGTAAGAATATAACGATAAATAGAAGAGAACTTCCCTATAATCAGCTAAGTGTGAGTTGATGGTGGCGATGGCGACGACGATCATTTTGCTATCCATTGGACCTCCAATACCTTCAAAGAAGAGAGACAACATGGATTAGATTATAAGAGAACTTAATAAGCAACTTAATTCCTATCTACTAAATAAACTAGTAAAGCATATAAATATAAAAAATTCCTGGGTTGCCTCCCAGTCAGCGCTTGATTTATAGTCTTTCAGCCTGACTTTGTCTGGTCAATGCTATCCAATTCCTCTTCGAAAGTTGAGGAACCCTCCATCCATCGGAAATAATATAGCTTTTGGTAGGTTCCCATTTGAGATAGCCATCAAGTTAAAGTCACCTAGCATGCTTTGTTTATATAAGATTAGATTGAAGAACGTCCAACATCTAGGCGTTTTCTCCATTGTGTCTGCGAATAAATTATGGCATTGAGGCGTGTCAGACACAACAATCTCTTCTTCTATCTTGTCCAACTCATCGCACCATGGCTTCGAAGTTGTACTTGCTTTTACGTCACATGGAGTATTGCCAATGACATGACTACCAATTGGACAAATGATTGCAAATCTAACCGGATCCTTAAACTTTGGTGGAGAAGATATATGGGGCACTATCAAAATCGGTTCATCTATGTCAGAACTTAAGGCTAGATCTTTGGCGACCTTCTTTTCCTGCTCCCCACTTGTCTCCTCCCTTTCCTCATCCTTTTCTTTTGGAACATCCGATTCCAGATTTAGCATGGGCAATCCATCAGTCTTGGGAACTATGTTGCTTGACACTTCACCTTGAGGGCGATTGATGATGGCGTTGAAAAGTTGTCCCACCTGGTTCTCAAGATTTCGAATCGACATCTCCTGACTATTCGTCTGCTCCTCAATCAAAACCATGAACTTGGAAATAAGTCCTTCCAAGTTTAAAATCCTTTCTTCTTCATGATTAGGGAGTTGAACTTGTAATTCAGGAGTGTATGATTGGCATGGAGCAAAGGGTTGTGCTAGATTGTCATCGCTCCATGAAAGATTTAGTGGATTCCCCCACTCATGATGATAATTACTGGAATAATAATAATTGTTGGGATAATCGCTGAAGTTACCACTATATTGTAACGACTCGAAACTGATGGTGCATTGATGCCTCGAATGGTTTCCACCACAATACTCACATATCACCGCTACACTTTGAATACGTTGTGCTGATAAAGCATCAATCTTCTTTGAAAGTGTCCCAAATTGTGCTGACAATTCATCGAGTCCATAATTCTTTGCCTCCCTTGGCCGAGTCATTCTCGAATATAACCAATGATAGTCATAGTTGTTCATGGTGCCTGAAAAGGAATTAGACTAGAGACAAAATAAAATAAAATAAAATAAAAAAAATGTTTAAATTAAGATTAACGCTATAAAAATCAATAATGACAAAATATTAAACTAAGTTCCCCGGCAACGGCGCCAAAAACTTGTTGCCTAAATTTTTAATAGCACTTTACCACGCAAGTATACGCGTTCAATTGTAATATTCAGCAAGCAAGGATATCGTTCCCACGAGGAAATACACTAATATTTATCAATTACTAATTCTAATGCAATTAATCCTATTTTAAACTAAGAAAATTTTGTTTATGATTTGAAATTTAAACTTAACGAAACTAATGATTAAAGCCAAAATTTCACAAGAATAACTGCAGATTTAACAGGTTAAGATTACAACTTCCCTTGGTATTTCATTCAAACTAACTTACTTCCCATTTAAAATAAATCAATTAATATGAATTGTTATCCAAGAATGCTTTATGAATATTCACACACTTTTTCCAAAGACACGTGAACAAATCCTTCTAAATCCAATCTTTAAGATGCAGAATTACAAGGAACACCCCAATTAATCAACTCACTATATTCCTATGTGAATCAAGTTAATTAGGGTTTACGCACAAATTCTTTCAATGGATACAAAAGACACATAAGTATATTCCTATCCTACACGCTAATCATATTAACCCTATTTAGATTATATGAACAGATGTTATCATATCCAGATCTCAATCTATATTCCATCTTCCAATTTTATATAGATTATCACAGTAATTGTTGGCCAAACAATTAATCAATAAGCATAAGATATAATAAACAATTCAATAAAAACTAACTTTCATTCAATGGGAAGCTTGCAATTTTAAACTACATACCAAGTTCCGTTGCAATCTTAATTAAAATTTAGTTCATGATAGTAATAAAGAAAAACATCATCCAAGTTAATAAACCAAACATCCCAGATAATTACAAAAGATAAAACTAGAGAAGAGAAGAAGAAACTCTGAATTTGCTCCAATACTCTCTCTTAGATCTTTAGCCTTTGCAATTCTCCTTCGTGCTTTTCTTCCTTGTTCTCTCTGCAAATCTCTTGAAGAATTGATTGATTCCTTGCAAAATTCGTTCCCCTTCCTTTTCTAGAGTCATCTCCTACTTGTATTGGTCTCAGCCCTCATTCAGACTCCTATTTGGCTTCAAAAACCCACTTAGCAGCAGAAAAACGCACCTTTTTACGCACTAGAGCGCCTAGGCGCTCATCATAGGCCATTTTCAAGCGCCTAGGCGCTTGGGCTGCATTATGTTTCTGACTTGGAGCGCCTAGGCGCTTGGTCTAGGCTTGTATGGAGCGCCTAGGCGCTTGCACCTTTTTCCAATATTTTCTGCTTTGACGTCCTTTGGGAAAATGGCCATAACGTCTTCATCCGAACTCCGATTTAGATGATTCAAGATGTTCTGGAAAGAGGAAAAGTAGATCTACAACTTTCATTCTTGAAGTTTCGTGAAATAATATCCGGAGCTATAGTCAAATTGGGTCTGAAGTGACTGCTGTGTAAATAACAAGCCGAAAACGCGAATCTAGCCACCACAAACATCGATCCAAGTAACTTTTGTCCCAATTCCTACAAAACAATATAAAACATGCATGAATAGACACAAACACATAAAAACAACCTAAAAGACTTGAGAACAACAATAAATTAAGCTCGAATGTATCCAATTCATGTGTATAAAACTCACTCATCAGTCGCCAAATACATCGTACAGAAGCAACTACAACTTCATTAATACAATTGTTGTGCAAAATACGACAACACATAAACTTTGAGTTTAAATAAAAATATTGTCTTCTAGACAATATCCACACTCAAATAAGTCCTTATACAATTATTGATACACTATTTTACAAAATAGTGAGGACTACTAAAACAACTGTCTTGAACCATCACTCTACACCCCGACTAGTTCTCGCTATATTCTCTTCTCCTGAGAAGAAAAATGGAACAAAAAGAAAAAGGGTGAGCTCAACTACCCCAACAAAGAATATTATGACTAAGATAATGTACAACAAATTATCCTTAGTCTTCAATAGGAAAAAATCTGATAGAATACAATAGACAACAAGTTTTAGATCAGCAACTGCAGCGGGAACAATAATTCATTAGAAGAGTTAAGTAGATAATGAAATCTACTATCATCTATGAATTTAAAAGTCTATCATCGATATTTTATCCCTGTAACATCAATCAATATACTTCATAAATCAAATAGTCATCTTTGCACTACAGGCCAAAGATATTCATCTGTTGGTCATGTTCATCTCAACACCTGTTCATCTTTGCACTACGGGCCAAATATATTCATCAATTAGTTATGTTCATCAAAACACTTGTTTATCTTTGCACTACGGACCAAAGATATTCATCAGAAAATCATTCATCTTTGCACTACAGGCCAAAGATATTCAATAATATCATCATTTAGGACTAAAGATGATGAAAATTATTTTAAAGAAAACGAATCCAGTGAAACAAAAGAACAAATATTAATGATTCGTACTTTAAACAATCCAAGTTCAAAAATACTTCATAAATAACCAGAGTGGAGTAAAATTCAAGAATGAAGACCAAAATATAGATCCAATCAAAGATAGGAATCATAACAGACAATCTTGGACAGAAAAGAAAATTTAATTTTTCTGTGAATAGTGTCGTATTCGTGAATAGTGCCGTATACGTGAATAGTGCCGTATATGTGAATAGTAACTCTGACACCAAAAGATAGAAATTTCACAAAAAACATCATCATGCTTCGTGAATAGTACTTGTGAATAGTAATTTATGAATAGTAACTCATGAATAGTAACCCATGAATAGTAACCCATACATGAAAAAGTTTCAAATTTGATAAAAAATTCCAACCAATATTTTGCATAATGATATTGAAGAAATAATATCATTTTCGAATAAAATAACATCCCTTACCTCAGAAAGAATAGTACTTCTGGCTGGAATATTGGATATAGTGCTGAAAGAACTTGTACCATATAGCAATACTCAAAGTACTAAAATACTTACAAATACGCTCGATATTATAGAGAGAGAAAGAGAGAGAAATCTTTAGTTTCTGGTATGATTTTCAATTCTAACCTAAGCACCCTATTTATAGGAAAATGCTTAGAACACCATAGTAGAAAATTTAATAAAATATTAATATATATTATAAATTCCTTAGCCCACCTTTGAAGATCTGAATTCAGATCATTTATAACACATGTGAGCCCACTAATTGCACAAAAATCATTTTTCTCAAAATAATTAACTAAAACTCCCAAAAATCAATTATTTCAGAACTTCGAAACTTCAATAATTCATAACAAATAGCCCTTTTGTTAGAAAATTCGAATCTCGCGACTTTTTATAGGAAATTCAATTCTCTACAACTTTGCAGAAGAAAGTTTTTCCAAATTCCAAACAAAAATTGACTGAAATCCACAAACGGACGATTTTACAGTCTATAATCAATTTTCGGTCAAAAATTGTGTCCACCAACACACAAAGCATGTGTTATACATTTAATCCAACAAAAATACTCTTCCTCCTCATTTATTCATATATCTCACATTCATTATAAAAATATCACCATTAATATATTATTAAAATAATATATTGAAAAGAATTATTTTATCAGAAAAAGATAAAATATTAATTTTCAACAATTGTCACATTAAAAATTTTCTTCATCTATATCCTCATAAAATCAATATTTTTTCTCATCATATAAATCAATAATTAATTATTCACAAATAATATTACAGAATCACATTATTGACAACCAGGCAGTTTCTAGGAAAGAGGGGGCTTTCCAATAAGAATTTCTTCTTACTGGCGTGCAATTAGGTGACCAAACCTCTCCTTAGACAGAACTTTCTAGACATTGCCAATAATATTCTAATAATATTATTCAGATAATTTGAATTATTGCTTCGATAATAAAAAATACTGTGTAGTGACAATTATTGAAACAACAATAATATAAAAAATTAACGCAATAATTATTGAATCAATAAAATAAAATACTGAATAGTAATTACTGTAACAATTATTGAGTAGTGTCTTCTTACGTAAGAATCAATAATTGGTGCAATATCGTGTGCTACTGTGCAACAACGCGTATTACTGTATTTTAACCACATGGTATTCCAACAGTATTAACGGTAACAACTACGTCGTTATTTATAAACAACTTATACTTGTCGTTTTCTTCATCCAATCATTTTTCGTTATGGGGCCCACACAAGGCTGCGCCGTCGTACGAATATTCCCCGACAGCAAGAATATTCCATGACCAAACGAATATTTTCCGACAACAATGAATATTTTATAACCACTTGCTTATTTGAAATATTTGCGCATTTTACCCATAACTAACCACATTGATCAAATCAACCCTTACTATTTCAAAATGATAATTAGAGAAATTAAATCTTTATTTATAAAAAGTTGGGGTCTTACAACCGTTATGCAATTAATAAGCTTTGTCTGAACCTAATATATAAATAATATTGATATACAAATTAGAATAATATCATCACAATATTTAAAATAACCTAAACACATTATCACATAGTCATATCTGTCTATAACACACATAAGACTTAACCTCAAGTCAAACTTTGACAGTCTGAGTCGAGTTTGGTATAATTTTGACTTCTCAACGGCCTAGTCGGACAAATTTTGAGTTTAAGTTTAATTAAACTCTGTCTAAACTCTTAACCATTATCTAAGATAATTTATTAACAGTCAAAAATATTTTTCGTAATCTTGTAATAATTTTTAAATAATTATTACTATTTATCATAATTTTTCAATCATAAAAATCGTATTTATATAATATAAATACCACAATATTCTATTATCATTAATATCTATTTATTATCAAATATTAATGAAATACATGTCATATTATTATAATATATTTATAATATCACAAAGTATTTTTAATACTTTAAAATCACCTTTTATATGATTTTTAAACAATTAAATTTATTATCCGTTAATTGCATTTAATATTAAAATATTAATATTTTTATGACAAAATATCAAAAGTTATATTTTATTGCATAAAATATTTTTATAACACTTAAATCATTTTATATGATTTTTAAAACATTAATTCATTTTTCTATCATTTATTTAATTTAATAATTAAATAAATCTAATATAATTTATATTAATTTATTAATGAGAATTCTCCAAAAATATTGAAAATTATATTTTATAATTCAAAATATTTTTAAACACTTTATTCTCATTTAAAATGATTTTTATAATATTAAAATCATTTTCTCTAATTTATTTAATGCAATAATTAAATAAATTAAATATCATTAATATCAAAATAATTATAAATATTAATGAAAAATGTCCTGAATAATTAAAAGTTATTTTGCAGAATTTAAAATAATTTTTAAAACTATTTTTGTAATTTTTAGAATTTATTTTTTATTTTTAATTAATTTCCGGTAAATCAGAAAATAGAAAATAATTAACACGTCGCAAATGGCATATAGCGACACTTAGCGTCGATGTTGGTGTTCTTGAGCCTCAAGAACACTGACAACTCAGTTATCAAGGGGCAATGTTTAACCACGAATAAGTTTCTATCTATCATGTTTCTGGGCCTGCATAAACATTGATCTTGTAGTATACATGTAGTATTACAATAATAAATCACTAACTTGGTCATACAACAAACACACAAGGAGATCTGATCTCCCAAAGTCTCTGTCAGACGTCACCTGGGTTTTCCATAAACCCAGGCAGTTCAAGTGGCCATCTAGTTGCTCGATCTAATCTAGGTTCCAGTCATGATTCTTGTGATATAATAATTCAAGTCTATAGTCCCCATGTCATAGAACATAGATATAACCACAGATCATACCAACTACATCACATGTTCTAGATTCACCCGGTCAAACCCTGTCAGAATCATTGTTTAACAGGTTTCTGGGTTTTCTAGAAACAGTATCCATGATCGACAGGCCTTGTTTGACCATCCTCTCTATTCGATTTGTTGATGGTTTAAAGGATCATAAGGCATAGGTTTACACTCCAGACAACAAGCTATAAGTACAGTTACAACAACATCAACAAACAACATCATAACTGTCAGATCTGGGCCTTGAAAATCGTTGTCAGACGCTGGAAAACCATTTTTGGGTTACCCAAAATTTGACTGGTCATGCCCGGTCAACAGGTTTTGACCACGAATAAAATGAAATGTAGACCTTAACTGACTGTGATTTCACTTTCATATCACAGACCTCATACCAAACTATAGATACAAAACATAAAACATCAAAAATCATTAACCGACAGAGATTTATGGCCCCTGACATATGCTTGTCAGACCACAAAAATGTTCTTGGACAGTTTTTGAAAAACTTAATTTTTACTCACTTAGATGATATGTGTAAAGCCCCCAAAATAGGTCCAATCCAACCAACCTATTTTGAGTTGTCAAAAACATGGTACAGAAAACAACTACAACTTTATTACTAAAATTGTCGTGCAAAATACAACAACACATAAGTTGTGAGTTTTGATACAAATATATACCAGCTGTGACTCATGTCCCAACCTCGGATAGTACGTCACAATGACACCTTACATAAAGGTACAGTTAATAAATGTTTTAGAAATTAAAATCTTTGGGAAGTGCTCAAGGAAACCTTCGTACATGGGAGACCATGCGTCTAGGTTATAATAGATATTATATGCCCACAGAATCATCCTTGGTTGACCCAATAAACCCCAAAGAAAATATGAGAAGATTACTATCATATTCTTTCCAATGGTGAGTCTTCTCTTGACATATCATTATCTCCACCGTCTCTAATTAAAAATTATACTTCAATCAAACTCCAAGATCATATAGATAGTGCTTGTAGATATACTCAGCAAGTGGATGTGCACAACCATGTCTTATGATAACACGAGGTTGTATGTCATTAGACATCTTGTATGAACGTTGGGTTCGCCTCACCCTATTTGATTCACCAAATATAACTACTAAATGATGTATAGAATACAACACACTTTTTTATACTATTTAGGGAGAACCTCCACAACTAGAGACCACCGTTCTATTCTCCTGTTACCCCCGCTCGACCCCGCTCGACCCAGCTACACTCTTATTACCTGAAAGGAATTGTGAAGCAAAAGGGTGAGTACAACTAACTCAGTAAAGAATATCACGACTAAAGATAATTAAATTCTCAATAGCCTTCATCAATAATAAATCAGAGATTTAGAACATATGGTAGATGATAAAATTTTTCAACCATAGTTGCAGCGGAACGAGCAATCCATTAAAAGAGTCAAATAGACCATAAAGTCTATTATCTTCTCTATGTTAAAAGTCCACCAACAATGTTTTAACTCTGTAACATCAATCAACATTTCCTGTCCACAATCATGTGATAACTCATACTCATAATTGAAGTTCTAAATTCCTTTTCGCATTCAAGACGAAGATAATTTTCATCACCTGTCTTTACCTGAAACATTAAAGATCATGGTTATACCAAATCACAGTTCCTGTTCATAATCATGCTAATAAATTTATCTTTGCACTACGGGCCAAAGATATTCATCAACAGTTCATCTTTGCACTACAGGCCAATGATATTCAACAACAAGTTATCTTTGCACTACAGGCCAAAGATATTCATATCTCAAAGAAATACATAATCATTTCAGAATTTATATAAACCATAATTATAACCATGTTAATCAATTCACCTTGCACTTAAGCTAAAAATATTCCATTGTAAATTCAATGGTCATGATCATACTAGTCAACAATTCAACTTTACACTACTGGCCAAAGAGAACCCATAGTCACGATCATACCAATAGGAATTCCATCACCAGGGTTATAAAAATGTTATATATGATAATAAAAACAATAGGATCAACAACTACATTTAATTTCAAGAGCAATATTCATAAATCAACGATAATTTGGTCAGAAAAAGAAACCAATTTGTCGTGAATAGTACCCGTGAATAGTAACTCGTGAATAGTAACTCATGAATAGTAACTCGTGAATAGTACTTCGTATTCGTACATAGTACCGTATACGTAAAAAATGTCATATACATGAATAGTGTCGTATACGTGAATAGTGTCGTATACGTGAATAGTGTCGTATACGTGAATAGTAACTCTGACACAAAAAGGTAGAACTTCTACAATAAAATCCATACCAATATTTCGGTATAATGATATTGAAAGAATAACATCATTACAAAAAAAATATCCCTTAAAATTCCGTACCTCAAAAGAGCAGTATTTCTAAATGGAATATCGGATATAACGCTGAAGAGAACTTGCACCGTATAGCCACATTCAAAGTATCAAAATACTCACAAAAATACGCTCGTTAATAAAGAGAGAGAAAACTACAGTTTCTGGTGTGATTTTAAATTCTAACTTAAGCACCCTATTTATAGGAAAATGCTTATAACATCGAAGCAAAAAATTTAATAAAATATATTATTAATAATAAAATTTCATACACCTCCTTGGAAATCAGCTTTTAGCATTTCCCACATGCCCACCATCTAGAAAAACTAAGAAAAAACGGTTTTCATAAAATAAATAATTAAAACTTTCAAAAATCAATTATTTCGAAACTTTGGAATTTCAATAATTCATAATAAATAGCCCTTTTGTCAAAAAAATTCGAACCACATGTCCTTTCCATAGGAAATTTCATTCTCTACAACTTTATAAGTTTAAGTTTTTCAAAATTCCAAACAGAAATTGACCGAAATTCACAAACGGGCGATTAAAGGCTATAATCAAATTTTAATCAAGAAATGGGACCACAAACATGTTTAACATGTTTTAAACAATTTTTGTAACAAAAATACTCTTCCTCCTTATTTACTCACATATCACACATTTATTATAAAAATATCACCATTATTATATTTATTAAAATATAATAATATATTTAAATAAATTATTTTATCAGAAAAGATAAAATATCAATTTTCAACAATTGTCACCTTAAAAATTTTCTCCATCTATATCCACATAAAATAAATATTTTCCTTATCATATAAATCAATAATTAATTATTCATAAATAATATTACAAAATTACAATAATGACAACCAGGCCGTTTTCAAGAAAGAGGGAGCTTTCCAATAAGGATTTCTCCTTACTGGCGCACAATTAGGTGACCAAACCTCTCCTTAGACAGAACTTTCTAGACATTGCCAATAATGTTATCTAGTAATATTATTAAAATAATATGAATTATTGATCTGATAATGGAAAATATTGTGCAGTGACAATTATTGAAACAACAATAATATAAAATATCAACGTAGCAATTATTGAATCGATAAAATAAAATATCGAACAGTAATTACTGTGACAATTATTGAGTAGTGACTTCTTACGTAAGAATCAACAATTCAAAAATACTGTGCAATACCGTGTGTAGGTGCAACAACGCATATTCCTTTACTTTACGCACTGGGTATTCCAACAGTGTTAACGGTAACGATTACGTCGTTATTTATAAAAATTTAAATTTGTCATTTTCTTCATCCGATAGTTATTCTATTATGGGGACCACAAATGGCCGCGCCGTTGTACGAATATTTCCTGACAACAAGAATATTCCACGACCAAATGAATATTTCCTGACAACAATGAATATTTTATAACCAATTGCTTATTTTGGAAAAAAATAATTTCACCCATAACTTTAAATTTTTATCAATTTAACCATTTACTGAATAGTATTTATAAGAAAAATTGAATACTTTTATTTCATAAAATTCGGGGTCTTACAATCTCCCCTCCTTATGAAATTTTGTCCCCGAAATTTACGTACCTAGTATTTCAAAGAGTTGATAATACATTGCTTTCATTTCAGATTCCATCTTACCTGTCATCATGATTTCTCCATTGCTCATCTCCTGTATTTCAGATATCATTCTAGAATACAGCTTCAAAACAAAGGTTAATTGAACAAATTAACATATCACATAATATCCCGATATTATGACTGACCAACAAATAAGCTTAGGTAGGACACACTAGCGAAGGATTTACTCGTCTCTCCCCTCCTAGTTCTATTACCCGATCTCCGCCAGAGATCATATCCATAAGCTCTGATACCAAATGTAATGCCCCCAAAATAGGTCCAATCCAACCAACCTATTTTGAGTCGTCAAAAACATGGTACAGAAAACAACTACAACTTTATTACTACAATTGACGTGCAAAATACAACAACACATATTTTATGAGTTTTGATACAAATATATACCAACTGTGATTCATGTCCGAACCTTGGATAGTACGTCACAATGACACCTTACAAAAAGGTACAGTTAATAACTGTTTTAGAAATTAAAATATTTGGGAAGTGCTCAAGGAAACCTTCGTACATGGGAGGCCATACGTCTAGGTTATGACAGATATCATATGCCACAGAATTATCCTTGGTTGACCCAATAAACTCCAAAGAAAAACGAGAAGATTACTATCATATTCTTTCCAATGGTGAGTCTTCTCTTGACATATCATTATCTCTATAGTCTCTAATTGAGAATTATACTTCAACCAAAGTCCAAGATCATATAGATAGTGTTTGTAGATATACTCAGCAAGTGGATGTGCACAACCATGTCTTATGATAACACGAGGTTGTATGTCATTAGACATCTTGTATGAACGTTGGGTTCGCCTCACCCTATTTGATTCACCAAATATAACTACTAAATGATGTATAGAATACAACACACTTTTCTATACTATTTAGGGAGAACCTCCATAGCTAGAGACCACCGTTCTATTCTCCTGTTACCCCCATTCAATCCAGCTACACTCTTATTACCTTAAAGAAATTGTGAAGCAAAAGGGTGAGCACAACTAACTCAGTAAAGAATATCATGACTAAAGATAATTAAATTCTCAATAGCCTTCATCAATAATAAATCAGAGATTTAGAACATATGGTAGATGATAAAACTTTTCAACCATAGTTGCAGCGGAACGAATAATCCATTAAAAGAGTTAAATAGACCATAAAGTCTATTATCTTCTCCATGTTAAAAATCCACCAACAATGTTTAACCCTGTAACATCAATCAACAGTTCCTGTCCACAATCATGTGAATAACTCATAATCATAATTGTAGTTCTAAATTCCTTTTTCGCATTCAGGACGAAGATAATTTTCATCACCTGTCTTTACCTGAAACATCAAAGATTATGGTTATACCAAATCACAGTTCCTGTTCATAATCATACTAATAAATTCATCTTTGCACTACGGGCCAAAGATATTCATCAACAATTCATCTTTGCACTACAAGCCAAAGATATTCAACAACATGTCATCTTTGCACTACAGGCGAAAGATATTCATATCTCAAAGAAATACATAATCATTTAAGAATTTATATAAACCATAATTATAACCATGTTGATCAATTCACCTTGCACTTAAGCTAAAAATATTTCATTATAAATTCAATGGTCATGATCATACTAGTCAACAATTCAACTTTGCACTACTGGCCAAAGAGAACCCATAGTCACGATCATACCAATACTTTACCCATCTTTACACTCAAGTCAAAGAGAAATTCCATCACCAGGGTTATAAAAATGTTATATATGATAATAAAAACAATTGGATCAACAACTACATTTAATTTCAAGAGCAATATTCATAAATCAACGATAATTTGGTCAGAAAAAGAAACCAATTTTGTCGTGACTAGTAACTCGTGAATAGTAACTCGTGAATAGTAACTCATGAATAGTAACTCATGAATAGTACTCCGTATTCGTACATAGTATCGTATACGTAAAAAATGTCATATACATGAATAGTGTCGTATACGTGAATAGTGTCGTATACGTGAATAGTAACCCCGACACAAAAAGGTAGAACTTCCACAATAAAATACATACCAATATTTCAGTATAATGATATTGAAAGAATAACATTATTACAAAAAAAATATCCCTTACAATCCCTTAAAATCTCCTACCTCAAAAGAACAATATTTCTAACTGGAATATCGGATATAACGCTGAAGATAACTTGCATCGTATAGCCACACTCAAAGTATCAAAATACTCACAAAAATACGCTCGATAATATAGAGAGAGAAAACTTCAGTTTCTGGTGTGATTTTCAATACTAACCTAAGCACCCTATTTATAGGAAAATGCTTAGAACACCAAAGCAGAAAATTTAATAAAATATATTATTAATAATAAAATTTCATACGCCTCCTTGGAAATCAGCTCTTAGCATTTCCCACATGCCCACCTTCTAGAAAAAGTAAGAAAAAACATTTTTCATAAAATAAATAATTAAAACTTCCAAAAACAAATTATTTCGGAACTTCGAAACTTCAATAATTCATAATAAATAGCCCTTTTGTCAGAAAAATTCGAACCATATGTCCTTTTCATAGGAAATTTTATTCTCTACAACTTCATAATTTTAAGTTTTTCCAAATTCCAAAGAAAAATTGACCGAAATCCACAAACGGGCGATTTTACAGGCTATAATCAAATTTCAATCAAGAAATGGGACCACAAACATATTTAACATGTTTTAAATAATTTTTGTAACAAAAATACTCTTACTCCTCATTTACTCATATATCACACATTCATTGTAAAAATATCACTATTATTATATTTATTAAAATATAATAATATATTTAAATAAATTATTTTATCAGAAATGATAAAATATCAATTTTTAACAATTGTCACATTAAATTTTTTTTCCATATATATCCACATAAAATAAATATTTTTCTTATCATATAAATCAATAATTAATTATTCACAAATAATATTACAGAATTACAATAATGACAACCAGGTCGTTTCCAGGAAAGAGGGGGCTTTCCAATAAGGATTTCTCCTTACTGGCGCGTAATTAGGTGACCAAACCCCTCCTGAGACAGAACTTTCTAGATATTGCCAATAATGTTATCTAGTTATATTATTAAAATAATATGAATTATTGATCTGATAATGGGAAATACTGTGCAGTGACAATTATTGAAACAATAATAATATAAAATATCAACGTAACAATTATTGAATCGATAAAATAAAATATTGAACAGTAATTACTGTAACAATTATTGAGTAGTAACTTCTTAGGTAAGAATCAATAATTCAAAAATAGTGTGCAATACCGTGTGCTACTGTCCAACAACGCGTATTACTTTACTTTACCCACTGGGTATTCCAACAGTGTTAATGGTAACGATTACGCAGTTATTTATAAAAACTTAAATTTGTCTTTTTCTTCATCCGACAGTTATTCTATTATGGAGCCCATAAATGGCTGCGCTGTCGTATGAATATTCCCCGACAACAAGAATATTCCACGACCAAACGAATATTTCCCGACAACAATGAATATTTTATAACCACTTGCTTATTTTGAAAAAAAATAATTTCACCCATAACTTTAAACTTTTATCAATTTAACCATTTACTGAATAGTATTTATAAGAAAAATTGAATACTTTTATTTAATAAAATTTGGGGTCTTACACTATGGATCTATTATAGATCATCATAGATTACCATAAAACATCTTCTAGCAAACATCTAAACACATAAACACTAGCTCTATCTTAGCATACAAGATCAAAATTAATTTTAGGGTTTATACCTCTTTAGACTTTGATTTTTGAATGTGATCCTTGGATCTGTTATTGGAAGGCTAAGAATTGATCCTATCTTTGATTCTCACTCTCTTTCTCTCTCAGTCCCAAAAATGAAGAGAGTGAATGGTCTTGGAGAAATGAGAAATAATAAAGTAGCCACTTTCTCTCTCTTAATCTATTTATTTGATACAAATGCAATGCACATGGCTGATACAAGGGGCAAGATAGCTGGTATGTGTCACATGGCTGGTACATAGTTGGTCACCAACTCAAAATATTGCAAGATTTGCAAGCTAACTAATAAAGAATGCTAAAAGGAGTAAAATGGTCATTTGGATTTTATAATTACTGGTAACATGGTCTTTTGCCCTAACCCTTAGGGTTTAGGGTTTGAACTCTTAGTATTTAGGGTTTGAACCCTTAAGTTTTAAAAATAAATTCTAGGATTTATTAAATTAGGTTTTCAAAATCGAAAATTAATATTTCTAAATTAGATTTAGAATTTTTTAATTATATTAAAATTTCCTAATCATAATTTAAATCTTGATAAGTAGGATTAATATTTCCTAATTAAAATGGCTAATTAAGCAATTAGGGTCAAAATGGTACATTAGGGTTTATAACCCAAGAATTAGGGTTTTAAATAGAAAAATAATTTTTCTAATTTAGAAATTAGGTTTCCTAATTAAATTAGGGTTTCCTAATTACTTATAACTTGAAAAGTAGGATTAAGGTTTCCTAATTAACATTAAAATTATTAAATCAACAATTAGGTTTTTCTTAATTATAAATTAGGGGTTCTAATCCAGAAATTAGGGGTTTCTAGATCAATCAAGGTTACCCCTAATAAGGTTATTATTAATAACTTTTAAACCTTAAACTAGCATTTGAATCCCCAAACTAGGGTTTAAAATTTTTGAATTAGGGTTTCGGACTCCCGGAACAAAAATTAGAGTTTCCAAAATCGGTTTTAGGGTTTCTTAAAATTCGCTAGGGGTTTTTAACCGAACGATAATGTTCTTAATATAATTTTAGGGTTTGCCACTGATATACGTTATCTGGTCAACCCTTGACCCTTAATCACATACTGTACACATATACAACCATATACACAAAACATATACTCTTATACCCTTAATCCTGAATAATTCACCAAAATCCTTCACAGAATATTGAAATCCTCAAAATTCCTTCTCAAAAATATCAAACGCATACACTTATTTTATGTCTAGGTTCTAATATTGAACCTTAAATCAATTAATTAAAATTTTAAAAATTTTCTAAATTCTCGGGTTGTCACATATACGAGAAACTTATACACTTAAACGTCTTGCTCGTATTTACATAAATGAGATTGTAAGACTGCATAGTATGCCAGTATCCATAGTTATGATCGAGACCCAAGATTCACTTCACGATTTTGGGTTAGTTTGCAAAAAGCTATGGGAACAAATTTACGATTTAGTTCGGCGTATCTTCCTCAAACGGACGGACAGTCTGTGAGGACTATTCAAACTCTTAAGGATCTATTAAGACTTTGTGTCCTTGACTTAAAAGGAAGTTGGGACAAGTTCTTGCCATTGGTGGAATTCTCCTATAACAACAGTTATCAAGCAAGTATCGGCATGGCTCTATTTGAAGCGTTGTATGAAAGAAAGTGTCGTTCTCCAGTATGCTGGGACGAGGTGGGTGAAGGAACGTTGTTGGGACCGGAATTGGTACGTATGACTACGGAGAAGATTCAAATGATCCGACAACGTATAAAAATCTCACAAGATCGACAAAAGAGTTATGCTGATCTTCATCAGAAGGACGTGGAATTCAATGTTGGAGAACATGTGTTGTTACGTGTTGCTCCATGGAAGGGAGTGACGAGATTTGGAAAGAGAGGAAAGCTCAATCCTCGATTCGTTGGCCCATTTGAAATCTTTGACCGAGTAGGAACTGTGGCATATAGACTCGCTTTACCACCAAGTATGTCTCGTGTTCATAACGTTTTCACATATCCATGTTACATAAATATTGGAAGATCCGAACCACATTATTGAGTTAGACCCGGACAAAATAGTGGAAGATTTAACGTATGAAGAGGTACCTATTAAAATCTTGGATAAGAAGGAACATATTCTACGCTCCAAGGTTATACCTCAAGTCAAAGTTTTGTGGAGAAACCACGATGTTGAGGAAATGATCTGGGAGTTAGAATCCGAAATGAAATCAAGGTATCCTTACCTCTTCGATATACCAGGTACGTACCCTAATTTCAAGGACGAAATTTCATAAGAAGGGGAGGTTGTAAGACCCCAATTTTCATAAATAAATATTAATTTTTCTCAAAATATATTTTTGAAAATTATGGTGTGGATTTGATATAATGTTATAGTTGTGGGTAATATTTATAATTTTTTCAAAGTATGCAAGTTGTTATTTAATATTCGATTGGTCGGGGAATATTCGTTTTAACATGGAATATTCGTACAACGACGCAATCATTGGTGGACCCTACAACGGAATTATTGTCGGAGTTAGAAAACGACAGAAATATCTTTTTATAAAAATAACGGCGGAAGTTTTACCGTTAAACTTTTGAAATACCCGGTGGTAAAAGTACAGTAATACACGTGGTTGCATAGTAGCACATAGTATTGATTATCGATGCTTACGTGAGAAGTCACTCAATTTTGTTCAATTATTGCTACAGTAATTGCTGCATAGTACGTATCTCACGTTATTTGATTCAATTATTGTCAATATTTTATATATTATTAAATCAATAATTGAGATGACAAGTTATTCTAATTATTATATGCATAATTAACAATGTGTAGAAAGTACTGTCGAGGAAAGGGGTTTGGTCACCTAATTATGCGTCAATAGAGAGAAATCCTTATCGAAAAGCCCCCTCTTTCTTGGGAACGATCTGGTTGTTAATAGTGCGAGTTATAATAATAATGAATAAATGTTGTTAAAAATTTTGAGGGAATTTTATGAAGTATTTGTGTAAATTTTACTTATTATATGGACCCCCATTTACCCATTTTTTAAAACTGTCGGTAGAAGTTATCTCAGTTGTTGTTATATATATAAATATTTATTTATATATATATATATAAATTTTGTCATCTAGGGGGGTGTGTGTAGCAAAGTCACGGGTGGTTAACTTTTAATTATATATATATATATATATTATAATAAGTTTTGTTTTTTATGAAAAATAAAATATATTATATTTTATTCGCATAGTATTTTACTATGCAGTGCACAGTAACACAACCTGTAAATTTTGAAAATCAGCAGAAACGATTCGTACGCCCGTGATATTCTTGGATTTTATATACACTTATCCGGTATCTTTTACTTGAATTAGTTGCTTATATTTATGTGACTTAGTTACTTTTCATGCATTTTGTGTTAATTTTGTAGGTTATACGTTTGGGAGCGGTGTGAGCGACTATTGGTAAGGAAAAGCAAAGAAAACGCAAAGGAAAGCAAACCGGACATCATTTGGGCTTTCATGTTTACTTCATGTTCTTGGTTTGGAACTTAGCTTACATTGAAGAGCATTGTATTAGCTTTCCGGAACATTTTAAATCATTCCAATCGGATTTTGGATGCAAGAGTTATGATCGTTGTACCAACAGACGTCAAACGTCATGGTTTTGGGTCGTCATTTGCATAACAGTTACTTCCAGCTCAGTTTCAGCCTTCATCCGCCCAGAATTTCTCACTCCTCAAAGAATGAAAGTTGTAGATCTCGTCGATATCTTCGATTTGATAGGTGGCAGGTCCCGTAATTCTTCTTGGATCAAAGGTTATGGCCTTTTTGCCAAAGGACGTCGGAGCAGAAAATGTCAGAACTTGGGGCCAGCGCCGGGGCCCCCAAAATAGGCCTATGCCCAGCGCTGGGGTGATGGGGAGTAGTGTCTGAGCATCAAGCCTAGCGCTGGGGCGCTGCGGAAGAGGTTGGTTGCGGCTTGGTCGCGTTTTGGGCGAATTTTGACACCTTTTTGACTCCAAATAGGATTGGGTTTGTTCCTAAGCTAAAAATTGGACTTGTAACCTATAAATACATGATGTAAGGCATAAAATAAGGGGGATTACATAGCTTAGCTTAGATAAAACACTTCATTAGATTAGAACATAAACCTTAGTTCTTATTAGTTTTGGAGTTTGAAGCAACTTGGAGATCATTGAAGATAAAGAGCAGGAGCAAGAGAGGAGCATCAAATTTGTTGACAACAGAGTTTATTCTCTTCTCTTATCATACTTTTATCTTTTAATGTCTATTCAGTTGTGGATTCTTGGTTTTAATTCATTAATTATGAACTAACTCTTTTATTAAGATTTAATTGAACCTTTTATGTCTATAAATTAGTTATTTGATTTATTCCAATTAATTGTGTCAAAGTGAATTGTTTATTTTGTCTGGTGCTAATTGATTAATTATCTGATCAGTAATTACCTTGTTACTCTAGAAGGAATTGAAAGAGGAATTCTAGGGTTAGAACTGGGCATGATAACATGCGACTTAGTTATTTGCATGGTGAATAATTAGGTTTGTGAATTGAATAGAAATATTTGTTCACCGCATGTAACACATAAGGAATTGGAATTGAAGGTGTTTAATTCAATTGTTTTGCATAGTAATATAGCAAGATTAATCTGGATTAAATAGAAGTCAATTGATCACTTAGAAAAGGACTTTTGGCATTTGAGAATTCCTGTTAACAATTCAGTAGGCATAATAATTGGGATAATTGGATAATTGATTTATTGTTCATAATTGGGGATATTGAAGTCTTAATCTTTATTTATTTGAATTAATTTTAGAGTAATCTAATTTTAATTGATTAATTTAGTTTTCTTAATTAGAAAAATCACAATTTATAGTTGTTTAAATAAAATTGATTTGGTTAAGAGTTAGTACTTGGTAATTTTTATTAAATAATTCCTCATGGGAACGATACTTTTCTTATCACTTTATTACTTGTTGACTGTGTATACTTGCACGTATATTTTGATTGTGAAATCAATCAACAAGTTTTTGGCGCCGCTGCTGGGGAATTAGTTTAATATTTTTTTATCAATATTAATTTCAATCAAATTATTCTTAATTTAAATATTTTTATTTTTATTTTTAATTCTCTTCTTATATTTCTCTCATTTTAGGTACCATGGATGACTTTGAGTATCAATGGCCATACACGAACGTGACTCAACCAAGGGGGATGGAGATTGACAGAATCGCAACACTTTCCGCAAGGTCAACACAAATTAAAGAACTTTCGAGGAAGTTGGACGTTATCGCATCCCAAAGAGTCGAAGAATGACAGTTATGTGTGACTATTGTGCTGGCAATCACCCGAGTAATCAATGAACCATCAATCTTGGGCCGGTACAGTATGGTGGTAACTACCTCAATCAGTATGCATATGATAATTATGAACAAGTTTGGGGGTATCACCCGGATTTTTCATAGAGCTACAACTATCAAGACCAATACTCTACTACAAATCCAACATACACGCCGGAATTCTCATATCAACCTCTATTAAAAGAAGAAAATTCAAGGTTGGAGGAATTGTGGTCCAAGTTCGAGGAGAGAGGGATTAATCAAACAGGGTCATTTCTAAATCTTGCGAATCAGATAGAGCAAATGACCAAAGTCATAAACAACCTTCCTCCAAACACTTGGCTTTATGACATAGATGAAGAAATTGATGAAGTGCCCGAGCCAAATCTACAACTGGATGAGATACGAGATGTTGAAAAAGAGGAGACAAGTAAGGATAATAAAAATAAGGTCGGTGAAGAACTAACTATGATTACCAACGAGGAGGAGCCGATGTTATTAGTGCCCCAAGTTCCTTCTCCGCCAAAGTTCAAGAATCTGGTTAGTTTTGCAAAACCATGTCCGCTAGGTAGTCATGTCGTCGGTAATACTCCTTATGACGTAAAAGCGAGTACAACTTCGAAGTCATGGTTCAATGAGTTGGAGAAGATAGAAGAAGAGATTGTTGTGTCTGACAAGCCTCAACGCCAGCATCTATTTGCAGACATAATGGAAAAAACACCTAGATGTTGGACGTTCTTTAATGTGATCTTATCTAAACAAAGCATGCTAGGTGACTTTAATACAATGGCTATCGTAAATGGGAACCTACCAAAAGCTATATTATTTCTAATGGATGGAGGGTTCCTCAACTTTCGAAGAGGAATTGGATAGCATTGACCAGACAAAGTCAGGCTGAAAAACTATAAATCAAGTGCTGACTGGGAGGCAACCCAGGAATTTTTATATTTATATGCTTTTCTAGTTTATTTAGTAGATATGAATTAATTTGCTTAGTAAGTTCTCTTATAATCTAATACATGTTGTCTCTCTTCATTGCATGTATTAGAGGTTCAATGGATAGGAAAATGATCGTCGCTACCATCGCCACCAGCACCTCACGCTTAGCTGATTACAGGGAAGTTCTCTTCTACTTATCGCTATATTCTTACAATGAGGACATTGTAATTGCTAAGTTTGGGGGAGTTTAGTTTAATTCGTTATTGCATGTTTAGTTTCATGTTTATGTTATGTTATTTTACTTATGTTGTTAATATAGTTTAGGTTCATTATAAAAAAAAATTCAAAAAATTCAAAAAAAAAATTCAAAAATAATAGTTAGTTACTATGTTCATTTTGCATAAGTCCAGTGGTTTGTTATAGTTAAGTTTATTTTGGCCAATGATGAGATTGGAATTTGGTAGACAAGTATAATACTGACTATTAGAGCTTTGATGTGATTTCTTGTTATGAATTGAATCTTTTTTATGTTTGAAACTAGTATAATAATGATAGCACAGTAAAAACAACTTGTTGATTGATTGAGTTTAAATTGATACATAATGAGACTCTAAAGGATAATGCTAGTTTGAATGAAAGAATGACAAGAATAAGTAGTGATGACTAAAGTTAGACAAGAACCTAAGTTTGGGGGAATATATGTGGGGTATATAAGCTTTAAAAAAAAGGAAACATGTTGAGTCTTGTGGTGGGTTGAGGAGAAACACTCCCCATAAACACAAGCGTGAGATGGAGCGTAAAACGCACTCACCAACCATCTATCAAAAGAAAAAAGAAAAGGGAAATAATCACGGGAAAAGGGCAAAAAGCCCTCGTGTAAAAAAAAGAGAAGGAAGAAAAGAAAGTATAAGTATCCTGCATGTACCCTTGAATTTGGTTGAGTTTAACTTTAGTTGAATCGTACCTATCTTTGAGATTTCTTGAGTTTACACTGTATGATGCCTTCGAAGAGACTTGTTATGTGTTAAATTTGATTTTATATCAGTTAACATGGTTGTTGAGCACACACATGCACTATACCAGTAATAACAGTTTAAGACTTGATGATTGACTAGGAAATTATTGATTGGTTTTGATATGAAGTATTGTCGTGTTTGCTTGATTCTATCAAATACTTTTGGATTCGTAGGCATATAGATTAGTTGCATTTCATTGCATTGCATTGCATTGCATTGCATTGCATTATGTTGTGTTACTTGGGGACAAACAACATTTTAAGTTTGGGGGTATTTGATAAATGGATTTTATATACACTTATCCGATATCTTTTACTTGAATTAGTTGCTTATATTTATGTGTCTTAGTTACTTTTCATGCATTTTGTGTTCATTTTGTAGGTTATACATTTGGGAGCGGTGTGAGCGACTATTGGTAAGGAAAAGCAAAGAAAACGCAAAGAAAAGCAAACCAGACATCATTTGGGCTTTCATGTTTACTTCATGTTCTTGGTTTGGAACTTAGATTACATTGAAGAGCATCGTCTTAGCTTTTCGGAACATTTTGAATCATTCAAATCGGATTTCGGATGCAAGAGTTATGATCGTTGTACCAACGGACGTCGAACGTCATGGTTTTGGGTGGTCATTTGCATAGCAGTTACTTACAGCTCAATTTCAGCCTTCATCCACCCAGTATTTCTCAATCCTCAAAGAATGAAAGTTGTAGATCTCGTTGATATCTTCGATTTTATAGGTGGCAAGTCCCGTAATTCCTCCTGGATCAAACGTTATGGCCGTTTTGCCAAAGGACGTCGGAGTAGAAAATGTCAGAACTTGGGGCCAGTGTCGGGGCACCCAAAATAGGCCTATGCCCAGCGCCGGGGCACTGGGGAGTAGTGTTTGAGCGTCAAGCCCAGCGCTGGGGCGCTGGGGCGCTGGGGCGCTGGGGAAGAGGTTGGTTGCGGCTTGGTCCCGTTTTGGGTGATTTTTGACACTTTTTTGACTCCAAATAGGATTGGGTTTGTTCATAAGCTAAAAATTGGACTTGTAACCTATAAATACATGATGTAAGGCATAAAATAAGGGGGATTACATAGCTTAGCTTAGATAAAACACTCCTTTAGATTAAAACATAAACCCTAGTTCTTATTAGTTTTGGAGATTGAAGCAACTTGGAGATCATTGAAGATAAAGAGCAGGAGCAAGAGAGGAGCATCAGATTTGCTGACAACAGATTCTATTCTCTTCTCTTATCATACTTTTATCTTTTAATGTCTATTCAGTTATGGATTCTTGGTTTTAATTCATTAATTATGAACTAACTCTTTTATTAAGATTTCAATTGAACCTTTTATGTCTATAAATTAGTTATTTGATTTATTCCAATTAATTGTGTCAAAATAAATTGTTTATCTTGTCTTGTTCTTATTGATTAATTATCTGATCAGTAATTACCTTGTTACTCTAGGAAGAATTGAAAGAGGAATTCTAGGGTTAGAACTGGGCATGATAACATGTGACTTAGTTATTTGCATGGTGAATAATTAGGTTTGTGAATTGAATAGAAATATTTGTTCACCGCATGTAACACATAAGGAATTGGAATTGAAGGTGTTTAATTCAATTGTTTTGCATAGGAATATAGCAAGATTAATCTGGATTAAATAGAAGTAAATTGATCACTTGGAAAAGGACTTTTGGCATTTGAAAATCCCTGTTAACAATTCAGTAGGCATAATAATTGGGATAATTGGATAATTGATTTATAGTTCATAATTGGGGATATTGAAGTCTTAATCTTTATTTATTTGAATTAATTTTAGAGTAATCTAGTTTTAATTAATTAATTTAGTTTTCTTAATTAGAAAAATCACAATTTATAGTTGTTTAAATAAAATTGATTTGGTTAAGAGTTAGTACTTGGTATTTTTTATTAAATAATTCCTCGTGGGAACGATACTTTTCTTATCACTTTATTACTTGTTGACCGTGTATACTTGCACGTATATTTTGTTTGTGAGATTGATCAACATAATTTCTTTAGAGTTTAAGAAATCTTTGAGCGTAGAAAATAGAGCATGTTTTCTTCAAGAATATCCCCGCCCTACCAGTCGGAATACTCTTCTTTTCAAGGTAAGGGATGTTATTTTTGTTTAATATTCGCTTAAAATAATATTTTCTTCCATACTCTGCCGTATATAAGTAATATTATTTCGTTTTAGATTTCGAATTCTATACTCATTTGGTTAAAGTTTTGGCTTCTATACTCCATGAAATTAGTAGAATATCCTTGATATTTGCGCTTCATTTAGTATCTTTTCATTGAAATATTATTTTGAGCATTCTTGATAAGTTTTAACTTTTCCATGTCGGGGTACTATTCACGAGGTTACTAATCTCGAAGTTACTATTCACTCGGTTACTATTCATGATAAAAATTGAATTTTTTCGGTCCAAATAATTTTTGATACAATATTATTCTTGAATTTTACTCCACAAAGCAGTATCATGTTGACAATTTGGACATTATTGAATTCTGGATAAATTAAATTATAAATCTTTAAAAATTTATCAATTGCTTTCTTTTAATTGAATTCTTATATCATTGTCATCATCCCCATGCTTATATTATGTTGAAAGTCATCTGTGGCCGTAGTGAATAGATGGACTTGGTATGATTATGACCAGAGATTATTCGGTATAATCATGACCGTAATGTTACAAATGATGTGGTAAAAGTCCTCATTGGCCCGTAGTGCATTGATGGACAGTTGTTGGCATGATCATAACCATTGATGAAAACACGAATATACTTGTCCCGTAGTGCATGGATACTTTGTGGTCGTGATACTAATGAATATCCTTGGCCGTAGAGCAGGGATGATTCGATGATGTGGATTATTTATTAAGCTGAGTCTCAGCGATAAAAGTGATGAAAAACCTTTTAAATCATAGAAGATAGTAGATTTTATGCTCTACTTGATTCTTCTAATGGATTGCTTGTTCCGCTGTAGTTAAACTTGATGTCTATTGTATTTTATCAGTTTAACACTGTTGAAGGCTAACGATAATTTATTCTGCATTATCTTAGTCATAATATTTCTTACTGGGCTAGTTGAGCTCACCCTTTACTTTCATTGTTCTCTTCAAGAAATGAGAATATATCGGGGACTAGTCGGGGAACGGAGTGACGGTCTAGATAGTAGCATTAGTAGTCCTCATTATTCTGTGAAATAGTGTGACAATAAATATATTGAGGACTTATTTTGAGTTTGAATACTATCTAGAAGATAATATTTGTATTAAAACTCACAGCTCATGTTGTATATTTAAGTTTGTATTTATATTCGGTACGATGTATTTGGCGACTCAGAATGGGTGATGTATACCTATTTTGGGGGCGTCACAATTAATTTGATAATTACATTAAAAAAATAAGCCTGAAAAGAAATAATTACCTAAATAAAATATAGTTACTTAAAAAATGGGTCATTTTACATAATAAAATTATAAACAAATAAAACTTATTAATAAAATACACATAATACATAAATTATCAAATATATATAATATTATTTTTATACACATCAGATGGTACAGTAGCATTTTTTGTTTTAATTATTATACACGTCAGCAAAATACGTCCAAGTGTCGACCCCGTTTGTCTAATTGGCGTGTCTGTCAATGGCAGGGGCAAAATCGACCCAAAAAGTATAACGTTAAAGGTATTTTTGGACAAAAAAAGTATAGGGTGCTCGGTAGTCATCGGGGTAAATGTCAGGGTTTTTTTTTTGAACATTCTCCCTTTTTTATTATTAAATCAATAATTGAGATGACAAGTTATTCATATTATTATTTGCATTATTGACAATGTCTAAAAAGTTCTATCGAGGAAAGAGGTTTGGTCACCTAATTGCGCGCCAATAGGGAGAAATCCTTATCGAAAAGCCCTCTCTTTCTTGAGAATGATCTGGTTGTTAATATTGCAAGTTATATTATTGATGAATAAATGTTGCTAAAAATATTGAGGGGATTTTATGAAGTATTTATTGTAAATTTGGCGTATTATTTGGACTACTCACCTACTCATTTTTCAAAATCGTAAAAAAAATTATCCCAATTTTGTTATATATATATATATGATAATGACATGTGTGGGGTGGGGGTGGGGGTGGGGGTGGGGGTGGGGGTGGGGGTGGGGGTGGGGGGGATAATTTGGTTCACGGGAGGAAGTTGTTGTTGTTGTATGTGTGTGTGTGTGTGTATATATATATATTAATAAGTTTTTTTTATTAAAAATAAAATATATTATATTTTATTATGCATAGTGTGTATAGTAATTACATAGTAAAAATTAGAAAAATCAGACGAATATTTTTGTTGCTCGTGAATTTTTCCCTCTTCATCTGTGATATTTATTTTCTAAATAGTATCCTTCCATTCTCCTATAAAATAGGATGCTCAGTTTAGAAAAGAAAATCACACTAGAATTAGAGAATTCTTCTTCTATAATATTGAACGTATTTCTTTAAAGTTTAAGGAAGCTTTGAGTGTAGAAAATAGTAAAAGTTTTCTTCAAGAATATATCCGCTATACCAGTCGGAATTGTTCTCTTTTTGAGGTAAGGGGTATTATTTATTACATATTTGCTTACGATATTATTTTTCGTATTTGTAAGAAATTTTATTTCATTCAATATTCGCAAGAAATATTATCTTTGTTTAATATTCGTAAGAAATATTATCTTCGTTCAATATTTGTAAGGAATATTATTTTCGTTCAACAGTTGTAAAGAATGTTATTTTTGTTTAATATTCATAAGAAATAATATTTTCTTGCATACTCTGTAATATGTAAGTAATATTATTTCGTTTCATATTCCGAATTCTACACTCATTTTGTTAAATATTGCTTCTATACTCCTTAAAATTTGCACTTCATCTAGTATCGTTTTACAAGAATATTTTTCTGAACATTATTGTTCATATTTAAGATTTTCATGCCGGAGTACTATTTATGAGTACTATTCATGTATACAGCACTATTCATACGTACAGTACTATTCATACGTACGGGAACTATTCACAAAGTACTATTCACTCGAGTACTATTAACCCTAGGTACTATTCATAACAAAAATTGATTTCTTTTCTGTCCAATTCATTTTTGATACAATATTATTCTTGAATTTTACTCCACAAAGCAGTATCATGTTGACAATTTAAACATTTTTAAACTCTGGATAAATTTAATGTCTTTACTATTTATCCTTGATTTCGTTTGATTAATGATTATATCATTGCCATCATCCTCATGCTTATATTATGATAAAAGTCATCTTTGGCCCGTTGTGCATAGATGGACTGTTGATTGGTATGATTACAACCAAGGATTATTCGGTGTAATCATGACCTATAATATTACAAATGATGTGATAAAAGTCCTCATTGACCTATAGTGCATTGGTGGATAGTTGTTGGTATGATCATGATCATGTGTTCTCTTTGGCCAAAGGTGAAAAGATGAATTGTTGTTTGGCAAGTTCATGACCATTGGTGAAAACACGAATATCCTTGGCCCGTAGTGTAAGACCCCAACTTTTTAATGAATAAAATTGAATTTCCTCTATTATTATTTTGAATAATAAAGTGTTAATTTGATATAATACTTTGGTTATGGGTGAAGTGCAAGTTTTACAAAATAAGTAAGTGGTTATAAAATATTCATTGTTGTCGGGGAATATTCGTCTGGTCGTGGAATATTCTTGCTGTCGGGGAATATTTGTACGACGGCGCAGCCATTTGTTGGCCCCATAACGAAAAACGGTCGGATGAAGAATACGATAAATTTGAGTTTTTACAAATAACGGCGTAGTTATTACCGTTAACACTATTGGAATACCCGATGGTTAAAATACAGTAATACGTGTGGTTGCACAGTAGCACATGGTTTTGCACAGTATTTTGTAATTATTGATTCTTACGTAAGAATGCACTACTCAATAATTGTTACAGTAATTACTGTTCAATATTTTATTTTATTAATTCAATAATTGTTGCATTGATATTTTATATTATTGTTATTTCAATAATTATCATCGCACAGTATCTCCATTATCAGATCAATAATTCATATTATTTGAATAATATTGTTAGATAGCATTATTGGCAATGTCTAAGGAAGTTCTGTTTAGGAAAGGGATTTGGTCACCTAATTGCGCGCCAATAATGAGAAATCCTTATCGGAAAGCCCCCTCTTTCCTAGGAACGATCTGGTTGTCATAATTGTGATTCTGTAATATTATTTGTGAATAATTAGTTATTGATTTATATGATGAGGAAATATTTATTTTATGTAGATATAAATGATGGATATATTTATTTTATGTGGATATAAATGAAGGAATAAATACTGAGGTGTTTTATCAGTATTTTGTTGGATTAGAGGTGTTGAAAATCGTCCGTATGTGGATTTCGGGTATTTTTTGTTTGGAATTTGGGAAAACGTTCTTCTACAAAGTTACAGAGAATTTAATTTCCTATAGAATGGACATGAGATTCAAAATTTTATAATAAAGAGCTATTTATTATGAATTATTGAAGTTTCTGATTATTATTTAAATTTTAAACCATTTTAGAAAATTCTAGAATGGGTGGGCCCCACCCTGTCATTGTTGGTGGGTTGAGATTTTTTCAAAAATGAGGTGCTAAATTGTCAAAGGGGTATGCGTAAGGAAAATAAATAAAACAATTAATATTTTATTAATATAATCTTCTTTGGCGTTCTAACATTTTTCTATAAATAGGTGCTTAGGTTAGAATTGAAAATTACACCAGAAACATACGTTTTCTCTCTCTATATTATCGAACGTATTTTGTGAGTATTTAAATACTTTGAGAGTTGCTATTCAGTGCAAGTTCTTTCGGCTTTGCATCCGATATTCCAGTCAGAAATACTATTCTTTTGAGGTAAGGGATGTTATTTTTTTCGTAAATGATATTATTTTCTCCAATATTATTATGCCAAAATATTGGTATGGATTTTATTATGGAATTTCTATATTTTTGTGTCGGGGTTACTATTCACGTATACGACACTATTCACGAATATGGCACTATTCACCGAAAAATGAAATTTTCTCCTATTTGTTCAAGATGTCTATTATGGTAATTATCTTTGATTGTATCCATATTTTGATCTTTATTTTTGAATTCTGCTTCACAATTGGTTATTATGGAGTATTATTGAACTTGGATAAACTGTAATACGAATCCCTAATATTTGTTCTTTTATCTCACTGGATTCATTTTCTTTAAGATATTTTTAATCATCCTCAGTCCTAAATGATGATATTACTGAATATCTTTGGCTTGTAGTGCAAAGATGAATGATTAACTGATGAATATCTTTGGCCCGTAGTGCAAAGATGAACATGTATTGAGATGAACATGACTGACTGGTGATACAAATGAATATCTTTGGCCTGTAGTGCAAAGATGAATATTTGATTCAAGATGTATATTGATTGATGTTACAGAGATAAATTCTTGATGATGGACTTTTAAATCTTAGAAGATAGTAGAATTCATTCTCTACTTGAATCTTCTAATGGATTGTTGTTTCCGCTGCAGTTGTTTATCTAAAACTTGTTGTCTATTATATTCTATCAGATTTTCCCTGTTAAAGACTAATGATAAATTGTTGTATATTATCTTAGTCATAATATTATTTACTGGGCTAGTTGAGCTCACCCTTTTCCTTTTTGTTCCATTTTTCTTCTTAGGAGGTGAGAACATAGCAGGAACTAGCCGGGGTATGGAGTGATGGTTCAGGATAGTTATTTTAATAGTCCTCACTATTTTGTAAAATAGTGTATCAATAATTGTAATGAGGACTCCTTTTGAGTTTGTATATTGTCTATTAGATAGTAATTGTATTTAAACTCACATTATACGTGTTGTCGTATTTTGCACAACAATTGTATTAATGAAGTTGTATTTGTTTTTGTACCATATATTTGACAACTCAGAATGAGTGATGTATACCTATTTTGGGGGTGTCATAGTTGGTATCAGAACTCAGGGAATAGAACTAGGAGGGGAGAGACGAGTAATCCTTCGCTAGTATGTCATATCTAAGCTTATTTGGTTGGTCAGTCGGAGCATATGGTTAATATGTGATATGTTAATTTGTTAATTAACCCTTGTTTTGTGGCAGTATTTGAGAATGGCAGCTGAAAATATTAACAATGGAGTGAATGAGACCGTGGAGATACTTTTAATCACCACCTAGGAGAACGTGCAACATGACAGAAATATTCCTCCTGTAAATAACACTACCGAACAAATGATGAATGATGGGATGTTTAGAAGTTTTTTGTAGTTCATGCAAAACCAGACGAGGGAGACTCATGTACAAAATATGGGTGGAAATGATAGCAATGCGCGGCTTGTCACAGCCAAGCAGTTCAAAGAGTTGGGACCACCAGAATTTGCGAAAAAGCCAGATCCGATCAAGGCGGAAATGTGGGTCAAGCAAATTACCAAGATATTTGATGTCTTGGGATGCACGGAGGAACAGAAGGTTCCATTCGCCACCTTTATGTTCTGTGGTGGGGCAGACTACTGGTGGGAGTCTGTGAAGCGTACCCAGTCAGCCGCACTCAACATGTCTTGGAAAACGTTTTAGAAACTATTTAATGACAAGTACTTTCCTGAAAGTATTTATCATATAAAGGAGGTAGAGTTTAATAGACTGGAACAAAACAACATGACGGTGTCCCAATACGAGGCAAAGTTTGCAGAGTTATCCTAGTTTGCACCTCATTTGGTCGAGAATGAGGAACGAATGACGAGGATTTTTCTGAGAGGTCTAAAACCCGAGATTCGACAATATTCTATGTCATAAATTTTCTTTATATTCAGATATTGTACACATGGCTCAATTATTTGAGCGAGATAATGAGTATGTTCAACCAAGGGACCACAACCAGGGTCATATCGGTGGCGGAAGCCATCAGAGCAATGAAAACCAGCAGGAAGGAAAATATTCAGACAAAAGCGATAACCACTCTGGTGGTAATCAATGTCGTGATAATAGAAGGAGCGAGTGGGGAGGAGATTTCAAAAAGAGAAGGTACAACAATTGTAAGACCCCAACTTTTTATAAATGAAATTAAATTTTCTCTATTTATTATTTTAAAATAGTAAGGGTTGATTTGATTAATGTGGTTAGTTATGGGTAAAATGCGCAAATATTTTAAGTGATTATAAAATATTCATTGTTATCGGGAAATATTCATTTGGTCAAGAAATATTCTTCCTATTGGGGAATATTCGTACGATGGCGCAACCCTTTTGTGGGCCCCATAACGGAAAGCGATTGGATGAAAAAAATGACAAGTTTGAGTTTTTATAAATAACGACGTAGTTGTAACTGTTAATACTGTTGGAATACCCGGTGGTTAAAACAAAGTAATACACTGTGTTGCACAGTAGCACACGGTATTGCACCAATTATTGATTCTTACTTAAGAAAACATTACTCAATAATTGTTACAGTAATTACTGTTCAATATTTTATTTTATTGATTCAATAATTGCTACGTTGATATTTTATATTATTATTGTTTTAATAATTATCACTACACAGTATTTCCCATTATCAGATCAATAATTCATATTATTTTAATAATATTACTAGATAACATTATTGGCAATGTCTAGAAAGTTCCATCTGAGGAGAGGTTTGGTCACCTAATTGCACGCCAGTAAGGAGAAATCCTTATTGGAAAGCCCCCTCTTTCCTAGGAACGGTCTGGTGAGGAGAAATCATTATTGTGATTCTGTAATATTATTTGTGAAAAATTAATTATTAATTTATAGGATAATAAAAATATTTATTTATGTGGATATAAATGGAGGAATTTCAAAAAAAGTGACAATTGTTGAAAATTGATATCTTAGCTTTTCTGATAAAATAATTCATTTAAATATATTATTATATTTTAATAATATAATAATGGTGATATTTTTACAATAAATGCGTGATATATGAATAATGAGGAGGAAGAGTATTTGTGTTACAAAAAATGTTTAACACATGTTTTGTGTATTGGTGGGCCCATTTTTTGACTGAAATTGGATTATAGCCCGTAAAATTGTCAGTATGTGATTTTCGGTCAATTTCTGTTTGTAATTTGGAAAAACATTAATTTACAAAGTTGTAGGGAATTGAATTTCTTATGGAATGGACATAAGATTTGATTTTTTTTATAAAAGGGCTGTTTATTATGAATTATTGACGTTTCGGAATAATTAATTTTTGAAGTTTTAATTATTTTTTAAAGAAAAACGTTTTTGTTATGTTTGGTGGACCCCACTTGTTGTTAAGCATGCTGAATTCAGTTTATTCAAAGTGGGAGTAGGAATTTTAAAAAAATAATAATATTTTATTAAATTTTTTACTTTGGTGTTGTGACAACCCGATAAATTAGACAATTTATGAAAATCATAATTGATTGATTTAAGGTTCAATATTAGGACCTAGACAGGAAATAAGTGTATGGAATTGGCAGTTATGTAATGAAATTTTAAGAATTTCAAAAGTTTTGAACAAAACTTGAATTATGTAATAGACTGTAAGTGATAGTCTAGTAATGAGGTATAAGATTATGGTAGATTTAAAATTCTTTTGAAGAATTATCAGGGATAAGTATCGAAGTGAATACTAGTTGGTATATTTGATCATATATGTGAACCGTAATGATTTAAGATCAAGGATTGATCAGATAAGTTATAACTTTAGCAAACCCTAAAGTTATGTTAATCATATGTGTATTAAGATAGAAAAATCTAACGAATTGTTAGAAACCCTAACGATACGCTCAGAAACTTTAATTTTAGTTTCGAGAATCCAAAACCCTAATGTCTGATGAGAAACCCTAGAAATCGGTTCTGGAAACCCTAGTTTCAGTTTCGAGAATTTGAAACCCTAATTTGGGAATTTAAAAGCTAAGTGTTAAAAGCTTAAGTGTAAATATGTGGGAGAATGATAGTATTTAATTATATACTAATTCTAAGAGATTTATTTTATACATCTCGGTTAATTAATTTTATAACCTAATTATAGCAAGTCTAATTGGGTTAAGGAAATAAATGGGCATGTGAGCAAGGATTGGTGTTTTAATGGAAGAGTGAAAACCCTAATTAAATAAATTGGGTTGGATAAAAATTTAAGGTATTAGACTATGTATATGTTATAACTCAAGTATTGGTGAATGAAATTGGTTATAGGACCAAGCCATACATTAAAAGAATGGCTCAATTTTTAGCCCAAGTGGGAGAAGAATTTTTGGACATTTGTTAACTCAAATAAGAGATAAAATAGAAAGCAAACTTGGAGCAATTGTTAGGCCACATGGCCGGCCAAAGTGAAGCAATATCAAGGGGGGATGAATGTTGTATTAATTGGTTAACTTTAGTTGGTGACCAACTACTAACAACTCCCCCTATGTGTCATTTGTTATTTTGTCCAACACTTAAGCTCAAGCTTTGAAGTAACTAAGGAGAAATCAAAGGGAGAAGGAGAGAGTTTGTGGGATTATGAAGCAAGGGCTTCGCCGGCCATTGCTAGAAAAAAATAAGAGAAGGAGCTTGGGATATATCAAGTCTCTAAAGTAAAGTTATCTTATTTTCTTTTCTTCTTTCTCTTTCATTTGTCTTTCCAAGTTACTAAGAAAGAGAGAGAGAGAGTGAGAGAGAGCTGCCATTCGGCAGCCATGGTGGAGAGAAAGGAGAGTTTTTGATGAGACATCCAAGATCCATGATCAAGCTATGAAGAAGAAGAAGAAGGAGAGCAAGTAAGCAAAGGTATAACACCTTTTTGTTTAGTTAAATTTTTGATGGTTGTAACTCAAAACATGGAGTTATGTTCTTGATCTTTAAAACTCTAGATCTACATGATTTAGAGTGTTTTATGTGTGGATCTATCCATTTTAAGTTTCAAAAGATAGATCAAAAGCAAGAAAATTGAAGCTAGGTTTTTAAAGGGTAGAAAATCTTATTTTTCTTACTCTTGATTGTGTTTAATCTTGTATTTGATTTTTTGGTTATATTGAACCATGAAGTTTATGATCTCGAACATGAGAACTATAGATATACTTGTTAAATGGTGTGTTATGCTTAGATCTAACTATTTTGTGTGTTAAAAGTTTAATTAAACAAGAAAAGCAAATCAGTTTGTTTTGAATTAGTGGACTGCTGCCCTAAACAGAAAATTCTGGACTTGTTAGGGTGCTCTAAAAATTCTGGGCTGGTGATATGTTGTAGTACACTTAATAAGATTTCCATAGACTCCGAAACAGACTGAATCTGACATCGGAGGAGAGAGTTATGGGAATTCTCCCAAACTACACAAAGTTAAGAAAAACTGTTAAAAGGACAGATTTGAACAGTCACTTCCCGGCTAATTTCCGGGAGCTTAACATGTCCAAATATGGATTGTGATATATGAAAACTGTAGTTCGGAAAGATAGAAATTCAACAATAGTGACGGATCATTTATCGGAGTTACAGATTTCGTTTTATTTAAGTTTTGGTGAAGGACTCCAAAACTGCCAAAGTGCAAAAAGTTTCTGGCCAAAATTTTCCAAGGGCTGTTTTGGACATTAGTTAATGAGAAAAATTCCAGACTTTTGGGAAATGAAAATATATGGTAATATGTAGCTCGTGTCCAAAAATGAGCTGATTCCGAGTTAAAACGACCAAGTTATGACCGTTCTAATTTTTGTGATTTTCTGACGGAAATCGCTATAAACGGAGTTCTACAACTCCGATTGCCACGAAATTTAAAATGGAGTATCACGTTAACATATATAAGGTTATGCCAAAAGATGGGAATTACTGGAGTTAAGCACGAGGTAGCTAATTTTTAAGCTACGCACTAGTATTAATTTTTGAAAAAATATCAAAGGAAGTTAAATAATTTATGGAGTAAAATGGTATTAATGGTTTAAAAATCATATAAAAATGATTTAAGTGTTATAAAAATATTTTAAGTTCTAAAATATAACTTTTGATATTTTGGCATGGAAATATTAATATTTTAATATTAATATTAATTATCGGATAACGGATTTAAGTGTTGGAAAATCATATAAAAATGATTTTAAGGTATTAAAAATACTTTGATATATTATAATTATATTATAATATTTATGTAATGATTTTTATTAATATTTTATATTAAATGAATATTAATGATTAAGGAATTATGTGGTATTTAATTTATTTAGATACTGTTTTAAAATGGTGATAAATCATAAGGGATAGGATATCGTGATTGAATAATTATCAAAGGATGATAATAATATTGATGTGTTAAGCTATTATCTAATATTTGATTAAGTATTAGATAGTATTATGGAATAAAGCATGTTATACTGATTAAAAGATCAATCTTATAACTGATAGGTCTTTCGTGAGGGATTAAATTAAATTGCGTTGCGGTAATCAACGGTGCAGACAAGTTTTTCAGTTCTATTATGTTTGTGGATGGAATGTGGTTATGTGTTAAATTACATATCATGCTCTATGAATTGTAAAAGTCAAAATATGACTAAGTTAATTGGGTTATGAAACTCAATATATATGTGATTACATGTCGTATGATGTAACTCGATAAAGTAAAGAATTTATGTTGCATGCAGATATGCATATTAAAGTAAAGGTAGTGCATATAGAATTGTGTGCTATGTGAAACATGATAGACTGTTAAATTTGCTGGGCTGTCGAGCTCAATCTTGCAAACACAAACTTTTTGCAGGTTAATGATGTTAGGCAATATTACTTGCTATACAGATGATGAAGATTGTGCGATGCACAAATTGAATACATTTTCTTGATTTAGAAATGATATAGCTCTATGATTGATAATTTTTCAAATGTAATTTTCAGCTATGTATAGTTTGAAATGTTGAATAGATAAATAAGATTTATTTTGAATTGAGAATAGATATGATTCCTAAATAAATGAATCATCAGTAGAAAAGATAATGTCAAGTTCAGCTTGGGGCAATATATGCGGCTATCTTGTAATAGAATAGTTTGAAAATAATGTTATAAGTTAGATAACTTATGAATTGTATTAAGTGAAGGTTACTCGACCTTGGGGAATAGTGTATAATATAATGTATAAACAATTTATGTTTATATCTTCCGCAAGTAGTGAAAGAAATAGCGTACCGAGTCTGCGGCGATTCGGGGCCCGGATTCGGGGCTATCACAGGTGTTTTAAGCATTTTCCTATAAATAGGGTGCTTAGGTTAGAATTAAAAATCACACCAGAAACTTAAGTTTTTTTCTCTATATTATTGAGCGTATTCTTGTCATTATTTTGATACTTTGAGTGTTGCTATACGATGCAAGTTTTTTTAGCGTTATATCCGATATTCAGTCAGAAGTACTATTTTTTGAGGTAAGGTATGCTATTTTTATAAATGATATTATTTCTTCTAATATCATTATGCCGAAATATTGATATGAATATTATTGTGGAATTTCTACCTTTTGTGTCGGGGTTACTATTCACGCATACGACACTATTCACTAAAAAATGAAATTTTCTTCTTTTTGTCCAAGATGTCAATTATGATTACTATCTTTGATTGTATCCATGTTTTGATCTTTGATTGTATTTTTGAACTTGGATAAATTGTAGTACGAATCCCTAATATTTGTCCTTTTGTCTCACTGGATTCATTTTCTTTAAAATATTTTTCATCATCCTCAGTCCTAAATGATGATATTACTGAATATCTTTGGCCTGTAGTGCAAAGATGAATGATTTCCCGATGAATATCTTTAGCCCATAGTGCTAAAATATACAAGTGTTGAGATAAACATGACCAACTAATGAATATCTTTGGCCTGTAGTGCAAAGATGAATATTTGATTCAGGATGTATATTGATTGATGTTACATGGATAAAATATTGATGATGGACTTTTAAATCTTAGAAGATAGCAGTCTCTACTTAACTATTTTAATGGATTGCTGTTTCCGCTGCAGTTGTTGATCTAAAACTTGTTGCCTTTTATATTCTATCAGATTTTTCCCTATTGAAGACTAATGATAATTTGTTGTATATTATCTTAGTCATAATATTCTTTACTAGGCTTGTTGAGCTCACCCTTTTCCTTTTTGTTCCGTTTTTCTTCTCAGGAGGTGAGAACATAGTAGGAACTAGCCGGGGTATGAAGTGATGGTTCAGGATAGTTATTTTAGTAGTCCTCACTATTTTTTAAAATAGTGTATCAATAATTGTAATGAGGACTCCTTTTGAGTTTGTATACTGTCTATTAGATAGTACTTGTATTTAAACTCACAGTATACGTGTTGTCGTATTTTGCACGATAATTGTATTAATGAAGTTGTATTTGTTTTTGTACCATGTATTTGGAAACTCAGAATGAGTGATGTATACCTATTTTGGGGGTGTCACAGTTGGTATCAGAGCTTTGGGATATGGTCTGTGGCGGAGATCAGGGAATAGAACTAGGAGGGGAGAGACGAGTAAATCCTTCGCTAGTGTATCCTACCTAAGCTTATTTGTTGGTCGGTCATAATAAGGGTATTATGTGGCATGTTAATTTCTTTAATTAATCCTTGTTTTATGGCAGTATTTGAGAATGGCAGCTGAGAATATTAATAGTGGAGTGAATGAGACCGTGGAGACACCTTTAATCACCACCCAATGGAACGTGCAACAAAAAGACAATATTCCTCCTGTAAACAGCACTACCGAACAAATGATGAATGATGGGATGTTTAGAAGCTTTTTGCAGTTCATGCAAAATCAGACGAGGGAGACTCGTGTACAAAATACGGGCAGTAATAATAGCAATGCGCGACTTGTCACAGCTAAGCAGTTCAAAGAGTTGGGACCACCAGAATTTGCGAGAAAGCCTGAACCGATTAAAGCGGAAATGTGGGTTAAACAAATTACCAAGATATTCGATGTCTTGGGATGCACGGAGGAACAAAAGGTTCCATTCGCCACCTTTATGTTCCGTGGCGAGGCATACTACTGGTGGGAGTATGTGAATTGTTCCCAGTCTACCGCACTCAACATGTCTTGGAAAACGTTTCATAAACTTTTCAATGACAAGTACTTTCTTGAAAGTATTCGTAATATGAAAGAGATAGAGTTTATTTGGCTGGAACAAAACAACATGACTGTGTCCTAGTAAGAGGCGAAGTTCGCAGAATTATCCAGGTTTGCACCTCATTTGGTAGAGAATGAGGAACGAATGACGAGGATGTTTCTGAGAGGTCTAAAACCCGAGATACATCAATATCTCATTTCTCATAAATTTTCTCTGTATTCAGATGTTGTCAACATGGCTCAATTATTAGAACGAGATAACCAGGGTCATACCGGTGGTGGTAGTCATCAGAGCAATGAAAACCAGCGGGTAGGAAAACATTCGGACAAAAGCGGTAACCACTCTGGTGGTAATCGTGGCCATGAAAATAGAAGAAGCGAGTCAAGAGGAGATTTCAAGAAGAGAAGGTACAACAACGACAATGTGAAGACGTCAGCACCAACATCAACTATTTCTAAGGGAGGAGAATGACCACTGGTCATATGTTATAAATGCGAGAAAGAGGGACATATCAGCCCAAACTGTCCAAAACAATCCAAGGTATGTTATAACTGTGGAAATGAAGGTCATATATCTTGATATTATTCTATAGCAAAACCAAGTCCAGCGGGGATGGTGACTCAAAAGGCTGTCCCATACAAGTCAAAGTCAGCGGTTCCTGGAAGAGCGTTTGTCGTGACTGATCAAAATGCGAAGAACCCGAACGAGGTGATCACGGGTAAGCTAATCATAAACTCTTGTGAAGTTTATACCTTACTAGATACCGGTTCTACCCATTCTTTAATCTCTCTTGCTTGTGCTCAACGTTTGAACTTGACTCCGGAGAAATTAGACTTTGACTTATCTGTTGAAACTCTGTTAGGAGAAACTTTTGTTACATCTACTATTTATAAATCTTGCTTGATTCAAGTTGGAACCATCACATTACCTGCCGATCTTATTTCGTTGAAAATACTTGCATTTGTTGTGATTTTAGGGATTGATTAGTTAACCACTCATCATGCTAAAATTGATTGTTTTCATAAGGTTGTTAGTATTCATATTCCTAACCAAACTGTTATGCGAATTCGAACAACCAAACCACTAAAGTCAATCACTGTCATATCAAGCCATAAAGCTATTCATTCGTATATTGAAAAATGGATGTCAAGCTTTCTTAGCCCATGTCACGGACTTGAATAAAAACACGTCAGATTTGAATAATATTTCTATTGTTAGTGAATTTCCTGGCGTATTTCCTGAAGAATTCCCTGTCTACCCCCAAAATGTGAAGTTGAATTCTTTATTGACCTTGAACCTGGTACAATGCCCATTTCTAAAACCCCATATTGAATGACTCCTGTTGAACTTCAGGATTTAAAGGTCTAACTACAGGAGTTATTGGACATCGATTTCATTCATCCTAGTACATCTCCTTGGGGTGCTCTTGTTTTATTTGTAAAGAAGAAAGACGGGAGTATGCGACTTTGTATTGACTACCGGGAATTGAACCATGTCACCATCAAGAATAGGTATCCGCTACCTCGTATTGATGACCAGTTTGACCGGTTGCAAGGAGCACAATTCTTTTCCAATATCGATCTTCGTTCTGGATATCATCAATTGAAGATTAGAACTGAGGATATTCTGAAGACTACCTTTAGAACTCGGTACGAGCATTATGAATTCTTAGTCATGTCTTTTAGATTGACTAATGCTCATGCGGCTTTCATGGATATGATGAACCGAGTATTCAAGGAATGTTTAGATCAGTTTGTTGTTGTCTTTATTGATGACATCCTCATCTATTCCAAAAACCGTGAAGATCATTAGCACCATTTGAAGTTGGTACTGCAAAGGCTTCGTGATAATAAGCTATATGCCAAGCTGAAGAAATATGAGTTCTGGTTTAAGGAAGTAGCATTCTTTGGGCACGTGGTGTCAAAACATGGAGTATCTGTTGACCCGACAAAGATTGAAGCGATACAAAGTTGGGAGAAACCGAAGTTGGTGATCGAATTACGTAGCTTTCTGGGCTTAGCTGGTTATTATCGGAGATTCGTGGAAGGATTTTCTTGAATCACTACTCCGTTAACTCAGTTGACTTGTAAAGATACAAAATTCAGTTGGAGCGAGGATTGTTAGAAGAGTTTTCAAGAACTCAAGAGGAGACTCATTTCGGCACCTGTTCTGACAATACCATCTGGTTCAGATGGATTTGTTATCTACATCGATGCTTCAGGCAAAGGGTTAGGATATATTCTCAGGCAACATGGGAAAGTCATAGCCTATGCCTCGCGACAACTCTAAGAATATGAGAGGAATTATCCTACTCATGATTTGGAGTTGGCAGGAGTCATTTTTGCATTGAAGATCTGGAGACACTACCTGTATGGGGAGAAAGTAGAGATCTATACAGATCATAAAAGTCTCAAATATTTCTTCACCCATAAGGAAATCAACATGCGGCAACGACGTTGGCTCGAGTTATTGAAAGATTACGACCATACCATGCAATACCATCCTAGAAAAGCAAACGTGGTAGTTGACACATTGAGTAAAAATCATATGCGGGTACAAGTGCAATGTTGTTAACACAAAGGCCCATTTTGTATGACTTGCGAAGGATGGAGATAGGGTAAAGGCTCCAAGTACCCATGTGATGATATCAAGCATACGAGTAGAACCGACTTTAATCGATAAAGTTAAAGATGCTCAAGCTACGGACATGGAGCTGAGGCGTATGAAGAAGAAAGTGTAAGAAGGTGCTATTCTGGAAGCAAGAATCTATGAAGAAGGAATACTTCGAGTCAACTCCAGACTTTGTGTTCCTAACGATTCTGACTTGAAGCATAGAATCATGATGGAGGTACACGACACACCGTTTGTAATCCATCCTGGTAATACCAAAATGTATTATGCTCTTTGACATATATTTTGGTGGAACAATATGAAGAGAGAGATCGCGAAGTCTATCTCGAGGTGTTTAACTTGTCAACGTGTAAAGGTATAGCATCAAGTGCCAAAGGGTCCATTCCAACCACCTGAGATTCCAAAATGGAAGTGGGAACACATTACTATGGATTTCATTAGGGGTTTTCCCAAGGTTTCTCAAGGCATAGATGCGATTTGGGTTATTGTTGATAGTTTAACCAAGTTTGCACAATTCTTGCCTATACGAGAGACTTATTCCCTTGAACGTCTTGCTAGTATGTACGTGAATGAGATTGTGAGATTGCATGGCATGCCAGTATCCATAGTTTCGAATCGTGACCCAAGATTCACTTCAAGATTTTGGGTTAGCTTGCAGAAAGCTATGGGCACGGATTTACGATTCAGTTCAGCATACCATCCTCAAATGGACGGATAATCAGAGAGGACTATTCAAACTCTTGAAGATCTATTAAGACTTTGTGTCCTAGATTTTAAAGGAAGTTGGGATAAGTACCTACCATTGGTGGAATTCTCCTACAACAACAGTTATCAGGCAAGTATAGGTGTGACTCTATTTAAAGCATTGTATGGACGAAAGTGTCGCTATCCAGTATGTTGGGATGAGGTGGGAGAAGCAACGTTGTTGGGACAAGAGTTGGTACGAATGACTACAGAGAAGATCCAAATGATCCGACAACGTATACAAATGGCACATGATCGACAAAAGATTTATGCGGATCTTCATCGAAAGGATATGGAATTTGATATTGGGGATCATGTATTGTTATGTATTGCTTACAAGATTCGGGAAGAGAGGAAAGTTCAATCCACGATTTATTGGTCCATTTCAGATTCTTAACCGAGTAGGAAATGTGGCCTATAGACTCGCGTTACCTCCAAGCATGTCTCGTGTTCATAATATTTTTCACATATCTGCGCTTCATAAATATGTGAAGGACCCAAACCACATTATTGAGTTAGAACCAGACAAGTTAGCCGAATATTTAACATACGAGGATGTACCTGCTAAGATCTTGGATAGGAAGATGGAGCATGTCCTACGCACCAAGGTTATACCACAAGTTAAGGTTTTGTGGAAGAACAATGCTATTAAAGAAATGACATGGGAGTTGGAATCAGAAATGAAAACGAGGTATCCTCACCTTTTTGAAACACCAGGTACGTACATTAATTTCGAGGACGAAATTTCATAAGAAGGGAAGGTTGTAAGACCCCAACTTTTTATAAATAAAATTGAATTTTCTCTATTTATTATTTTGAAATAGTAAGGGTTGATTTGATTAATATTGCTAAGTATGGGTAAAATGCGCAAATATTTTAAGTGGTTATAAAATTTTCATTGTTATCGGGGAATATTCATTTGGTCGTGGAATATTCGTACGACGGCGTAACCTTTTGTGGGCCCCATAACGGAAAGCGATTGGATGAAGAAAACAACAAGTATGAGTTTTTATAAATAACGACCTAGTTGTTACTGTTAACACTGTTGGAATACCAGGTGGTTAAAACACAGAAATACGCGGTGTTGCACAGTAGCACGCGATATTGCACCAATTATTGATTCTTACGTAAGAAGGCACTACTTAATAAGTGTTACAGTAATTACTGTTCAATATTTTAATTTATTGATTCAATAATTGCTACGTTGATATTTTATATTATTGTTGTTTTAATAATTGTCACTACACAGTATTTCTCATTATCAGATCAATAATTCATATTATTTTAATAATATTACTAGATAACATTATTGGCAATGTCTAAAAAGTTCTGTTTAAGGAGAGGTTTGGTCACTTAATTGCACGCCAGTAAGGAGAAATCCTTATTGAAAAGCCCCCCTCTTTCCTAGGAACGGCCTGATTATCATTATTGTGATTCTGTAATATTATTTGTGAAAAATTAATTATTAATTTATAGGATAAGAAAAATATTTATTTATGTGGATATAAATGGAGGAATTTTTAGAAAAGTGACAATTGTTGAAAATTGATATTTTAGCTTTTCTGATAAAATAATTCATTTAAATATATTATTATATTTTAATAATATAATAATGGTGATATTTTTACAATGAATGCGTGATATATGAATAATGAGGAGGAATGATATTTTTGTTACAAGAAATGTTTAACACATGTTTTGTGTGTTGGTGGGCCCCATTTTGTGACTGAAATTGGATTATAGCCCGTAAAATCATCTGTATGTGATTTTTGGTCAATTTTTGCTTGGAATTTGGAAAAACATAAACTTACAAAGTTGTAGGGAATTGAATTTCCTATGCAATGGACATAAGATTTGATTTTTTTTCTGATAAAAGGGCTATTTATTATGAATTATTGAAGCTCCAGAATAATTGATTTTTGGAGTTTTAATTATTTTTTTAAAGAAAAATATTTTTGTTATGTTTGGTGGGCCCCACTTGTTATTAAGCATGCTGAATTCAGTTTATTCAAAGTGGGCGTAGAAATTTTAAAAATAATAATAATATTTTATTACATTTTTTGCTTTGGTGTTCTATGAATTTTCCTATAAATAGGGTGCTTAGGTTAGAATTGAAAATCACACCAGAAACTGAAGTTTTTTTTTTCTCTCTCTATATTATCGAGCGTATTCTTGTGAGTATTTTGATACTTTGTGTGTTGCTATACGGTGCAAGTTACTTTCAATGTTATATCCGATATTCAGTCAGAAGTACTATTCTTTTGAGGTAAGGGATGCTATTTTTATAAATGATATTATTTCTTCTAATATAATTTTGCCTAAATATTGATATGAATATTATTGTGGAATTTTTACCTTTTGTGTCAGGTTTACTATTCACGTATATGACACTATTCACGAATACGACATTATTCACCGAGAAATGAAATTTTCTTCTTTTTGTCCAAGATGTCTATTATGGTTACTATCTTTGATTGTATCCATGTTTTGATCTTTATTTTGAATTCTGCTTCACAATTGGTTATTATGTAGTATTTTTGAACTTGGATAAACTGTAGTACGAATCCCTAATATTTGTCCTTTTATCTCACTAGATTCATTTTCTTTAAAATATTTTTCATTATCCTCAGTCCTAAATGATGATATTACTGAATATCTTTGGCCTGTAGTGCAAAGATGAATGATTTCCTTGTGAATATCTTTGGCCTGTAGTACAAAGATGAATATTTGATTCAAGATTTATATTGATTAATGTTACATGGATAAAATATTGATGATGGACTTTTAAACCTTAGAAGATAGTAGAATTCATTCTCTACTTGACTCTTCTAATAGATTGCTATTTTCGCTACAGTTGTTGATCTAAAAGTTGTTGTATATTATATTCTATCAGATTTTTTCCTATTGGAGACTAATGATAATTTGTTATATATTATCTTACCCATAATATTCTTTACTGGGCTAGTTGAGTTCACCCTTTTCCTTTTTGTTTCATATTTCTTCTCAGGAGGTGAGAACATAGCAGGAACTAGCCGGGGTATGGAGTGATGGTTCAAGACAGTTTTTTTAGTAGTCCTCACTATTTTGTAAAATAGTGTATCAATAATTGTAATAAGGACTCCTTTTGAGTTTGTATACTATTTATTAGATAGTATTTGTATTTAAACTCACAGTATATGTGTTGTCGTATTTTGCACAACAATTGTATTAATGAAGTTGTATTTGTTTCTGTACCATGTATTTGGCAACTCAGAATGGTTGATGTAACCAATTTTGGGGGTGTCACAGTTGGTATCAGAGCTTAGGGATATGGTCTCTCGCGGAGATCGGGTAATAGATCTAGAAGGGGAGAGACGAGTAAATCATTCGCTAGTGTGTCCTACCTAAGCTTATTTGTTGGTCGGTTATAATAAGGATATTATGTGGCATGTTAATTTCTTCAATTAACCCTTGTTTTATGGCAGTATTTGAGAATGGCAACTGAGAATATTAACAGTGGAGTGAATTAGACTGTGGAGACACCTTTAATCACCACCCAAGGAAACGTGCAACAGAAAGGCAATATTCCTCCTGTAAACAACACTACCGAACAAATGATGAATTATGGGATGTTTAGAAGCATTTTGCAGTTCCTGTAAAATCAGACGAGGGAGACTCGTGTACAAAATACGGGCGGAAATGATAGCAATGCGCGACTTGTCACAGCCAAGCAGTTCAAAGAGTTGGGACCACCAGAATTTGCATGAAAGCCTGAACCGATCAAGGCGGAAACGTGGGTTAAACAAATTACCAAGATATTTAATGTCTTGGGATGCACGGAGGAACAGAAGGTTCCATTCGCCACCTTTATGTTCTGTGGCGAGGCAGACTACTGGTGGGAATCTGTGAAGTGTACCAAGCCTATCACACTCAGCATGTCTTGGGAAACGTTTCAGAAACTTTTCAATGACAAGTACTTTCCTAAAAGTATTCACCATATGAAGGAGGTAGACTTTATTAGGCTGGAACAAAACAACATGACTGTGTCCCAGTACGAGGCGAAGTTAGCATAGTTATCCAGGTTTGCACCTCATTTGGTAGAGAATGAGGGATGAATGACGAGGACATTTCTGAGAGGTCTAAAACCTGAGATACGTCAATATCTCATTTCTCATAAATTTTCTCTATATTCAGATACGTCAAGGATCGTAGTATGTCGAGTAGAACTTCCTCGGAGCCGAAGTCTGCTAAGAGAGTCGTGTTTAGAATCGTAGAGACAGCCTGCCTACGAGCCGACCGAGCATCTGCCGAAGCCAAGTCAAGGATCGTAGACTACATTCTAAGTTCGTAGAGTCTACTGATCATAACAAAGGCAGAGATCGTAGTCGAGCAAAGATCAGATGAAGACATCGAGCACTAAGACAGAAATCGTAGAATGTCAAGATCTGATCTCAGAGTCGCGGTGTCTACACAGCCGAAGCTGAATCGTAGAATGCAGAACCACGACCTCAACAGATGTGCTCACAATGCCAAGGCAGAATCGTAGAGCTAATACGATTCTCAACAAACGAGCACTCCCAGAATATCCAAAGGAACCAAGCCACTGGTTGGCACTGCAAGGATACATCCCACTTGAAGGAAACCAGAGAGCACTCAACGAATGGCATGCAAGCTAACAGAATATCTAAGCACCAACTTAATCAGCATTCAGATTGAGTTGGGAAGCCATTCGAGATGAAGTCTTCCACAAGTTGATCAGAAGAAGACTTCAGTAACTGACTGAGGAAAGTCAGCAAGTGTAGTAGCTGTCACGTGATAAGATGACAACGATCTTGGAAGTATTCAGGATCGTAGTGTTTGCCAAACAAAGAAAGAACTAATGGAGTGCATACAGAGATACTGGACAGCTTCTGAAGAATAAGGCTAAAGTGATTAAGCATTGGATAAGTCCATTGATGATAAGTGAACGAGGGATCACAAGGAGAAAGCGAGCTGGACACGCCACAAATCTGAAGTGTCTTGCTATTCAGAAGGGGCCAGAACAAAGAAGTCAAGGCAAATAGAAGTGTTAGCACTGCACAAAAGAAGGAAGAGGTGTTCTTCATTGAAGATCCAATCAACGCACTTCAAGATCGTAGTGTTGTCTCTACGAGTCAATAAGACACTACGATCCGATCCATGAAGACTTGCATCAGAATCATAGAGTTCGAATAACTGAAGATTGAAGCATTAACAACGGTTCAATCTGAAGGTTGATATTCAAACAAGAGCTTATTGAGATAATCAATGCAAAAGGACAACCTCTGATCGAGAAATCAGAAGGAGGAAATAAAGTCTTCGACCTGCCCAAGACATTTAAGTGACATCTTTGACGAGGTAGGTGAAACAGTAGATTGCAGTGTCAGAAAGTTATGACATGTCACATCTGCAATCTACCTCAGTGAACTCGAGATCTATGAAGATATTTGAATAGCTTTCAACGACTACTTTCCAACAGAAGGATTGGGCAGTAGTATAAATCAACTAGAGCTTCAAAGATCAAGGGTTTCTGGAGTTGCCGAGTTTGGAGAAATGGTGGACTAATCAAACCAACGTAAAATAGTGAGTGACAAATGAAGGTCTGAAGGCTCACTCTACGATCCACCAAGAACACTTGGAGAAAGACAAAGAAAGAAGTAGAAGTGAGAGTTCTACAATGTAGAAGTGAGAGTTCTACTACAAGAAGAGTGTTCTAAACTGTCGAGAGAAAGAAGAGCATCAATGACATCTTGATGTCCATTATGGGAAGACCGTAAGTACCATAGAGAAGAGCTCACAATCATCTTAGCAAGTCCATCATGAGAAAACATCAAGTATCAAGAAAGGAGATCACAAACGCCATCATGGTGGCAAGCATGAGAAAGTTTCTAAGTACCTAGCAGAAGAGCTTACAGTCAACTTAGAAGCCTATCATGTACAACCATCATGTATCAAGAAGAATGATTTTTGAGGCAGTTCATCAAGGGATCATCAGAAGTGGTTGAGTAACTGAAGAAGCTGAGCAACATGCAACACTCATTTGCCTTTCAAGGATGATCAAGCCAAGCTGCTAAGTACAGAAGATGTTCAGAGCCAAAAGACATCTTAGCAGCTCAGCACCATCTCCAACAAATAAATAACTCAACAACAAGAAGCCAGGGCCTGAGGGGTCCTTGTCCGGAGGGACTAGAGAAGTTCCAAGCCTGCTGGCCTTGAAGAGTTCTTTGTGAACTGAAGTCCCAAGGCTACTGTCCTTGAAGGAATCTTAGTGATTCAGGCAGCTGCCCTTCCTTTGTAGAAATCCTACTAGTTGAAAGCAAAAGAGTGGATTAGGATCTTGAGTCTTTAAACCACTTAAAACCCCTTGTGTCGTTTACCTTATGTCATTTACATTATGTACCTTAACTGATATAACTGCTATGTATGTTTTAACTGCTTACTACTGAATTAACTCTACGAATAATGTATGTCTGATTATGAATATATCAATGAAGGGGATCTTTTACTTATTTCACTGTGCTTAAAAAGATTCTTATGTTTGTCATTTGCTAATTCATGAGCAATACAAAATAAACCAGAAAAGTATTTGAAACTAAAAAGGATCTATTCAACCCCCCCTTCTAGAACTATATCGTGCCTACTGGGAACTAACAATTAGTATCAGAGCAGGTTCTCATGCTATATTTAAAAGCTAATCGCTTTGAGTCTGATCCTAGGCACAAACATTGTTCTAAACTTAGTTTAGTAGTAAGTAACTTGTTATATGAAGATGAGCTCACACGTTAGAAATATTGTGTACAGGTTAAATGTGTATATACACCTGAAGCTGCTCAGATTGGTCCATGTTCTTGATTGTCATATCAACAAGACCAATCATTGCTCATAGTCAAAATTGTAGTCTGACGACCAGGCTAGAAAGCTCAAGAGACATCCACAGAAAAGAGTCAAACATCCACCAGCTTGAAAAGATGAAAAGGCCATACATGTAAAGAAATGCTTATCCAGAGAAGAAAGAAGAACTTCTCAAACTTGTGTCTGGCCAACCAGCAACTAGATGTAAACTTTGTAAACTGAAGGATGTCAAAGAATTAAAAATGCTGAGATTCTCTTGGCTTACATCTTCAAGACCACGACTGATTGATTGAAGGTCAACTAGAGCAACCAGCTGTCAGGAGCAAATGAGAAACTATGCACATCAATGCCTAACCTCAGTATATCTAAGTTAAATGACTGTCAAGGAACTAACATTTAAAAGATTTGATTCCTCACTAATGTAAAAACGTACATCATGTTGCACCTCCTTATGAACTATAACAATATTCCTTCAAGGAGTCATAATCTACCTAAAAAGGTGAAGAGAGAAAAGTACACTAAGTTGGAAACTCAAATGCTTACAAACTTTCTCTCCATCCAAGTTTTAGGTTGAAGATGACATCTTGAAAGAAATCTGAAATAGGTCATAAGCATATCAAAGGTTAAATCAATTTTTATGTGGAGTAATCTTTGCTGATGGGTTAGTATGTATGTACAAACCTATTTTCAAAGTGTTTGATAACCCATAGAGTATGATCAGTTCTACAAGTGTATTTTGATGATTTGTAGAAACTGATCTCCTCCATGAATCAACAAGATACACATAAATCGTAGAGTTGATTTTCACTCTGTGAACACTCAAACATTGTGAACATAACCCAACAAATGATGAAACCATCAAAGAGAAAGAGTGTGTTATTAAAATGACAAATCTTACACACACTCACCTTCATGCATTTCAAAATGTATTATCTAAAACTAGTTGCATGCTTGTATATGAATGTTGGTGATAAATGTGATGGTTATCCAAATACATGAGGAACAAGGGTTTAAAAAACTAACCCAGCAGAACCCATTTAATTTGGGATACCAGAAATAGAAATGTATCTAACCTTCAGGTACCTGGTCTATCTGGCCACACTAAGGAATACTGAAGGAGAAGACTCCAGTCAAGAAGACTCAACCAGCAGAAGGCTAAGGACTGTTCATAAGTGATTTTGATAAAATTCCTATATGTCCAAGCCTATCCTTGAAGACCCGCTGAGCTAACAAGAATGGAGCTCACATGGCTGCTAATCTGTATATGGAGGCAGGTCATTCAACCAAAGATGAAAAGGGTCTTATGTACTCAAAAACAAGCAAAACATGCTATATGAGAAGAATCCTCAAGGAAGCTCACAACAGAGGATCATCGAGCATCAGTCAAGAGGAACTCATCATGGAAGCAAAACTCAGCAAGCACAAGACTGTCAAAGAAGACTGCGTTCGTAGTTCTGTCAAATGATCGTAGAGTGATCAGTCTTGAAAATATCCATGCATACGATACAAGGAGATTTAAGTGATAATGGTGATTCCAGTTAGAAGAAGATATGCACGGCTGCCTTCTAATGAACATAAAGATAAAAGAATCACATCTATCTGAGAAGACAACATCAACCATGGGGGAGCAATGCTTTGTTAAGAAACAACAACACTGAGATGTACTATGAAGAAATGTACCAGCTACAGTGTCCCAAAACTTTGTGGCTGATGAACAAAATGAAGATCCATAGTCAGTAGGAATGTCTCAAAACGTACTACTAATAACCTATCAGCCACCCAACCCAACATCGTGGAGTGCCTGCGATCAAACATCCGATCGTAGTGTAAGAGCGGGAGGACACCACGATTACAGCAAATGCAATTGTCTAAAGTTGGTAGAGGAACTCCCCACCAGAAAAGGTCAAATGAGATATCAGTGCAAATCACTTCTAAAGTATTTCATATGGAAAGCGCCTCAGGGACAAACCTGACCCTTAGCTCACTCTAAGAGGTTGACCCTTCTTGAGCTGCCTTATCCCAAACGGATTGCTTGATCAAGTTCAACTCAAGGATCAAGACAGTCAACAACCATAGAGTAGAGTCCAAAGAGAACTCCACGATCGTAGTGCAACCTCAGCGATCGTAGAAGCACACTCGACGATCGCAGTCCTACCAGAAAATAATCTAGCATATGAGGAGCTCGGAAGGACTAGAAAATTGCTCAACCATTCAGATTATAAGGATTAATGTCAAAACTACCCACTACAATATCTCACAAAAGTTGATGGTTGAGTCAACAAAGGAAAACGTAGAGTCCATAGTTGCCTTACCATGTAACTCTACGAACCAAAAAGGTCAACGGTCAATCCACGTCAATTAAACGTCTACTCTCCTAAAAGAAACATCTAACTGAAAAGTTATGGGGAGTTATAGCTCATTACTGGACATCGTGCAACCAATGGTTGGTTGGCACATCACTGATTACGCAGAGTTAAAAGGAACTGTCATTAAGACAAATTTAAAATCTGCAAACAGGTATTAGAAACCATCGAACCTTTCTCCCTCCTATTTTCAAACCCTAGAATCCTCATCAAAGCCAAAATCTATTAACCCTCCAGAGCCTTGCCCAAATCACAATCATCCATCTCTCATAGATTCCTCTGAATCATATACCCATATTCCTCGAACTATTCAAATGGAAGATTTGCGAGTAATCACTGCCATTCAGCTCGGAACCAAGTCGTTTGCAAAATCCAAAAAGAAGTTCAGAGACATTCTCAAACTTGTGAAGAAAGATGGATTCTCAGAATGTCATGAGGCTAGCACTCAAGTATATATTGAACTGATTAAGGAATTCTACTCAAAGGCATCCATAAAAGCCGGAACCTTTTCAACCAAGGTTAAAGGTCAGTCTCTTAAGCTGAAAACATCTGATATCAATCAGTGCCTAGGGTTTTCCAACCAAGGTCTGATAAACCTGGATGAAGTCAACATTGAAGAAGGCAATAGGCTAATGAGGTACCAAAGAAACCCTAGTCTGAAGGACATGAAAAAGAAGGATTTTTCGTAGGAATTTGAGTTCCTTGCTGAGATAGTGGGCAAATGTATATTATGCAAGGACACTGCACATGACACTGTGCTTGATCAACAGTTTAAGATTTTGTCTGCAATAGTTCTGAAGAAGTGTTTCAATTTTTGAGCTATCTTGTTCGATCAGATCTCTAAATGGGTAGAAAAGGCTGAGCTAAAGAAGTCTACAGAAAAATCTCTGACAAAGGTGTTTTATGGAAGACTGCTGAGCATTGTAATGAAGAAGAAGCTGGGAGGCAAGATCAAGGATGATGACGGAGAGCCTCTGAATGTTCACAAAGTGATGTCTCCACAACTATTTGTGAATTGGAAGAAGAACCCAAAGGAAAACAGGAGGTTGACAATAGTAGGGAGCAGTAGAAAGAACTCTGCGAAAAAGAGGAAGACGAATGAGGTGGAAAGTTCTGAGTTTGGTAATTCTGCATCAGTAGCAGCCACACCAATAAGGAAGAGATCCAAGGGTGGAAAGAAAATAGAGGCTTCATCAAAAAGTCTCTCCACTGAAGATAAAGATGAAGATGAAAAGGTCCTGACTGCAGAAACAATAAAGCGAAGAATCAACAGGCTGCTTCAAGGGCCATCAAGCAAGAAAGCTAAGGTGGTAAACAAACCAACCCCAGTTTCCCAAAAAAGTACATCTGACGAAGAGAATGACGTAGAGTCAGTAGAATAAAAAGGAAATGATGATGTTAAGGATGAGTCCTCACAGACCAAATCCAACAATGAAGGTGAAGCTGGATTAATGGAAGAAAATGCAGTATCTGCTGATGAAGAAGAATGCATTAGCCATGTGGCTAACTCTCAGAGCATTCACTCTGATGATGAAGAAAAGATGCAAGCTGACCCAAGTGCATCCCCAAATGCAAATGCTCCAACAAGCCCAGTTGATGGGTTCAATAATGTTTATTCTGAAGAAGAAGGACATGCCCCTGCCAATGCTGAAAGTAAAGAAAGCTTGCCTAATGTTTCAAAGGCTTCAGATTTTGAAGAGGAAGAAGAGTCTGACTCTCCTATAGCTGAACCTCCAAGGAGAAGGAAAAGTTACAGACTACAAGCCAAATTTGCCTCCAAGAAGAGAAGTAATCACTCCAATGCTGTCATTGAATTCAGTGATGATGAGTCTGTATCATAGGAAGAAAGTTCTGAAGATAGGACCAGTGATGAAGAAGATGAATTAGAGGAAGATCTTGTTGAAGAAGGTTCCGGGAATGAAATGCAGTAAGAAGGATTCATTGATGGAAATGATCAAAACGGTTCAGGCTCCGAAAGAGAAGAAATGGAGAATGATTCCAATTCTGCAACTCAGGAATCAGAGGAACTAGCAAACTATCCAGTCCTCTCTCATGCAAGAATCAGTAGGAGAATAGTAGTGGAAGTCTCGAATGAACCACCAGAAGCACCACTAGAAAGAAGGTAGTAAGGATGACTACACTTGATATAGTTAAAAATTGGAACAACATGGAGCTAGACTACATGACCATCCTCTATAATCCTGATGATTTGCTGATGAGATGGTTCTTCTAATGGATGACATGGCTAAAGGCCCATACTCAAAAAGATGGAAGCTACTTCAGCTGGTGCTACTCTCATTTTCTAAGCATGGAGCTGGTGGCTCAGAACTTCCCAAAGGTGAAGAAGTTTGCAACCAAAATGATCAAATACCAGCCCCACTTCAAAGTCTATCGACATACTGGAAACCACTATATTCTCTATGATCGTAGAGTGGACTTTGAAGGAAGAAGGATCATGGCCAATGAGATGATCGTAGAGTCTGTTCACTCTACTACTGATGGGGTTCAAGTTCAATATCAGAAGCCTCCATCAGCCCAAGCACTGCTATCTGACATCACCTCATCCTCCAACAGCAATTGGTACTCAACGATTATTCAAATTCTCTAAACGTTCGAAAATCTGTCCAAGGATGAAAATCGTAGAGTCCAATCTGATGCTCAACAAGAGGCTGCCCAACCAGATGACCAAAGTCATATGGAGCAGGAGCTGATGAAAAACTCTGATGAGCTGGTTAAGAAGATATCTTTAATCAATGAAGAGTCAAAGATGGTGCTGACAGCAGCAGGAGATAATTCAGTTCAGAACAGACTTCAAGCTAATATGGCCTATGTATCTCTCAAAATTAAAGAGAGAGATCACATTTATCTGAAGGCCATACATGATCAGAAGGCAGAAGCTCTACGAGCACAGAAGGCCAACGAAGAACAACTCCAAGTTCTCTCTGACAAGATTGACAACATGAATCAGTCGTTCTCCCTCCAACTTGAGTTAAGCTAACAAGAACTCAAGTTTGAAGTTGCTAACTCCTCTTAACTGCTGGAGCAACTTATGCCCTACATGGAGCAGCTCTCCCAAGTGATTAATAACAAAAGGGGGAAATATATGAACAGAAAAAGGAAGAGAAAGAGGCATTCAAGAAAGAACAAGGAGAGCAGAAGGAATGAAGATAAGAAGGCCAAGCGAAAAGCAAAGAAGAAAACAACAGAATCAGAGTCATCATCTGAGGGGGAGTCAAAAGCTGATGATCACATGATCGCAGAGTCTGAGGAGGAGCATGTTAAGAAAGAAAATCATGAGTCTGAAGGGGAGCAAAGCAAAGAAGGAAAGCCATCATCCTAGTGGGAGCAGGAGCAAGAAGAATAAACAGATGAATAACTGATCAATACACATCCTGGAAACATACATAGAGCCAAAGAGGTACATCTTTAAACTAGTTAAGTATGTTATGGATCCAGGATGTAAAATGTTATAGTGTATTAAATTCCATATCATTATAAATGACATTCATGATTATCTATTTTAGAAATACAACTGCTCACTGTATATAAGATTCATTCATAACCTGCATATGAACTTATTGTTTTTGTCATAATCAAATAGGGGGAGATTGTCAGGACTAAGCATGTGAATGATATTCTTATTTACATACGATTTGATTATGATATATATTAATGAATATGCAAGTATGATTGTATTAAGAAAAACTGTAAAGTCCTTTGATAGATAATAGAAACATGTGTACAAAGACGTAGAATGAATTGATCAAGTATACTAGGTTGATCCTACATAAGCAAAACAACTTTGTAAAGTTCTTAAAAAGAAATGATGTACAAGGACTATAAACATAGAAAGATTAAGCTTGTTAGGTTGATCTTATGATGTAATAGATAGGTTTGTCTAATCGTCGAGCACTGCACCAGAAATTGTAGTATAGCAGGAGAGTCATGGAAAACTCGAGAACTGTCAAGGAAGAATCGTAGTCTGCAAGATAGTAGATCTCGGAGTTCGTAGACTGCCAGGAGAGACGAGGAAGGATCGTATTGTTTCAAGTAGAACTTCCTCAGAGCCGAAGTCTACTGAGGAAGTCATGTTCAGAATCGTAGAGACAACATGCCTACGAGCCGACCGAGCATCTGCCGAAGCCAAGTCAAGGATCGTAGACTACACTCTAAGTTCGTAGAGTCTACTTATCATAACAAAGTCAGAGATCGTAGTCGAGCAAGATCAGATGAAGACATCGAGCACTAAGATAGAAAATATAGAATGTCAAGATCTGATCTCAGAGTCGTGGTGTCTGCACAGCCGAAGCTGAATCGTAGAATGCAGAACCACGACCTCAACAGATGTGCTCACAATGCCAAGGCAGAATCGTAGATCTAATACGATTCTCAACAAACGAGCACTCCCAGAATATCCAAAGGAACCAAGCCACTGGTTGGCACTGCAAGGATACATCCCACTTGAAGGAAACCAGAGAGCACTCAACGAATGACATGCAAGCTAACAGAATATCTAAGAACCAACTTAATCAGCATTCAGATTGAGTTGGGAAGCCATTCGAGATGAATTCTTCCACAAGTTGATCAGAAGAAGACTTCAGTAACTGACTGAGGAAAGTCAGCAAGTGTAGTAGCTGTCACGTGATAAGATGACAACGATCTTGGAAGTATTCAGGATCGTAGTGTTTGCCAAACAAAGAAAGAACTAATGGAGTGCATACAGAGATACTGGACAGCTTCTGAAGAATAAGGCTAAAGTGATTAAGCATTGGGTAAGTCCATTGATGATAAGTGAATGAGAGATCACAAGGAGAAAGCAAGCTGAACACGCCACAAATATGAAGTGTTTTGTTATTCAGAAAGGGCTAGAACAAAGAAGTCAAGCCATCAGTTTCTGAGAACTTTCAAGGCAGACAAAAGTGTTAAAGCACTGCACAAAAGAAGGAAGAGGTGTTCTACATTGAAGATCCAATCAACACTCTTCAAGATCGTAGTGTTGTCTCTATTAGTCAACAAGACACTACGATCCGGTCCATGAAGACTTGCATCAGAATCGTAGAATTCGAACAACTGAAGATTGAAGCATTAGCAACGATTCAATTTGAAGGTTGATATTCAGACAAGAGATTATTGAGAGCATCGATGCAAAAGGAAAACCTCTGAACGAGAAATCAGAAGGAGGAAATAAGTTCTTCGACCTGCACAAGACATTTAAGTGACATCTCTGACGGGGAAGGTGAAACAGTAGACTGCAGTGTCAGAAAGTTATGACATGTCACATCTGCAGTCTACCTTAGTCAACTAGAGATCTATGAAGATATTTGAATAGCTTTCAACAGCTACTTTCCAACTGAAGGATTGGGAAGGATTATAAATCAGCTAGAGCTTCAAAGACCAAGGGTTGCTGGGGTTGCCGAGTTTGGAGAAATGGTGGACTAATCCAACCAACGTAAAATAGTGAGTGACGAATGAAGATCTGGAGGCTCACTCTATGATCCACCAAGAACACTTGGAGATAGACAAAGAAAGAAGTAAAAGTGAGATTTCTACTACAAAAAGAGTGTTATGAAATGCCAAGAGAAAGAAGAGCATCAATGACATCTTGATGTCCATCATGGGAAGACCCTAAGTACCATAGAGAAGAGCTCACAGTCATCTTAGCAAGTCCATTATAAGAAGGCATCAAGTTTAAATAAAGGAGATCACAAATGCCATCATGGTGGCAAGCATGAGAAAGTTTCTAAGTACCTAGCAGAAGAGCTTACAGTCAACTTAGAAACCTATCATGTGCAGCTATCATGTATCAAGAAGAATGATCTTTGAGGCAGTTCATCAAGGGATCATCAGAAGTGGTTGAGTAACTGAAGAAGCTGAGCATCATGCAACACTCATCTGCCTTTCAAGGATGATCAAGCCAAGCTACTAAGTACATAAGATGTTCAGAGCCAAAAGACATCTTCGCAGCTCGGCACCATCTCCAACAAACAAACAACTCAATAACAAGAAGCCAGGGCCTGAGGGGTCCTTGTCCGGAGGGACTAAATGAAGTTTCAAGCCTGCTGGACTTGAAGAGTTCCTAGGGAACTAGAGAAGTTCCAAGGTTGCTGGCTTTAAAGAGTTCTTTGTGAACTGAAGTCCCATGGCTGCTTGCTTTGAAGGAATCTTAGTGATTCAGGGTGCTACCCTTCCTTAGTGGAAATCCTGCTAGTTGGAAAAAGAAGAGTGGATTAGGAGCTTGAGTCTCTGAACAACTTAAAACCCCTTGTGTTGTTTACCTTATGTCATTTATATTATGTACCTTAACTGCTATAACTGCTATGTATGTTTTAACTGCTTACTACTGAATTAACTCTACGAACAATGTATGTCTGATTATGAATATATCAATGAAGGGGATCTTTTACTTATTCCGCAGTGCTTGAAAAGATTTTTATGTTTGTCATTTGCTAATTCATGAGCAATATAAAATAAATCAAAAAAGTATTTGAAACTTAAAAGGATCTACTCAACCCCTCCCCCCACCCATCTAGATTTATATCGTGCCTACTGGGAACTAACAATGTGTTCTCATGCAACATGGGAAATTCATAGCCTATGCCTCGCAACAACTCAAAGAATATGAAAGGAATTATCCTACTCATGATTTGGAGACACTACCTATATGGGGAGAAAGTGGAGATCTATACAGATCATAAAAGCCTCAAATATTTCTTCACCCAAAAGGAACTCAAAATGCGGCAACGACGTTGGCTCGAGTTGTTAAAAGATTACGACCATACCATCTAATACCATCCTGGAAAAGCAAACGTGGTAGCTGACACATTAAGTAGAAGATCATATGTGGGTACGAGCGTAATGTTGTTAACAAAAAGGCTCATTTTGTATGACTTGCAAAGGATGAAGATAGAGGTAAAGGCTCCAAGTACCCACATGATGATATCAAACATACGAGTAGAATCGACTTTAATCGATATAGTTAAAGTTGCTCAAGCTACAGACATGGAGCTGATGCGTATGAAGAAGAAAGTGCAAGAAGGTGCTATTCTAGAAGCAAGAATCGATGAAGAAGGAATACTTTGAGTTAACTCCAGACTTTGTTTTCCTAACGATTCTGACTTGAAGCATAGAATCATGATGGAGGCACACAACACACCGTTTGAAATCCATCTTGGGAGTACCAAAATGTATCATGATCTTCGACATACATTTTGGTGGAGCAATATGAAAAGAGAGACCGCAGAGTTTATCTCGAGGTGTTTAACTTGTCAACGTGTAAAAGGGGAGCATCAAGTGCCAAAGGGTCCATTGCAACCACTTGAGATTCCAAAATGGAAGTGGGAACACATTACCATGGATTTCGTTACGGGTCTTCCTAAGGTTTCTCAAGGCATAGATGCAATTTGGGTTATTGTTGATAGATTAACTAAGTCTGCTCATTTCTTACCTATACAGGAGACTTATTCCCTTGAACGTCTTGTTCGCATGTACGTGAATGAGATTATGAGATTGCATGGCATGCCAGTATCCATAGTTTCGGATCGTGAACCAAGATTCACTTCATGATTTTGGGTTAGCTTGCAGAAAGCTATGGGCATGAATTTACGATTCAGTTCGGCATACCATCCTCAAACGGACGGACAATCAAAGAGGACTATTCAAACTCTTGAAGATATATTAAGACTTTGTGTCCTAGATTTCAAATGGAGTTGGGATAAGTACCTACCATTGGTGGAATTCTCCTACAACAACAGTTATCAGGCAAGTATAGGTGTGGATCCATTCGAGGCGTTGTATGGAAGAAAATATCGTTCTCCAATATGCTGCGACGAGGTGGGTGAAGCAACGTTGTTGGGACCAGAGTTGGTACGCATAATTACATAAAAAATCCAAACAATTCGATAATGTATACAAATGGCACAGGATCGACAAAAGAGTTCTGCGGATCTTCATCGAAAGGACATGGAATTTAATATTGGGGATGATATATTGTTACGAATTGCTCCATGGAAGGGAGTTACAAGATTTGGGAAGAGAGGAAAGCACAATCCATGATTTATTGGTCCATTTGAGATTCTTAATCGAATAGGAAATGTGGCCTATAGACTCGTATTACCTCCAAACATGTCTCGTGTTCATAATATTTTTCACATATCTATGCTTCGTAAATATTTGAAAGACACGAACCACATTATTGAGTTAGAACCAGACGAGATAGCCTAAGATTTAACATACGAGGAGGTACCTGTTAAGATCTTGGATAGGAAAGAGCATGTCCTACGCACCAAGGTTATACCACAAGTAAAGGTTATGTGGAAGAACCATGCTATTGAAGAAATGACCTGGGAGTTGGAATCAGAAATGAAAATGAGGTATCCTCACCTTTTCGAAACAACAGGCACGTATGTCAATTTTGAGGACGAAATTTCATAAGAAGGGAAGTTTGTAAGATCCCAAATTTGATATAATACTTTGGTTATGGGTGAAATGTACAAGTTTTGCAAAATAAGCAAGTGGTTATAAAATATTCATTGTTGTTGGGGAATATTCGTTTGGTCGTGGAATATTCTTGCTGTCAGGGAATATTCGTACGACGGCGCATCCATTTGTGGGCCCCATAACGAAAAACAGTCGGATGAAGAAAATGATAAATTTGAGTTTTTACAAATAACGTCGTAGTTGTTACCTTTAACACTGTTAGAATACCCGGTAGTTAAAATATAGTAATACGTGTGGTTGCACAGTAGCACACAGTTTTGCATATTTTTTTTGAATTATTGATTCTTACGTAAAAAGGCACTGCTCAATAATTGTTACAGTAATTACTGTTCAATATTTTATTTTATTTATTCAATAATTGTTGCGTTGATATTTTATATTATTTTTGTTTCAATAATTGTCATTGCACAGTATCTCCATTATCAGATCAATAATTCATATTATTTGAATAATATTGTTAGATAGTATTATTGGCAATGCCTAAGAAAGTTCTGTCTAGAAAAGGGGTTTGGTCACCTAATTGCGCGCCAATAAGGGGAAATCCTTATCGCAAAGCCCTCTCTTTCCTGGGAACGACCTGGTTGTCATAATTGTGATTCTGTAATATTATTTGTGAATAATTAGTTATTGATTTATATGATAAGAAAATATTTATTTTATGTGGATATAAATGATGGATATATTTATTTTATTTGGATATAAATAAAGGAATAAATGCTGAGGTGTTTTATCAGTATTTTGTCGAATTAGAGGTATTGAAAATCGTCCGTATGTGAATTTCGGGCATTTTCTGCTTGGAATTTGGAAAAACTTTCTTCTATAAAGTTGTAAAGAATTTAATTTTCTATTGAATGGACATGAGATTCAAATTTTTCTGATAAAAGAGTTATTTATTATGAATTATTGAATTTTTTGATTATTATTTAAATTTTAAACCATTTTAGAAAATTCTAGAATGGGTGGGCCCCACCTTTGTCATTGTTGGTGGGCTGAGATTTTTTCAAAAATGAGGTGCTGAATTGTCAAAGGGGTGTGCGTAAGGAAAATAAATAAATTAATTAATATTTTATTAATCTAGTCTTCTTTGGCGTTCTAACATTTTCCTATAAATAAGTGCATAGGTTAGAATTAAAAATCACACCAGAAACATAAGTTTTCTCTCTATATATTATCAAGCGTATTTTGTGAGTATTTAGATACTTTGAGAATTGCTATTCAGTGTAAGTTCATTCGGCTTTACATCCGATATTCCAGTCAGAAATACTGTTCTTTTGAGGTAAGGGATGTTATTTTCTTCGTCGATGATATTATTTTTTTCAATATCATTATGCCGAAATATTGGTATGGATTTTATTGTGGAATTTCTATCTTTTTGTGTCGGGGTTACTATTCACGTATACAGCACTATTCACGTATATGGCACTATTCACGAAAACGACACTATTTACCGAAAAATGAAATTTTCTCCTTTTTGTTCAAGATGTATATTATGGTTACTATCTTTGATTGTATCCATGTTTTGATGTTTTTAAATTATGCTTCACAATTGGTTATTATGGAGTATTATTGAACTTGGATAAACTGTAATACGAATCCCTAATATTTGTTCTTTTATCTCATTGGATTCGTTTTCTTTAAGATATTTTTTATCATCCTCAGTCCTAAATGATGATATTACTGAATATCTTTGGCCTGTAGTTCAAAGATGAATGATTAACTGATGAATATCTTTTGCCCGTAGTGCAAAGATGAACATGTGTTGAGATCAACATGACCAACTTGTGATACAAATGAATATCTTTGGCCTGTAGTGAAAAGATGAATATTTGATTCAAGATGTATATTGATTGATGTTACAGGGATAAAATCTTGATGATGGACTTTTAAATCTTAGAAGATAGTAGAATTCATTCTCTACTTGACTCTTCTAATGGATTGCTGTTTCCACTGCAGTTGTTGATCTAAAACTTGTTGTCTATTATGTTCTATCAGATTTTTCCCTGTTGAAGACTAATGATAAATTATTGTATATTATCTTAGTCATAATATTTTTTATTGGGCTAGTTGAGCTCACCCTTTTCTTTTTTGTTCCATTTTTTTCTCAGGGGGTCAGAACATAGCAGGAACTAGTCGGGGTATGGAGTGATGGTTCAGGATAGTTGTTTTAGTTGTCCTCACTATTTTATAAAATAGTGTATCAATAATTGTAATGAGGACTCCTTTTGAGTTTGTGTATTGTCTATTAGACAATATTTGTATTCAAACTCACAGTATATGTGTTGTCGTATTTTGCACGATAATTGTATTACTGAAGGTTGCAATTGTTTCTGTACCGTGTATTTGGCGACTCAGAATGGGTGATGTATACCTATTTTGGGGGTGTAACATAGGAAGTGATTCTTCACCAAATAAACCACTTTCCAGCTACAGAATCCCAACATTCTTTAACTGATAAACCAAATATACCTAACTTTATATTGATACAATCTCCCATCATTTCTCACTCTACGAATATCGATAGTACTCAAATCGTAGAATCACCCACTCAACCAGCACCAACAGCCTCTCCTCCTACAACCCAAACTCCAATACATGCACCTCTTTCGGATATTCCTTCCTCCTCAACCAATAATTATTTTGATCTTGATCTTGATCTCTACAATATGCAAAATCAAAATACAAGAGCCTCTCCTCAAGACACTCAAAAAATTCTTGAGCTTCTCTCAGATATTCCTACAAAATCTGAGCTGACTAGTGCATCACAGAAAGTGACTAAGGATATTCAAGAAGATCGTGAAACTCACTCTCTGCTTATCCATACAAGGTTGAACCAGTTGATCGATGTTGCCAACACTCTTCCTCACAATCTGAGTTCTGAGCTCACAAATAAGCTTAGGGAGATCATCAAGGAAATGATCCACAATATAAATGACAGAGATCAAATTCACTTTTAGTCTGCCCGAAAGCACAAGGAAGTAGTTATTCTTCTGCAGAAGACTCAGGAAACTCAAAACAAACTTGTTATGGAAATTCTCTCAAGTCTACAATCTTCCATTAAAGAATTCAAAAATTACTCTATGAATCAGATACAACAAACAGACACTGTCTTGGCCATTCTACGAAAGCACAACTCTCAAACTGACTCTCTAGTTAAACAAAATCGTGAAGACATTACTCAATCCAGGAATCAGCTCCACAAACTTGTCCAAGGCATGAATCATCTGTCAAACGACATTCGAACCCTTGATGCTTACATAGAGGGGAGAATAAAGGGGAAGGGGAGAAAGGCAAAGGAAGAGGAAAACAAATTGCTCAATTCTCAAGGAGTCCTCCTACAAGACAACCTCACTATCAGACTCCACGATCCGAACAGCAGCAGCGCCAACCAATTCTAATAGCGCAACCGCTAAGGACTCGAGGGTCATCTCCTAGCTCACAAGGAGTAACCACTAATGGCCTAAACATGCCAGTTGGAGATCCTACCTTTATGAACAGACATGATCATGGAGAATATGAAAGTCAAATCAAGGTGGAAGACATTGCATGGAGATATGAAGCTAGCAGAAGAAGGAGAGCTGCAGTGCATGCCAATCCTCCAAGAAGAAAAAGGCAGAAGAAATAGAGATAAGTTGAAATTTATTTCTTATTGATGTAACTAAGCTTTATTGTAATATATGTCTTTACAAACACTAATAAATTCATGCTTATTCTTTATAGATTTTAACTGCTCATTGAAACACTATATAAGTCATATTTGTTAGTACCTAGTTGGCACAATAGTTATCTAGAAGGGGGGTTTGAATAGATATTTAAAAAATCTTTTCATTTTAAACTTGTTCTTTAATGATGATTAAAACATACCAAAATTTATGTTTGTTTTAATCTTCGTTACAAAGTAGTGGAGTTATGAGAGTGAGACATTTATACCAGTTATAGTATGAATGTAAAAGACAAAGTCATTTTTAAATGGTTCAGAGCACATAAAGCTCCTAGTCCACTCTTCTACTCAACGAGTAGGATATCTACTAAGGATGTCTTTTACAACTTCTGAATAACACAGATTCCTTCTAGACCAGCAGTCTAGGAACTTCTTAGTTCACTCTTGAACTCTTCAAGTCCAACAGACTTGGCTTTCTTACAGTTCACTTAGAACTCTTCAAGTCCAGCAGACTTGGTACTCTTCTTTAGTTGATTGATAGATGTTGAGTTCTTGATGGTTGCTACTCAGTTGCTGTTTAAGCACTTGTTCAAAAGAACTGAGTAGCTGAGCAAGCTTTGCAATATCTCAGATCATAGAGTTGAGCTTAGAGAGTTCTTCACGTTGTTTTTTCAATTCTTGCTTAGTTCTCTCTCATCTGTCTGATCTGCATATATATGATCTTGAAAACTATCCGTTGGATCCATCCATTGAGGCATTAAATGCATTTGACTTTTTTGATCTTTGATGGAGACATTTCTGCACATCTTCTGAAACTGCATTCTGGCCCACTGACACAGCAAACTGCTTTCTCACCTAACACCTGAAAAGGTGTTTTGCCCCCTTACCAATGGTACATTCCTTAGCTTCTTCAATATGCTTCTTTGTTGCATACTAAGGATATTTCATATTACTTTGGGACTGATGAGTACTGCAACGTCTAGAATCCATTCCTCATATATTGGAATCTGTCTTCACAAATATCATGAGGCTAGACGTTTTCTGACATAAGACAGATGCTCTACGATTCACATCATGATGCTTTACGTTTCAGATCGTAGTGTCTTATCATCTTGGTGCCTGGTTTGGTGTTATCAGTTGAGAGCACTACGATTCTTCTTAAACCTCTGCACACTACGATCTTCACTTGCTCGTATTGTTACTCTACGTTTCTGAGAGCACACTACGATCGTTGAGATGGCTCGGCAAACGTTGGGACCACTCTACGATTTCTGAAGAGTCCCTTCAAGGCAGGCACACTACGATATTCGAAGCTCTACATTTTCTGCCTTGACTTCTGCAATGTTGATCAGATGATACACTACGATTTCTTCGAAGCCTATCTATTACATCTCAAGATCAACCTAACAGCTTTGATCTTTCTATCTATACATTCTATTACAGAATGATACACGTTAAGAGCTTAGATAAACCTAACAAATTTGATATATCACTAAGTCCTCATACATATCTTACTTGAAGGACTTTATAAATAATCATGAGCATATACATTAAAACATCAAATCATAATATGCATTCTCCCTACAATCTCCCCCAATTTGATGTTGACATAACCAAGGAGATTTGTTGTCATGATTATTAGTGTCTAGATGCATTTGCAGGAAATTTAAACATGACTTAGTATTTCAGTGAGCAGCTGAAATTTCTAGATAATAAGCATGAATTTATTGTTGTTCAAGAAATATTGCAGTTTAGCTTTACATCAATAAGAATTTAATGTTTCAACTTATCTCTAATTCTTTGACCTTTTCCTTGGAGGACTGGCTTACTCCTCAACCCATCTTTTTCGGCTCGCTTAATCTCTTCTGGCTAACTCTTCCAACTCACTCGGACTTACTATCGGGTTGTGCTCATGCCTATTCATGAATGTTGGATCTCCAATTGGCATTCTTAGGCCTGTGGTGGTCACATTTGGTGAGCTGATAGTTGGCCCTTGATTTCTTAAAGGTTGAGCCATCAAGACTTCCTGCTGATCAGATCGTTGAGTCTGATTGCTTGATCATGCATTCTGTTGGTGGAACTGTCTTGTAGGAAGGCTTCGTGAAAATTGTCCTCTTCCCCTTTCTTGGTTTCCTTGACCTCCTCTGCTCTGATCTCCCTGTGCTCCTTGAACTCCTTTCCCTTTATTCTCCCCCTTTATGTCACTATCAAGGGTTCGAATGTCTGCAAAAAGTCGATTGAATCTTTGGACAAACTCATTCAGTTGGCTTTGTGTCTAAGCAATGCCCTCTCGACTTTCTTTGATCTGTTTTTCCGATCTAGCTTCTTTATTTCAGAGGGCAGTGAGAACAATGTCATTCTAACGTTCCTGATTGACATAGGATTTCTGGAATTCTTGAACTGAGGCTTTCAAGTTGATGAAGTTCTCTAGCATAAGTTTATTTTGAACTTCTTGATTTTTCTGCATTTCAAGAACAGCCTCCCTTTGCTTGGTGGCTGTCTAGAAGTGAATCTCATCTCTGTCCTTCATGCTCTTGAGAATTTCTTGGATAATTTCCCTCAGCTTCTTTGTAAGCTCAGCATTCATAGTGCCTGGAAAATTATTTGCAGCTGTGATCATTTGATTCAGCCGGATATGAATAAGGCCGGAGTGAGATTCCTGGCTTTTTTCTATGTTCTTGACCATGTCTTTCGTTACTTCCTTCAAGTCATTCTTTGTGGGCAGATTTGGGAAAGTATCATTGGCTTGAGGATTGTTGAATGGAGGGGATTCTTTCTGAGACTGATCTTGCATGGAGTAGAGAGCAAGATCAAGACTAAAATTGTCGTTTGAAGAAGAGGATGGTATGTCTGATGGAGGGGCCTGAGTTTCAATGTTTGGACTATGGGGCTCTACGATTTCTATTTGGGACTTTACGATTGGTCTAGAGTCAGGAATCGTAGAGATAGCAGTTTGTTGGAGCAAAATGAAGTTGGTTGTATTTGGTTCTTCAGTTATAGAATTTTGGGATTCTGTAACTGGAAATTGATTTACTAGATTGAGAATCACTTCCAACCATCGAGGGAATTCATTGAATTGATTAAATGAGAATGATGGCAAGTGATTAATTCTGAATTGGGCGAGGATAGATAGTACCTCAAGTTTATATTTTGAGGAAGAGGTGTTGGTAATCAACTTCTTTGCAAAGTGGAATCTCCCTGGGAATCCATGAGATAGCACTGAGATGGCCGGATATTATTTGAAACTCCAGAACATGTGATCCCAAGAGTTGTTGATTTGGGATTAATGGTATGGCATCATGGGTAGGTATGAGAACATCTGATTGTATAGGTAGCTTCTATACCCATCTCTGCCCACACCAGTGATCTGAAGGTTATCATCATCATCATCTTCCTCTTCTCTGTCTTCATTGGAGGACTCCACTATCTCAATGGGCTCTTGATGATCTAGCACTGGTTCCTTTTTATTTCTGGCAGGGACATCCTCTTCTGCCACGGAGATATTTTGAGGCTCCCCCTCAATTTGATCATCTTCTGGTAAGCTCACAAACTCCCTCTCAATTGGAGCATCTTCTTGAGTTTCAGGCATTTCCCCATCAGCTGGTGTATTCTCTATCATGAGAATTTCAGGGATCTCCCCCTCAGCTGGAGCATTGTCCTCTTGACTTGCTCTGGATATTTCCTTCTTAACAACCATACTCTTTGCTTCCTTCTTGAGCACCTTTTATTTTCAAAAATGTACTTCTTAACCAGCTTTCTCCTTTCTTTGTTGGGTTTAGCCACAACTTCAGGACTCTCTTGAATCTCAGCTTTGTCCGGTTCAACAGCCACTATGCTTGAAGCAGCTACCTCCTTGTCTGCCATGCTTGGTCTGGTCTCCACGAACAGTAGAGACTCTACGATTGAGGTGACTGATGGCCTTTTAGACTTATGACCAACTTTGTTTTTCTTCAGGATCTGGGATATGGTAGCCTGATCCTCATTTGCTTCATCTTGCTGCTGCTTTCTCCTTAGTATCCTCAGAGTCTCTATATCAGAGGACTCTACAGGTATATCAGTGGTAGATCCTTGAGGCTCTTCCACCAGTCTAGCCCTTAGCTTCCTCTTGCCCTTGCTTTTTCTGGTAAGGACAGAAGGTTCTTCTGTGACAACCCGAGAATTTGACAATTTATTAAAATCTTAAATGACTGATTTAAGGTCAAATATTAGACCTAGATAGAAAATAAGTGTATGCGTTTGATGTTATTGGGAAGAATTTTGAGGATTTCAAAATTCTGTGAAGGATTTAGGTGAATTATTCAGGATTAAGGATTTATGTGAATATGTTCTGTGTTTATGATTATGTATGTGTTCAGAATGTGGTTAAGGGTTATGGGTTGACCAGATAAATTATATCTGTGACAACCCCTAAGTTTATATTAAGAACGTCAACGTTCAGTTAGAAAACCCTAACGTCTGATAAGAAAACCTAAAAATCGGTTCTGGAAACCCTAGTTTCAGTTCCGGAAGTCCGAAACCTTAATTCGGATATTAAAAACCCTAGATTGGGAATGCAATGCTATACATAAGGTTTAACGTTATTAATTATAAATTAATTAGGGAAAACCCTAATGAATTACTGGAAACCCTATTTGAGTATTAGAAAACCCTAATACCATATCTAAAAATCCTAATTTTAGATTTCGAATATTTGAAACCCTAATCTGGGAATATAACGGAGAATTATAATGCTCAAGTGATTTAAATTATAAGCTTAATAGGGTAAAGCTTAATTATTTAGCAAACCCTAATTTTCAAAATTTGAACCCTAATTATTCTGTTTGAACCCCTAAATCGAGATATTAAAACCCTAAGTGGGAAGCTTGAAGTTAAGTATATAGTTTCTATGTTATTCATTGTAAGTATAATTAGGGATAACCCTAATCGATTAATTGGAAAGCCCTAATTTCTAATGTAGGAAACCCTAGCATGCAATTAGAGAAAACCTAATTATTAGCTTATAGAATGTAATGTTAATTAGGAAGCTTTAACCCTAATTAGCAAGCTTGAATGAGATTAGTAAACTTTACTGTAATTAGGGAACCTTAATCAAAGAAACGAAGATTTTCATATTTGTCCTTAATACACAACTCTAGATTTAGAGCTTATAAAACCCTAGGGGTCAAACCCTAAGGGTTAAAACCTAATAGGTGTGAGAAGTTACCAAAGTACCATGCACTTTATGAGCCAAATGACCAAAATGCCCTTTTAGCATTATTTAATAAAATAACTTATGTAGGTTGCCATAACTTTAGTTGGTGACCAACCTTTGCTAGGCATGTGGTCTATGTGTTAGCCTTTAATCATCAACCATCAACCATCTAGCATCCTATAAATACATTGGACCTAAGATCAAAGTTCAAAAGTAAGTAAAATTCACTTACTTTATTTTTTCAAGCTAGCCAAACCTTCTCTCTCTCTCCCATCTGAAATTGTAGAGTGAGAGTGACTAATAAGCTAAGCCAAGATCATGTGTTAGCTTGCCAAGAACAAACACCAAAGATCAAATTCAAAATTTGAGCATTTATGAGGTATAAACCTTAATTCTAGAAATCCTTAGATCTGTTGTTAGATATTATGATTTTATGTTTAAATGTGTAGTATGTAGTATATATTAGTGATCTGGGTTGTAATATCACAGATCCATAACACCTAGATGCTCGAAATTGATGTTTTTAGAAATCTGGAAATCTTGGAAAAAGTGGCCTGACAGCCGAATGTCAGAGCCCATAGATTCATATGTGTTAGTTGTTTGTTGTGTTTTATGTTTTGGATATGTAGTCTGCCATGTGATCTTTAATCTGAGACTTGAATCAGCCTCATAGCATGTCTAGATCGTGAGTTATTGGTGGTCAAAAGTCGTTGACCGACCATGACCAACTGAGTTTCTGGGCAGCCCAGAAACCCAGGTGGGTCTGACAACGAATTTCGAGCCTCGGATCATATTGTGTGTTAATATTTTGGTCAAGTTGTTGTTTGTTTATTGTAGTCTGGTATGTAGACTACATGTTTAAGTTACCATATCACTTAGACCATAACTGTAATGGCCGGAAATTAAGGTCAAACTAGAGTTGACCGTCTGTTTTGAAGAATTCTAGGAAAACCAAGAATTCGGCCAAGAACAGTCCTGGCATGCCCTTTGACCGGCTTAAATATTGAGCTGGTTATGTTTTTAGACTGATATGATGTTACGAAGTTATACTCTGACATTATGACTACAAGTGAGAACCTTTATATCACACGAAAAATACATAGACTGCAAACTATAGGGACCCAAAGTATGTACCTCGATTCTGGTAAACCCAGAAAAACGAAGAACAGACCTGACAAGGAATTCAATAACTTATAATTTTCTGTTGAATGATAGGATTTCTAGAACACAAGTTGGACATTGTAGTATTGCATGTCAGCTTCATAATACATGTCTTATATTACCCAGAAACATAAAGATAATAAATTTATAAGTGGTCAAACATAGCACCCGGTTAACTGACATGGTGTTCTGGGCAGCTCAAGAACAGGACCAAGAACACCTATAGCGATGGTCCTATCGCTATAGGGCCCTTTAGTGACACTTCATTTCGGAAATTGAATTATTTAATTAAATAAATAGAAATAAATGGTTTTTAAATTATTAAAAATACATATTAAATTCTGAAAAATTATTTTAAAGCCTGAAAATAGCTTTTAATTATTTGGAGTATATTTCAAAAATATTTAATATTTTGGAATATAAATGGTATTTATTTATTTAATTATAATATTAGATAAATTATTTAAAAATAGTTTTAATTCATGAAAAAAAATCATGAAAAATTATATTATGATGTTAGAAAATATTTTAAGTTATTTTTGATGACTTTTGATATTTTGTGATGAAATTAATTAATATTTATTATTAATGGTAGTTAATATATTTAATGAATATATTAGATAAATTATGGAAAAATAGAATTAATGCTTTAAAAATCATATAAATATGATTTAAGTGTTATAAAAATATTTTGAGTTATAAAATATAACTTTTGATATTTTTTCATGAAAATATTAATATTTTAATATTTATAGCAATTATCGGATAATGAATTTGATTGTTTAAAAATCATAGAAATATGATTTTAAGGAATTAAAAAATTTTGTGATATTATAATTATATTATAATATTATGTTATGATTTTCATTAAAATTTAATATTAAATAAATGTTAATGATCAAGGAATATTGTGGTATTTATATTAATATCAGTTATTGATTAATGTTTTTAATTACTTTAAAAAAACATTTAAAGGAAATAATAAAGTATTGAAAATACTTTGAGATATTACAAATATGTTATAATATTATGACATGTGTTTCATTAATGTTTAATATTAAATAAATATTAATGATATTAGAATATTATGGTATTTAATTCATTTAAATACAGTATTAATGATTGAAAAATATTATTAAATGATATTAATTATCTGAATATTTTTACCAGTCTATGAAAATTATTTTGACTGATAATATGATTATCTAAGATTATTGTTAATTGTTTAGGCAGAGTTTAATTTAACTTAAACTCGATATTTGTCCGATTAGGTCGTCGGGATGATTGCATTGTGTCGGTTTCAACTTAGACTTAAATAGTCTGGTTTAATGCTAAGTCTACGTGTTGTATAGACTGATAGGATTATGTGATAATGTGTTTAGGTTATTTATACTGTGATAATATTATTCTAATATTTAGAGATCGGTATTATCTGTATTAGGTCTTCGGATAACGCTAAGTTATATTTCGTATCGGTAATCAACGGTTCAGGCAAGTTGTTTTTCTTAACTCTACTAAGAGTGTTTCATTCAGTTATACTTATGGTTAATCATTATTGACTGCCATGTAGAATTGTGCTCTGTACATCTTGTATGTATAAGTCAGGTATGAAAGGCTGATCACCTTCATTTCCAGTTGGTCCAGATATATATTGTTCATATGTAATACTTGTTCAGCCAAAAGTTTGTTCATATTAATTCACAACTACATTGTGAATTATAGCCAGCTTATTATTCTAAATCTTTCAATCATGATATATCCTTAAATTGTATTTAAACTTGCTGGGCAACTTTCATGCTCACCCTTGTTATATCATGATAAAACATTGCAGATTAAGGTGAATGCGTCGGATACAAGGAAAGTTAAAGACAGTTCCAGCTTAAAGTTAATGTGTGCGATTAGTTTTGTAATAGTCTTGTATGATAATGATGTCATGTGTTAGATAAGTTATGAATTGTGTATAAGTTATGGTTACTAGACCTTGGGGATAATGTATAATGTTTAATGTATAAACAATTTATGTTTATATCTTTCGCAATAGTAGTAGAATGATTGAACCGGATCTGTGATGATTTGGGGCCCGATTCGGGGCTCTCACATCTTCTTTGTTGATTTCTTTTTTTTCTTCGATCTCCCTGACCACAGACATGTTTCCTGGAAGGCCTGAGTTCTTCAGATCCCCAGTTCTTCCACTGGACTCAGTCATCATTCGTACATACTCAGCAGGGTTCCTCTTCTAGTTTTCAAACAACTGCTGGGTAATTCTTCAATTTGGGTAGATGGCTTCTCCTTCTTCATCCCCAATTTTGTCACCCAGTGCAGATTGCAGAATGATACTCAAGAAATGTCCATATAGCATCTTCTGAGGGATTTTTGATTTCTTCGAGTTGATGATCCACCTGTCAATCCACTCGAGTAATATAGCTCCATAGTTGAGTTGTAGACCATAATACATGGCAATCATGAGCTTAAGTTGAGCTTCATTCACCGAGTAATGACCTGAGCTCTTGCAGCATATACATTTCGCAATAATATCAGCTAAAAATTCGTACCTCTGCGGGAACTCCTTCTTCTTGTACCCTTTCACAGAGGGGTTTTTCTTGTGATGCATTTTAATTAGTCCCTCTTGGAAGTCTACGGTATCTAAGTATGGATGCCCTTCATTTTTGAGACCTAGGGCAAGATTAAAGTCCTCTGCCTTCAATTTGATTTCTACTCTTTGTACTTTTGTAGTGATTGTGTTGTTTTCAAACACACCATTCTTGTAGAACTCTTTCAACAGTTTGGGATATATCAGTGTGTCTTCGCCCAGAGCCTCTTCGAGACCCGCCTTATTCAGTAGCGCCAAGGTTTTGTGAAATTTTGGTGGAGCTGTCTTGAACTCATCAAAGCAGAGTCTGTAGCCTGAGATAACATTGGATGACGCCATTGATTTTCTAACTGGAAGTGAGATTCGACTGAGCTTTTTTCTGTGTTAGGGCTTTTGCTTTGTGAGAGAGAGAGAGGATGAAAGAGAGATAATCTTTTAAACATCAGATTTTAAAAATACGATTTCAATTTTTACTTGTAACTTCCCTTTCTTCTTTTTCGCTTAGTGGGAAAGGTGTCGACTTTTGCTTGGCTCTATAATTTTAACTGTGCAGGATTGTACTGATTTTCCCTTGGCTTTTTTAGAGCTGAGGTGTCCTTAGGGAGGACTACGATCGTTGAGGTAGTTCAGCGATCGTTGAGTGATTTGCCTTTGTCGAGTCTGAGCTACGATCGTCGAGTCTGTCCTGAACCTTGTGATGAGTTTTTGATAAAGAATTCTTTTAAGGCAACTCAGGAAGGGCCAAGCTCTTGGAGTGAGTAAAGGGTTAGGTTAATTCCTGAGATGCTTATCAGAAGGATTGCTTTGATTTTAAACTTATCATCACAGGGTTTACTTTTGCTTTGTTGATGAGGCTTTTGTCATCGTTGAGTCTGCTCTACGATGATTGAGTCTTTGCTACGGTCGTTGAGGTGGTTTTATCTTTCCAGCTCTACGATCGTGGACTTTCCTTGATTATGTCCATGATTTGAGTTCAACCTTTGTATCTGTTATGGTTAGCACAATCTAGAGCATATATTTTATGGTTAAAGATTTAGCATGCCTAGCTCACTTATTAACTTATTAAATCTGGATTCATCTAGTGGTTTTGTAAAAACCTCAGTGTAAGACCCCAACTTTTTGAATAAAGATGAATTTTCTATAGATATTATTTTTGAATATTATGGAGTGAAAATGATATAATGTTATAGTTGTGGGTAATATTTATAAATTTTGCAAAGTACGCAAGTTGTTATATAATATTCGATTGGTCGGGGAATATTCGCTTTAAATAGGAAATATTCGTACGACGGCACAATCATTGGTGGACCCCACAACAAAATTATTGTCGGATTGAGTAAACGACAAAAATATTTTATTGAAAATAACGGCGGAAGTTTTACCATTAATACTGTTGAACTACTTGGTAGTAAAAGTACAGTAATACGCGTGGTTGCATAGTAGCACACGATATTGATTATTGAAGCTTATGTGATAAGTCACTCAGTTTTATTTTATTGGTATTATTTATGTAATAAAACATAAAAGTTTTTTATATAAAACAGAATACTTTTATAAAGTTATTCGTTGTATTAGGCTAATAGTAAAATCTTTTTATATAAAACAGAATACTTTTATAAAGTTATGTGTTTTATTAGACAATAATTAGAATATATTATATTTTATTATGCATAGTGGTTGCATAGTGCCTGTATAGTGTTTGCATAGTAAAATCTTTTATAAAGTTATTCGTTTTATTAGATTATAAATAGAATATATTATATTTTATTTAAAAGATTTTGCTTTAAATATGGACCGTCAGATTAAAGTAAATCAATTTGGACCGTTCATGAGTTAGTTACTATGCAGTCCATTTTTTCTATAAATAGAAGCTCATTCCTTCATTATTTCTTACGAATTCACTGAAACTCTAGAGAGATAAACTCTAGAGAGATAAACTATAGAGAGAAAGAAGAAAATTATTCTGCTACTTCACTACTCATATATCCAGTACTCTTCTTCTTAAGGTAGGGAATATTATTTGTTGTACTCGTAAGGGGTATTATTTCTTTTGTATTCATGAAGAGAACTTCTGTTATTCCATTATTTATTATTCTGTTGGAATAACCGATATACGCGAGCTACCCTATACTTGGTAAAATTCTTTTGTTATTCCATTCGTTATTATTCTATTGGAATATCCTGTCTGTGCATTTTACGCTGGACTTGATTCCGTCTTTATTATTCTGTTGGAATATCCTATCTGTGCGTTTTATGTCGGACCTTATTCTGTCTTTATTATTCTGTTGGAATATCATGTCTGTGCATTTTACGCCGGACGTGGTTCCATTAATTATTATTATGTTGGAATAACCTGCATGTGCGGTCTATCGCATGCCTGGTGATTTCTTTTGGTATTCCATTCCTTATTATACTCAGTTGGATAAAGTTTTGACTTCTATACTCCATGAAATTAGTGGAATATTCTTGATATTTGCACTTCATCCAGTATCTTTTCATGGAAATATTATTCTAAGCATTCTTGAATTTTACTGCACAAAGCAGTATCATGTTGATAACTTGGATGTTATTAGTTCCTGAATAAATTAATTCTTAAACTTGTTTTATTAAATTCTTATATCATTGTCATCATCCTCATGTTTATATTTTTTTGAAAGTCATCTATGGCATGTAGTGCATAGATATACTTGGTATGATTATGACCAGGATTATTCGGTATAATCATGACCGTAATGTTACAAATGATGTGGTAAAATTCCTCATTGGCCAATAGTGCATTGATGGATAGTTGTTGGCATGATCATGATCATTGATGAATACACGAATGTCCTTCGCCCGTAGTGCATGGATAATTTGTGGTCGTGATACTAAAGAATATCCTTGGCCGTAGTGCAGGGGTGATTCGGTGATGTGAATTATTTATTAAGCTGAGTCCCAACGATAAAAGTGATGAAAAACCTTTTAAATCATAAAAGATAGTAGATTTTATTCTCTACTTTACTCTTTTAATGGATTACTTGTTCTGCTGCAGTTAAACTTGATGTTGTTATATTTTATCAGTTTAACACTGTTGAAGGCTAATGATAATTTATTTTGCATTATCATAATCATAATATTTCTTACTGGGCTAGTTGAGCTCACCTTTTCTTTCACTGTTCTCTTCAGGAAATGAGAACGTAGCTGGGACGAGTCGGGGAACGGAGTGATGGTCCGGATGATAGTATTAGCTAGTAGTCCTCACTATTCTATTAAATAGTGTGACAATAAATGTAATGAGGACTTATTCTAAGAGTGGATATTGTCTAGAAGACAGTATTTGTATTTAAACTTACAGCTCTCTTGTTGTATAATTAAGATTGTATTTTTATTTTGTACCATGTATTTGGCGACTCAGAATAGGTGATGTATACATATTTTGGGGTGTCACAGTTGGTATCAAAGCTTAGGGATATGATCCTTGGCTAAGATGTGAGACTAGAACTAGGAGGGGAGAGACGGGGAATTCCTTCGCTAGTATGACCTACCTAAGTTTATTTGGTATTTAATTGGTCGGTCAGAGTATATGGATAATATGTTATATGTTAATTAACCTTTGTTTTGTGGCAGTATCTGAAAATGACATCCGAGGATGTTGAAAATAGCAATGGAGTACAGAAGACCGTTGAGTCTCCACATATCAATAATCAAGAGAATGTGCATCAGGAAGGCGATAATCCTCATGCAAACAACAACACTGACCAAATGATGAATGATGGATTGTTCAGAGGCTTTATGCAATTCATGCAACATCAGGCGAGAGCGACTCCTGTCCAAAATGTAGGTGGAAACACTGGAAACTCTCGGACGGTCATTGCTAAAGTCTATACCTTATTTGATACCGGTTCTACCCATTCTTTTATTTCTCCTACTTGCGCTCAACGATTAAATTTGACTCCGTTGAAATTAGATTTTGACTTATCTGTTGAAACTTCGTTGGGAGAAACCTTCATTACATCCACTGTTTATAAGTCTTGTTTAGTTCAAATCAGCACCTGCACGTTACCTGTCGATCTTATTTCTTTGAAAATACTTGCTTTTGATGTGATTCTAGGGATTGATTGGTTAACTACACATCATGCAAAAATTGATTGTTTTCGTAAGGTTGTTAGCTTTCATATTCCTAACAAACCTATTATACGAATTCAAGCAACCAAACCATTAAAATCAATCACTATCATCTCAAGCCATAAAGCTATTCGTTTATTGAAAAACGAATGTCAAGCTTTCTTAGCTCATATCTTGGATCTAAACAAAAATACGTCAGTTTTGAATGATATTTCTATTGTTAATAAATTTCCTGACGTATTCCTTGAAGAACTTCTTGGCCTACCCCCAGAGCGTGAAATTGAATTTTGTATTGACCTTGAACCCGGTACAAAACCCATTTCCAAAGCCCCATATCGAATGGCTCCTATTGAACTTCAGGAATTAAAAACCCAACTGTAGGAATTGTTAGACATTGGCTTTATTCGTCCTTGTACTTCTCCTTGGGGTGCTCCTGTTCTATACGTGAAAAAAAAAGACGGGAATATGCGACTTTGTATTGCTTATCGGGAGTTAAATCATGTCACCATCAAAAATAGGTACCCATTGCCACGTATTGATGACCTGTGTGACCAGTTGCAAGGCACCAAATTCTTTTCAAAAATTAATCTTCGTTTCGGATATAACCAATTGAAGATTAGAACCGATGACATTCCAAAGACGGCTTTTAGAACTCGGTACGGGCATTATAAATTTCTAGTCATGTCCTTTGGATTGACTAATGCTCTTGCTGCCTTCATGGATATGATGAACCGAGTATTCAAGTAATATTTGGATCACTTTGCGGTCGTCTTTATTGATGACATCCTTATTTATTCCAAAACCGTGAAGATCATGAGCAACACTTGAGGCTGATACTCCAAAAGCTTCGTGAATATAAGCTTTATGCCAAGTTGAAGAAATGTGAGTTCTGGCTTGAGGAGGTAGCATTTCTTGGGCACGTGGTATCAAGTCATGGAATATATGTTGACCCAGCAAAGATTGAAGCTATTCAAAGCTGGGAGAAACCTAAATCAGTGATCGAAGTACGTAGCTTTCTCGGTTTAGCTGGTTATTATTGGAGATTTATGGAAGGATTTTCTTGAATTGCTACTCCACTAACTCAGCTGACTCAAAAAGATACAAAATTTGGTTAGAACGAGGAATGTGAGAAGAGTTTTCAAGAAGTTAAGAGGAGAATCATTTCAACACCTATTCTAACAATACCATCTGGCTCGGAGGGATTTGTCATCTACAGTGATGCTTCGGGCAAAGGGTTGGGATGTGTTCTCATGAAACATGGGAAAGTCATAGCCAATGCCTCACGACAACTCAAAGAATATGAGAGGAATTATCCCACTCATGATCTAGAGTTGGCAGCAGTCGTTTTTGCACTAAAGATTTGGAGGCATTACTTGTATGGGGAGAAAGTGGAGATCTTTACGGATCATAAAAGCCTTAAATATTTCTTCACTCAAATGGAACTCAACATGCGACAACGACGTTGGCTTGAACTGTTGAAAGATTATGATCATGCCATCCAATACCATCCTAGAAAAGCGAACGTGGTAGCTGACACATTGAGTAGAAGATCATTTGCGGGTACGAGTGCAATATTGACAACGCAAAGGCCCATTTTGTGTGACTTGCAAAGGATATAAATAGAGTTAAAGACTTCAAGGACCCATGTGATGATGGCGAATATACGAGTAGAACCGAATTTAATTGATAAGGTTAAAGCTGATCAAGCTACAGACCCGGAGCTGATGCGTATGAGGAAGAAAGTGCAAGAAGGTGCTATGCCGAAAGCAAGAATCGATGAAGAAGGAATACTTCGAGTCAACTCCAGACTTTGTGTTCCTAATGACCCTGATTTAAAGTATAAAATCATGATGGAGGCGCACAACACACCATTTTCAATCCATCCTGGGAGTACCAAAATGTATCATAATCTTCGACATAGATTTTGGTGGGGCAATATGAAGAGAGAGATAGCGTTGTTTATCTCAAGGTGTCTAACGTGTCAACGAGTCAAGGTGAAGCATCAAGTACCAAAAGGTTCTTTGCAACCACTTGAAATTCCAGAATGGAAGTTGGAGTACATTACCATGGATTTCGTTATCGGTCTTCCTAAGGTTTCACAAGGTATAGATGTGATTTGGGTCATTGTTGATAGATTGACCAAGTCTACTCATTTCTTACCGATACGAGAAACTTATTCACTTGACCTTCTTTCTCGTATATACATAAACAAGGTTGTTAGATTGCATGGTATGCCAGTATCCATAGTTTCTGATCGAGACCTAAGATTCACTTCAAGATTTTGGGTTAGTTTGTAAAAAGCTATGGGCACGGATTTACGATTTAGCTCGGCATATCATCCTCAGACGGACGGGCAGTCGGAGAGGACGATTCAAACTCTTGAAGATCTATTAAGACTCTGTGTCATTGACTTCAAGGGAAGTTGGGACAAGTTCTTACCATTGGAGGAGTTTTCCTACAACAACAGTTATCAAGCAAGTATTGGCAAGAATCCATTCGAGGCGTTGTATAGAAGAAAGTGTCGTTCTCCAGTATGTTGGGATGAGGTGGGTGAAGCAACGTTGTTAGGACCGGAGTTGGTACGTATGACTACGGAAAAGATTCAAAAGATCCAGCAACGTATAAAAACCTCACAAGATCAACAAAAGAGTTATGCTGATCTTCATCGAAAGGGCGTAGAATTCGATATTGGAGACCATGTGTTGTTACGTATTGCTCCATGGAAAGGAGTTACGAGATTTGGAAAGAGAGGAAAGCTCAATCCTCGATTCATTGGCTCATTTTTAATCCTCGATCGAATAGGAACTGTGGCCTATAGACTCGCTTTACGGCTAAGTATGTCTCGTGTTAATAACGTTTTTCACATATCCATGTTACGTAAATATGTGGAAGACCCGAACCACATTATTGAACTAGAACCAGAAGAAATAGCGGAAGATTTAATGTATGAAGAGGTTCTTGTTCAAATCTTGGATAAGAAGGAACATATTCTACGCTCCAAGGTTATACCTCAAGTCAAAGTTTTGTGGAGAAACCACGATCTTGAGGAAATGACCTAGGAGTTAGAATCTGAAATGAAGTTAAGGTATCCTTACCTCTTCGAAATACCAGGTACGTACCCTAATTTCGAGGGTAAAATTTCATAAGTAGGGGAGGTTGTAAGACCCCAACTTTTTGAATAAAGATGAATTTTCTATAAATATTATTTTTGAATATTATGGAGTGAAAATGATATAATGTTATAGTTGTGGGTAATATTTATAAATTTTGCAAAGTACGCAAGTTGTTATATAATATTCAATTGGTCGGGGAATATTCATTTTAAACAGGAAATATTCGTACGACGGCACAATCATTGGTGGACCCCACAACAGAATTATTGTCGGATTGAGAAAATGACAAAAATATTTTATTGAAAATAACGACGGAAGTTTTGCCATTAATATTGTTGAACTACTCGGTAGTAAAAGTATAGTAATACGTGTGGTTGCATAGTAGCACACGGTATTGATTATTGATGCTTATGTGATTAGTCACTCAGTTTTATTTTATTGGTATTATTTATGTAATAAAACAGAAAAGCTTTTTATATAAAACAGAATACTTTTATAAATTTATTCATTTTATTAGGATAATAGTAAAATCTTTTTATATAAAATAGAATACTTTTATAAAATTATCTGTTTTATTAGACAATAATTAGAATATATTATATTTTATTATGCATAGTGATTGCATAGTGTCTGCATAGTGTTTGCATAGTAAAATCTTTTATAAAGTTATTCATCTTATTATATTATAAATAGAATATACTAAATTTTATTTAAAAGATTTTGCTTTAAATATGGACCGTCAGATAAAAGTAAATCAATCTGGACCGTTCATGAATTAGTTACTATGCAGTCCATTTTTCTATAAATAGAAGTTCATTCCTTCATTATTTCTTACGAATTCACTAAAACTCTAGAGAGATAAACTATAGAGAGAAAGAAGAAAAGTATTTTGCTACTTCATTGCTCATATATCCAGTACTCTTCTTCTTAAGGTAGGGAATATTATTTGCTGTACTCATAAGGGGTATTATTTCTTTTGTATTCATGAAGAGAACTTCTGTTATTCCATTATTTATTATTCTGTTAAAATAACCGGTATACGCGGGCTACCCTATACTTGGTGAAATTCTTCTGTTATTCCATTCGTTATTATTCTGTTGGAATATCCTGTCTGTGCGTTTTATGCCAGACCTGATTTCGTCTTTATTATTCTGTTGGAATATCATGTCTGTTGCCTGTAGTGCATAGATGGACTTGGTATGATTATGACCAGGGATTATTCGGTATAATCATGACCGTAATGTTACAAATGATGTGGTAAAATTCCTCATTGGCCCGTAGTGCATTGATGGATAGTTGTTGGCATGATCATGATCATTGATGAATACACGAATTTCCTTGGCCCGTAGTGCATGGATAATTTGTGGTCGTGATACTAAAGAATATCCTTGGCCGTAGTGCAGGGGTGATTCGGTGATGTGAATTATTTATTAAGCTGAGTCCCAGCGATAAAAGTGATGAAAAACCTTTTAAATCATAAAAGATAGTAGATTTTATTCTCTACTTTACTCTTTTAATGGATTGCTTGTTCCGCTGCAGTTAAACTTGATGTTGTTATATTTTATCAGTTCAACACTGTTGAAGGCTAATGATAATTTATTTTGCATTATCTTAGTCATAATATTTCTTACTGGGATAGTTGAGCTCACCCTTTCTTTCACTGTTCTCTGTTGGGCTTCGGCACAGAAACGCACAGTTGAAATTAAAATTTTAATGCAATTTCCGAAACCCTAAAACAGGATCCATGCGAAAATCAATTAATTCAGAGGTTTAGAGATTATACCAGATATAAACAAAAACGAGAATCTGAAACCGACTGCGCCTCGAATCTCCAACGCAATACAAACCGATTGCGCCTCTACGGTATCCACACGAACGCCGCACGAACCGTCGAACGATTCTGCAATAAGAAGGACTTGCGGTACTAGCCACCAAAAGGAATGGATTTTTGAAACTGTTTTTTTTCTCTAGTCTCTCTCTAAGAGCGGCTAGGGTTTTTCTATTCTGATATCTTACCCTAAGTAGCTACTATATATCATATATATAGTAGTTAAAAGGAATTAATCAAAATCAAAACCTAATTATATAAAATCCGAATATATATATATATATATATATCTTAATTAAGTCTTACTTAATTAATATACATATATACAAATTCTCCTTTTAATTTAAATTCGTGATTTAAATACTATTAATCATATTAATATATTTAAATCCTTAAAATTTAAATTAATTCCCTTTTAAATAACGTTCTATGTGTGTGACCCTATAGGTTATTATTATGTTGGCAATAATTTTAAAATCATATTATAAAATTATAAACAGTGAGTGGCATCTAGTAATGCATCACTGCTACCCAAGTAATAATAAGATCGATGATTCGATGCAACCTTTTTGTGACCAATGTTTCAATACAATTTAATCCTTTTAACCTTAATATCCTAGATTAAACTCGAGTCATGGAATGTGTCATACTCTTCATAATTTAATCTGAGTTTTCTTGATCAATGAGTAGATTATATGAAACAAATCACTATTTGAGCATGGCCATGCATTTCATAGTCCTACTCAATCAAGAGGCCTATGGATATCACCCATAATATATAGGATGGTTAAATTCCATCTAGATCACTCATATTTCTCACATGATTAATGATGAACCCAATAATCACCTTTATAGTCCACCCGATTAAAGGTGACATTTGATGATATCAAAGTACATAAATTCTCGTGTAGTAATATAGCGATTTCAGGTCAGAGGACCATTACATCATTGTCACTATGAGAATTGCTAATGACACTTCGCATAATGCTCCATATAGAATTCTCATGGTGGGTTTGTCCAGTACATCGTTCTCTAACATGTACCTATGCATTGACTTAATATCTCATATATTTATGACCAATGAGATTTGGTCATCAGTCAATCCACATACTAGTCTCAATGCATCATTGTTGTCCCATCAACAATGATACTCGACTAGGGACATTTAAGAACACTGATATTAATGGTAATATATAATCTCATGTTCAAGTCACATACTTGAAACTATATAATTTGTATCACTGTTCTAAGGAATTTTATTATGTTAACAATTATATTACGCAGTAAATAAAACCATAATAAAATCATATATTTATTCAATCAAATATAAAATCAAAACGTTAAGCAATTATATCAAATAATTGGCCTCTAGGGCATAAACTCTAACAGTTCTCTTCAAGAAATAACAACGTAGTTGGGACGAGTCGGGGAACGGAGTGATGGTCCGGATGATAGTATTAGCTAGTAGTCCTCACTATTCTGTTAAATAGTGTGATAATAAATATAATGAGGACTTATTCTAAGAGTGGATATTATCTAGAAGACAGTATTTGTATTTAAACTCACAGCTCTCTTGTTGTATAATTAAGATTGTATTTATATTCTGTACCATGTATTTGGCGACTCAGAATAGGAGATGTATACCTATTTTGGGGGTGTCACAATCAGCAAGTTAATTTTCAGTAGGGATATATTATAAAGATATAGTTCCATTTTGCACATGATCCCTGATGAAGTGATACCTTATTTCTATATGTTTAGTCCTAGAATGCATAACAAGATTATGAGTTATTGTTATGGCACTTGTGTTATCACAGTGAATGGGAATAGATTTGAAATCAAACTCATAGTCAGCTAGCTGATTTCTCTTCCATAGGATCTGAGCACAGCAGCTGCTAGTAGCAATGTATTCAGCGTCTGCAGTTGAAGTAGACACTGAGTTTTGCTTTTTACTAAACCAGGACACAAGTCTGTTTTCTAGCAATTGACAGGTGCCACATGTACTCTTTCTATCTATTTTGCATTTTGTAAAATCAACATCTATGAATCATATTAGTTCAAATGAGGATTCCTTGGGGTACCAAAGCCCCAAGTAAGGTGTACCCTTGAGATACCTGAAAATCCTCTTTACAACAGAAAAATGTGACTCTTTAGGGTTAGCCTAAAATCTAGCACATATGCATGTTGCAAACATTATGTCTGGTCTAATGGCAGTTAGGTATAAAAGAGAGCCTATCATACCTCTGTATTGAGTGATATCAATACTTTTACCTTTCTCATCATTGTAAAGCTTGGTTGTAGGAGCAATTGGTATTTTCATGGGAGAGGCTGATTCCATGCCATACTTTTTCAGTAAGTCCTTGATGTACTTGGCTTGGTTTATAAAAATTCCTTCATCAGTCTGCTTTACTTGCAGTCCAAGGAAGAAATTCAGCTCACCCATCATGCTCATTTCAAACTTACTCTGCATTAGCTTAGAGAATCTCTTGCATAACTTTTCGTCAGTAGAACCAAAAATAATATCATCAACATATATTTGAACTATTAAGACTATATCCTTATGATTTCTAAGAAACAATGTGGTATCTACTCTACCTTTAGTGAACCCATTTTCAATTAAGAAGTTAGTCAGTGTTTCATACCATGCTCTAGGTGCTTGTTTAAGACCATATAAAGCTTTATCTAATCTATAGACATAATTAGAAAGAGATGGGTTGATGAAACCTGGAGGTTGCTCTACATAGACTTCTTCTTGGAGTTCTCCATTTAGAAATGCACTATTGACATCCATCTGAAAGACTTTGAACTTCATGTGGCCAGCAAAGGCAAGAAAGATTCTTATGGCTTCTAGTCTGGCAACAGGTACAAATGTCTCATCGTAGACGATACCTTCTTCTTGAGAATAGCCCTTTGCAACTAATCTTGCCTTGTTTCTAGTTATGACCCCATCTTCATCCATTTTTTTCTGAAGACCCACTTAGTTCCAATGACAGGATGACTCTTTGGTCTTGGTACCAATCACGATACTTCGCTTCGTTCAAATTGGTTGAGTTCTTCCTGCATGGCTTCTATCCAACTAGAATCTTCCATAGCATCCTCTATCTTCTTTGGTTCTATTTGTGATAGGAAGCTTAGATAAAAGCATTCATTCTGAGTAGCAACTCTTGTTTTGACTCTAGCACTCGGATCTCCATTGATTAGATCTTGAGTGTGATCTCTGGTCCATCTGTTACCGGTTGGGACATCTGTCCTGATGCTTTCTTATCTTAAGTCTTCAAGATCTATTTCTTCTTCTTGGTGTGGAGGTTCACTGTCTTGCATAGATCTCTCTACGATCATATTCTCATACTCTACGATTTCACTGTCTGGCACTACGATCGTAGTGTTGAGCTCGATGACTTCATTCATAGTGTTTGCACTATCGGTCATAGTGTCTTGAGGCACTATTTTTTCTAAGTCAGTTTCATCAAAGATGATGTGTATTGAGACTTCAACATTCAGTGTCTTCTTGTTGAACACTCTGAGAGCCTTGCTGTTTATGGCATATCCAAGAAAGATCCCTTCGTCTGATTTGGGCTGGAATTTTGTCAGATACTGCTTTCCATTGTTGAGAATGTAGCATGCACAGCCAAAAATATGAAAGTAGCTGACACTTGGCTTTCTTCCTTTCCACAGTTCGTAGGGCATCTTCTTGATCGTAGAGTGTATCAGTGACTTGTTCTGTGTGTAGCATGCAGTTTTGACAGCTTCTGCCCATAAGTATTCAGGCAGATGTGCTGCTTCAAGTAGAGTTCTTTCAGCCTCTATCAAAGTTCTGTTCTTTCTTTTAGCTACTCCATTTTATTGAGAAGTTCATGGAGCTTAGAAGTTATGACTGGTCTCATTGTCTGTGCAGAATTGGTCCATTTCTGAGAAGTCGAATTCTCTGCCTTGATCACTCCTTATGGCCTTGATTTTTTCTCCTTTCTCGTTCATCACCAGTCTGAACATCTTGATTAATTGAGAGCTCGTTTCATCCTTTGAAGTTAGGAAGAATACCCATGTGAATCTGGTGTAGTCGTCGACTATAACTAAAGAGTACCTTTTTCCCCCAAGACTAGTTGTTGGGATTGGCCCAAAGAGATCCATATGGAGTAACTGCAAGGGCTTGTCAATAGAGTTGGCAGTCTTGCTCTTGAATGAGCTTCTGGTTTTCTTTCCAAGCTGACAGGCATTGCATGGCCTTTCCTTCATGAAGTTGAACTTGGTTAGGCCAACTACTAGGTCTTTTGATGTCAGTTTGGACATGCTTTTGAAGTTTAAGTGAGACAACCGTCTATGCCATAGCCAGCTCATTTCTTCAGATGCTTTTGCCAGAAAACATATTGTCTCATCTGAGCTTAGTTAACTAAGATCCATTGTGTAGACATTTCCTTCTCTTTTCCCGATAAACTTTATAGCAGATGTCTTCAAATCTCTGACTTAACATTGGTTGTTGAGGAATGTCACTTGATGACCCTTGTCGCGGAGTTGACTGATGCTTAGAAGGTTGTGTTGCAGACCTTCTACATATGCTACCTTGCTGAAAGATACTGCACCATTGCCAGTAGAGCCATATCCTCTTGTCTTGCCCGAGCCGTTGTCTCCAAAGATGACTAAGGGACCCTCCTTTTCCATGTAGTTAGATAAGAGGGCTTTGTTCCCGGTCATGTGCCTTAACATCCACTGTCCAGATACCATGTAATGATCGTCGTGGAGCTTTTTTCCTGTCAACATATTGAACCTTTATTTTGGTACCCATATTTGCATGGGTCCTTCTTTGTTAGTGCCTTTGGGGACCCAAATCTGTTTAATCTTAGGTCTCACATGCATGAAATTATAATAACACTTGGCAGCCTTGTGATCATATTTATTGCATATAAAACACCTAGTATGATGCATGCCAGTGTGTGTATGATGATTCATCCTCCATTTGGACGTCTGTGGTTCTTTAATTATCCTTCTATTAAACCGATTCTCATTTTTCCACGTGTACTTGGATTTCATAAATAGTGATGAGTGTGCCTTACCTCTACTGTACCTTCCCAGTTGATTCGTAGAGTTGGTCATAGTTGACTCTACGATTCTTCGAGGTTGGTGAGTAGAGGTTAAGTTGCACTTCTCTTTTATGAACCCCAGACCAGCATGAGATCCTTTACTCCTATGAGTAAGTATGGAGACAGTAGGACAAGGTTGAACTTCTTCTTCCTTCTGAGAGGATTTCACAAAGGTAATGCTTCTATTGAAACTTGAGGCATTACTAGTGCTAGTTTCCTTTGTCTTTTCCACACAAGGCTCTGAGATGGATTCCCCAAAGCCTAGGCCTGTTTTGTCGAATGTGCTTCTCTGACTAGAGAGCAGGCAGTCCATGGATGATGAGGATTTGTTCCATGTAGAGATAGTCTTTTCTAGATCCTCAATTTTAGAGGTTAGATTAGACTCTCTTTGTGCATTGAGTGTGTTTGTCTGTTTTAAGGTCTGATTCTTAGCCTCAAGCTTAGAGAGAAGATTAGTACTTAGAAGGGTTGTTTCAAGCTCTCCTTGTACTTTCTTCTTCTCCTCTTGAAGAAGTGAATGATCCTTAGACAAAACTCTGAAACGCTTCATATATTGATGTTGATCAATGGTTATGCCATGCAGTGCAGTTCTTAAGTCATTTATATCTACATCAGATGAGTTAAAGTCAAATACCTCATCGAGACTTACATCATGTATGTTGAGGTTTTGTTTGTCCTTTGCATGTTTGGCCATTAGGCACATATTGGCTATTTGTGGTTCTTCTTCATCGCTGGAGTCAGCATTGGAGTCATTATCTGAGTCACTCCACGATCCTCCAGCTACCAGGCCTTTATCTCTCTTTTGAGGCCTTTTGTTTCCTTTGTATTCCTTCTTTCCATGCTATTTTTTCTTTAGTTCTTCTTTTAGAGGTTTGTTGCAGTTGGCAATGAAGTGGCCAGGCTTCTTCCAGTTGTAGCACAGATCATTTATTTGTTCCTGGCTGCTGTAGTTGCTGACCTTCTTTGGCTTGCTGGTTTTTCCTTGACGCATGAACCTTCTCAGTCTTTTTACCAGTATAGCAAGGTCTTCATCATCGTCTTCATCATAATCAGAGTCAATCTCAGTGTTGACCTTTGATGCACTTTCAGTTCCCTTGAGAGCAACACCCTTATCCTTCTTTCTTCCTTCTGATAGGGTTTTAGCTCGTTGAGTAAGCTCCAGTACGTAAGTCAGGAGATTTCCATACAGCTGTTGAACTATCATCTCGTGAAGATTCTTTGACTCTCTTATAGCAGTGGTTTTGGCATCCCACTTGCTCGGTAGGGCTCCATGAACTTTATGATCAGATCTTTGTTAGGATAGATCTTCCCATATGTTCGTAGAGAGTTGAACAGAACGTTGAATCTTTCATAGGTTGCAGTCACGTTGTCTCCTTGAACATGAACGAACATCTCATACTGCTGTGTCAGGAGAGATTATTTATTTTCTCTAACTTCTTCAGTTCCTTCGTGCATGATCAACAATGCTTCCCAAACCTCCTTAGCTGTTTTGTTGTTGATAACGTTTTCAAACAGATCGTCTTCTAAGGATTAGAACAGGATGTTCTTAGCCTTTTTATCAAGTTGGACAGCTCTTTTCTCGTTGTCTGTCCACTCTTCTTTAACCTTGATTTGCATTCTGTTTAGATCGTCAGTGGTTGGTGCAAGCGTCGTTGGAATATAGGGCCCATTTTGAACAGTCTCAAATAGATCTTCATCTATTGAGTCCATGTAAGCTTGCATCCTGACTTTCCAGTTTGCAAATTTATCCTTGTTGCACATTGGTGGCTTGTTGCCTCCTCCAGTTCTAGATTCGCTTGGTACGTGTGTCATTGGATCTACTAAATCTTGTAAGCTATATAATAGAACCTACTCTGATACCAATTGTTAGTTCCTAGTTAGCACAATAGTTATCTAGAAGGGGGGTTGAATAGATATTTAAAAAATCTTTTCGTTTTAAACTTGTTCTTTAATGATGATTAAAACTTACCAAATTTTATGTTTGTTTTAATCTTCGTTACAAAGCAGTGGAGTTATGAGAGTGAGACAATTATAGTATGAATGTAAAAGACACAATCGTTTTTAAGTGGTTCAGAGCACTTAAACCTCTTAGTCCACTCTTCTACTCAACGAGTAGGATATCCACTAAGGATGTCTTTTACAACTTCTGAATCACACAGATCCTTCTAGACCAGCAATCTAGGAACTTCTTAGTTCACTCTTGAACTCTTCAAGTCCAGCAGACTTGACTTTCTTACAGTTCACTTAGAACTCTTCAAGTCCATCAGACTTGGTTATAATCTTCAGTTGATTGATAGATGTTGAGTTCTTGATGGATGCTACTCAGTCGCTGTTTAAGCACTTGTTTGAAAGAATTGAGTAGCTGAGCAAGCTTTGCAATATCTCAGATCGTAGAGTTGAGCTTTGAGAGTTCTTCACGTTGTTTGTTCAATGCTTGCTTAGTTCTCTCTCATATGTCTGATCAGCATATATGCGATCTTGAAAACTATCCGTTGGATCCATCCGTTGAGGCATTAAATGCATTTGACTTTTCTGATCTTTGATGGAGACATTTCTGCACATCTTCTGAAACTGCATTCTGGCCCACTGACACAGCAGACTGCTTTCTCACCTAACACCTGAAAAGGTGTTTTGCCCCCTTACCAATGGTACATTCCTTAGCTTCTTCAATATGCTTCTTTGTTGCATACTAAGGATATTTCATATTACTTTGGGACTGATGAGTACTGCAATGTCTAGAATCCATTCCTCATATGTTGGAATTTGTCTTCACACATATCATGAGGCTCGACGTTTTCTGACATAAGACAGATGCTCTACGATTCAGATCGTAGTATCTTATCATATTGGTGCCTGGTCTGATGCTATCAGCCGAGAGCACTACGATTCTTCTTAAACCTCTGCACACTACGATCTTCACTTACTCGTGTTGTTACTCTACGTTTCTGAGAGCACACTATGATCGTTGACTTGTAAACTCCATGTTTCCTTCAGCACACTACAATCGTTGAGATGGCTCGGTAAACGTTGGGACCACTCTACGATTTTCGAAGAGTCCCTTCAAGGCAGACACACTACGATATTCGAAGCTCTACGTTTTATGCCTTGACTTCTGCAATGTTGATCAGATGATGCACTACGATTTCTTCGAAGCCTATCTATTACATCTCAAGATCAACCTAACAGCGTTGATCTTTCTATCTATACATTCTATTACAGAATGATACACGTTAAGAGCTTAGATCAACCTAACAAATTTTATCAATCACTAAGTCCTCGTAAATATCTTACTTGAAGGAATTTACAAATAATCATGAGCATATACATCAAAACATCAAATCATAATATGCATTCTCCTAACAATATTTACCTTCCATAAACTACATTTAGAAATTAATGATTATGAGACAAATCTCATTGGTTATGTCAACATCAAATAGGGAGAGATTGTTGGGTATGGCATATTTAAATTTGATGTTGAAAGTAAATAATCATGCTTATATGTAAAGTCCTTCAAAAAACATATGTGCAAGGACTTAGATTATAGATAAAAATTGTTAGGTTGATCTGTACTTGATGATAAACATCATGTAAATGAATGTATGAAGAAAATATCAAATCAGTTGGGATGATCTATTTTGAGATGTAATAGATAGGCATCAGTAGAATAGTAGTTTGTCGAGCCAACCGAGGGATTGCAGAAACCAAGGCAGAATCGTAGAGTATCAAGCAAGTTGCTACAAAATCGTAGTCTACTTTGGAGGACCACACTCAGAATCGTAGAGTTGGTACAAACGCCTACCGAACCAAATCAAGAATTGTAGTCTGTTCTCGAAAGCGTAGAGCCTGCAAATCAGGCAAGCAAAGATCGTAGTCTATCAGTGCTTAAGAGAAATCGTAGTGTTCTCCTCCATTAGTCTAAATCAAGCATGAATGTGAAAAGACACCACGATCATGATCATCTGTCAGCATCAGAAGCATCGAGCTTTGTACATTTGTTGAAGAATAAAATACAACAAATGAGGAATGGATTATAGACATTGAGACTATCGGAAATCCCAAAGACCCAACACTCATCCTTAGTATATAACGAAGAAATGTATTGAAGAAGCTAAGGAAAGTAATACATGTCAGCTGAAAACACCTTTTAAGGTGTTAGGTATGATAGCAATCTACCGTGTCAGTGGGTCAGACGACTGAACAGAAGATTTCCAGAATGTCACCATTAGTGCTCAGAAATGTCAAATACAATTAATGCTTCAATGGATGCCTTCAAACGAACATATTTCAAAGGCACCTTATATACAAATCAGATGCAGATGCAAGAATGCAAACAAGTATTCAACGAAAAGCTGAAGAACACTCAAATGCCAAACTCTACGATCTGTAAAGAAAGCTTGATCAGCTACTCAGTTCTTTTGAACACGAGCTTAACGGTAACTGAGTAGCACAACTCAAGAACTTGACTCTAATGAAGTGAAGTAAGAAGTTCCAAGTCTGTTGGACTTGAAGAGTTCTAAGTGAACTAAGAAGTTCCAAGACTGCTGTTCTTGAAGGAATCTAAGTGATTCGAAGATTGTAATTACATCCTTAGTGGATTTCCTAAAGAGTGGACTAGGAGCCTTGAATGAGCTGAACCACTTAAAAACACTGTGTCTTTTATATTATTGCTATAACTGCTATATTTGTCATAACTGCTTATCATCTATTAACTTGGTTTATCTTAAAGGGAAACAAACAAATCTCAAATTTTGTTGTGATTAAATCATTAACAAATCTAAAAAGTATTTGTAAAAGAAATTTTTATAATATCTATGCAACCCCCCTTCTAGATAACTATTGTGCCTCTAGGAATTAACATAAGAGTTTTAAGGTATTTAAAATACACTCAAACCTTTGAATTAAACTACTCAAGATATCAAGCAGTACTCGAAGGATACTGTGATGTGAATTGTATATTAGATACAAAAGACTCTAAATCCACAAGTGGTTTTTTGTTTACACTAAGTGGAGGAGCAATATTATGGAAATCTTCTAAATAAACATGCATTGTTCGATCAACAATGAAATATGAGTTTATTGTATTAGATAAGGCTGGAGAAGAAGATGAGTGGCTTCGTCACTTTTTAGAAGATATTCCTATATGGCCTAAACCTGTGATGCCTATTTGTATCCATTGTGATAGTCAATCGGCAATTGGAAGGGCATAGAGTCACATGTGTCGACGTCGAGATTTTTTGATGTCCCTTTCCGTTAATTGTTCTATAGTGTTCTCATTTTAGGTGAGATTTGTTTGAAAAAACAAGTGAAAAAGCTCCGACATGTATAATGTCGACGATTGGACTGTTAAGAGTCGCCAGTTGGTTTTTTAAATGGTTGTAACAACACAACTGAGAAAAGGTTTTCACATTGACCCAGTGATGTGACACTGCTAAACGGGTCGGTGAAATCGAGATTCATTAGGGTCCGGGGACTTGGTTATGCGGAGGGAAGGTGTTAGGCACCCTTGACATACGTGTTACCACGGTGACCACCACTTTTCAAGAAAATATTATCTGAATGTGTGTGTGTGTGGGTCAATGTGCTGTTATTTGGAAGTAGTGCGAGGCCTCGTTCGCACCTATATACACAGGGTTTGAATTTATGCAAAAATTCAGTTTTAAGCAAGATATGGCAGTGATGTTTTATAAAAGAGGTTTTTCAAACCCTGATGCTCAATAGTAATTGAGACCTTTTACACTCCCATTTTTATTAAGTGTTCGGCTTGATTGATTTTATTTTTATGAATGCGAGGTATCCGTATGAAAATAATGTACAAAATAATGTCGACTTCCTCGTGGGTATGGAAACCATCTGAGGAAATTCAGACATTGCAGAATAATTTACAATCTGCTTACAGCTGAAAATGTCCATCACGGAAACCGAATCTAGATCTAATAGGCTGAATCTGTGATCACATGATTCCTAAGCGCACAGGATACTGCAATTTGTATGAAAGCAGTAAGCAGGTATATATGTAAAAGCAGTAAATATATATATATACAGACAGGATCACCAACCACGAAGCACCTCCATGGGGGATCAGAAATGTAAATAAAGCTGTAAAAGCTATCAACTGCCACGAAGGAAACTCCAGGCAGGACGAAACATAAATAAAGCTGTAAATACAGTCAACCGCCACGAAGGAAACTCCAGGTGGGATGAAATGTAAATAAAGCTGTAAAAGTGATCAACTGCCACGAAGGAAACTCCAGGCAGGACGAATATATATATATATATATATATATATATATATATATATATATATATATATATATATATATATATATATATATATATATATATTATAAAAGTAGAGTAAACGTACCGGATGTAAAATCCAGGTTCATCGAACAAATTTTGACAACAGTTCATATTTATAAATAGATATATATACAAAAGCAAAGTAAACGCACCGAATGTAAAATCCAGGTTCATCGAACAAAGTTCAACCACAGTTCATATATATAAATATATATATATATATAAGCGAGTAAACGCTCCAGACCGAAGTCTAGGCTCATCAAACAAAGTTCGACACACAGTTAATATATGTATATATATATATATATATATATTAAAGCAAATAAACGCTCCAGACCAAAGTCTAGGCTCAATCGAGGCATAACTCGATAATGTTAGTTAATATATATACATATATATAATATATATATATATATATATATATATATACAAGCTGAAATAAAACCACGGACCAAAGTCCGAGCAAATGCGCGCAACACGACTCTCAACGTGATGAAGGGTGTGTGCAGAGATGAAGAGAAAGACTCTAAAGTGTGTGAGAAGGCTTACAGTTGACTGCCAAAGAAGACTTCTATATCTTTAGAGTGGGTAAACACTGGCTTTTGTAGGTACACAAGGGCTATATATGAGCTCACAGGTGTTTAAAATGAGAAAGTACACTGCATGGGGTGAGTACAGAGCAAACTGGACAGGGCTTCCTCGTCATTTTCTCTTGCAAAATGGGCAGCCCAAGCCCTTTATTTATAGGCAATTTAGCCATAGGTGTACCTGCGGCTGGGCCGTAGGTGTACCAGAGGCAACCCAGGTGGGCCCGAGTTTTTCTGGTCGGGTCGTCTCAAAGTACGTGCACTCGGGCACTGTAATGTCCACTCGAACTTTAAGAAGTGCAATCTGGGCTTCCGTTTGAGGTATACAGGACCTATTTCGGACCTCCGTTATCGAGAGTTGTACGATGGCATGGGATTAGAGTTTGTATGAAGTTATTGAAGATGGGACGATGCCCGCCGGTCTTCAAGCTTCAACTTTCATCCGTTACCCCGCACAATAGTCACTCGGGATTGGTTAGTCTTGTGGGACATCGTTGGGTAGAGATGTTAAGATGACGTGGCATGACATCGTGTTGGCTAGATGACGATGTTGCCCCTCATCAGTGTTATTGCCGGATTGGGCTGATAAAGCAGACGTTGCTCAGACTTCGCTGAGATTGGACTGCTGCAATTATTGAAGGTCCTCATTGTCATCTTTGAGGTGTGCATATCTTCCCGATGTTATTGTCGGGTTGGTATAGTATATCTCGTTATGAGCGCCAAGATTGAAGCTGGTCGCATTTAAAACAAGCATTTTCGGGGTTATCTCTGAAACTGCATTCCTTGGGGTTTTCACCAAGGTTGGTGGCTATTCCCATGGTCGAGATTGAGACTGGATACCTCGGAGTTATCTCCGAGATTAATTGGTCTTCTCCAGTGTGAGTTCCGGTATTGGGTCTGCACGCCTCGGGGTTATCTCCAAGGTTGGATTTGTTACTCCCAGTGTGGGCTCCGGGGTTAATGCTGAACTTTTGGTATGTATATGGATTGTCTTTCAGGGTTCCCTTTTAAAAGACGAATCTGTCCTCCTGCAATGTTAGTGACAGTAGTACAGAAAATTTCGAGTGTCTCCAACATGTATAATGGTAAGTCTAGACATATTCTTCGTAAACACAATACCATAAAACAATTTCTCTATAATGGCATTATGACTATTGAGTACATAAAGTCTAAAGAAAATATAGTGGATCTGTTGACTAAAGATTTGACTAGAGAGCAAGTAAAAATAACTTCGAGGGGAATGGGTTTAAAGCCTATGAACAAGGATTGTCATGATGGAAACTCAACCTAGTTGACTGGAGATCCCAAGATCTAGGTTCAAAGGGACAACTAAATTGTGAATGATTCAACCAAATCACTATGAATAAATTAACTTCTTCTGCTCATTCCTATGATACGAGATGGTGATACCTGCAGCGGTTACATGATAAGCTATGCTTTTAATAATTTTTAAATCTTGATAAACAAGTGGAGTATAGCAAGATACTCTTATTAAGAATCACCTATATGAGTCTGAACTGGGTCAATTCGATGATAATGATAAGGCTATACTTCTCTAAAGCACTCATAAATCCGGGATTGTTTGGGATCAAAATGAACAAAATCATGAGAACCAAATAATGTTTGAAAAGATTTTGTGTGAATGATTATTGTCTCGTTTTACACAAACGGTTGGATAGTTTAAGACATTGCATTCACTGGACAACTAGTAAACCCGTTAGTCTTTCACAAGGGAAGGTTCAAAGCCAAAAACTACCTCTCTCTATATAGATGATTTCCAATTTTATCTCTCTCTCAGAGTCTGCATAACATTTGCATAAGGCTGGTAGTCAATTTCATTAATGTGGGGGATTGTTAGAATTTGAGCCTAAATTAATATGGGTGTCATTAATTATTTGTAATAATTTCACATATTAATGTATTCTACTCCACGAGTATATTAAATTAAGTATTTGAAATCTCAATTTTATGGAGTAATGAATGAAAAATTAACTCCCAAAGATCACTGTGACAACCCCAAAATAGGTCCATTCCATCCAACCCATTCTGAGTCGCCAAATACATGGTACAGAAAACAACTACAACTTTATTACAACAATTGTCGTGCAAAATACAACAACACATATGCTGTGAGTTTGTATACAAATATATATCAACTGTGACTCATGTCCCAACCGTGAACAGCACCTCATAATGACACCTTACATAAAGGTATAGTCGAAAACTGTTTTAGAAATTAGAATCTTTGGGAAGTGCTCAAGGAAACCTACGTACATGGGAGGCCATGCGTCTAGGTTATTATAGATATCATATGGCCACAGAATTATCCTTGGTTGGCCCAATAGACCCCAAAGAAAAACAAGAAGATTACTATCATATTCTTCCCAATGGCAAGTCTTCTCCTGACATATCATTATCTCAACTATCTCTAATTGAGAGTTATATTCCAAATAGACTCCAAGATCATATAGATAGTGCTGGTAGATATACTCAGCAAGTGGATGAGCACATCCATGTCTTATGATGACACGAGGTGGTATGTCATTAGACATCTTGTATGACAGTGGCAAAACACCCTTCCAAGTTAAATTCACCTCACCCTCAACATCTATAGACCACCGTTCTATTCCCTTGTTATTCCCCCGCTCGACCCAGCTACACTCGTATTACCTGAAAGGAATTGTGAAGCAAAAGGGTGAGCACAACTAGCTCAGTAAAGAATGTCATGACTAAAGATAATTAAATTATCAATAGCCTTCATCAATAATAAATCAGAGATTTAGAACATATGGTAGATGATAAAAAATTTCAACCATAGTTGCAGCGGAACGAGCAATCCATTAGAAGAGTCAAATAGACTATAAAGTCTATTATCTTCTCCATGTTAAAAGTCCACCAACAATATTTTATCCCTGTAACATCAATCAACAATTCCTGTCCACAATCACATGTATAACTCATAATCGTAATTGTTGTTCTAAATTCCTTTTCTCATTCAGGACAAAGATAATTTTCATCACCTGTCTTTACCTGAAATATCAAAGATCATGGTTATACCAAATCACAGTTCCTGTTCATAATCATACTAATAAATTCATCTTTGCACTACGGCCAAAGATATACATCAATAAGTCATCTTTGCACTACAGGCCAAAGATATTCAACAACAGGTCATCTTTGCACTACAGGCCAAAGATATTCATCAACAAGTCATCTTTGCACTACAGGCCAAAGATATTCATATCTCAAAGAAATACATAATCATTTCAGAATTTATATAAACCATAATTATAACCATATATGTTGATCAATTCACCTTTGCACTTAAGCTAAAGATATTCAATTATAAATTCAATGGTCATGATCATACCAGTCACAATTCAACTTTTCACTATTGGCCAAAGAGAACCCTAGTCATGATCATACTAATAATCTACCCATCTTTACACTCCAGTGAAAGAGAATTTCAACATCGGGGTTATAAAAATGTTATATATGATAATAAAATCAATATAATCAATATATAGTTTTAATCTCCAGAGTAATATTCATAAATCAACTATAATTTGGTTAGAAAAAGAAACCAATTTTGTCATGAATAGTAACTCATGAATAGTAACTTCGTGAATAGTAACTCGTGAATAGTAACTCATGAATAGTAACTTCGTGAATAGTAACTCGTGAATAGTAAACTCGACTCAAAAAGGTAGAAATTCCACAATAAAATTCATACCAATATTTCAGTATAATGATATTGAAAGAATAATATTTTTTTAAAGCTTATAAACAATTTATTTTAATTGTTTACACTTTACTAAATAATGCATTTAATCATTCTAAAATGCCAAACTCATAAGATTTCATCACCAATAACCAAAACCCTCATCAAAAATTTGCATATACTTCATATATGATTCTCAAGGCATAAAATCATATTTTCCAATTTTCTTACTTCACATAACATATTTAATTCATTTACTCATAACTAGAATATTTTCATGAGAAATACTTAATCAGTTCCAAAAATATTTCTTTTCTAGGATTTAGCAGAATATAGTCCCATATTGAACATATATTTTTCTCAGAATTTTTAAAAGTCATTTACTATTTTTCACATGGCCAAAACCACCGAATATTTAAACATTTATCATAAATTGTACTTTTATCCAAAAATTCTGAAATTCACAGGGTATACTGATATCATATAGATGTACTCACAATAAAAATTTCATCAATTTTGGAGTTAACCACAAAGAGTTATAAGCGATTACTTTTAAAAATAGTCTTTTCTCATAAAATCCATAACTCTTAATCTATACATCCAACAACCGCCATTTTTGGACACAATCTACAAAACTCATCAAAATATCATTTCAAATTTTTCCAGAATTTTTGAAGGTTCAGAAGAATTTTGAAATAATAACTCTTAAAATCCCTTATTATCCCTTACCTCAAAAGAGCAGTACCTCTGACTGGAATAACGCTGTACGAACTTGCACCGTATAGCAATACTCAAAGTATACTCAAAATACTCACAAGAATACGCTCGATAATATAGAGAGAGAAAACTTCAGTTTCTGGTGTGATTTTCAATTCTAACCTAAGCACCTATTTATAGGAAATTGCTTAGAACACCAAAGCAGAAAATTTAATTTAATATTATTATTATTATTTCTAAATTTTCCTACGTATGCCAACTGAATTTAGCCATCAACCACACATGCAAACCTTCTAGAAAAGTAATAAAAACGTTTTTCTAATTTAAATAATTTTAAACTTTCAAAAATCAATTATTTTGGAGCTTCGAAACTTCAATAATTCACAATAAATAGCCCTTTTGCTAGAAAATTCGAATCTCGCGAGTTTTTATAGGAAATTCAATTCTCTACAACTTTGCAGAAGAAAATTTTTCCAAATTCCAAACAGAAATTGACCGAAATCCATAAACAGGTGATTTTACAGGCTATAATCAAATTTTCAGTCAAGAAATAGGTCTACCGACACACAAAATCTGTGTTAAACATTTAATGCCACAAAAATACTCTTCCTCCTCATATACTCATATATCCCAAATTCATTATAAAAATATCACCATTATTATATTATTAAAATAAATTATTTTATCAGAAAAAGATAAAATATTAATTTTCAACAATTGTCACATTAAAAATTTTCTCCATCTATATCCACATAAAATCAATATTTCCCTCATCATATAAATCAATAATTTAATTATTCACAAATAATATTACAGAATCACAATACTAGCAACCAGGCCGTTCCCAGGAAAGAGGGGGCTTTCCAATAAGAATTTCTTCTTACTGGCGCGCAATTAGGTGACCAAACCTCTCCTTAGACAGAACTTTCTAGACATTGCCAATAATGTTATCTAATAATATTATTCAGATAATATGAATTATTGCTTCGATAATGAAAAATACTGTGTAGTGACAATTATTGAAACAACAGTGATATAAAATATCAATGCAGTAATTATTGAACCAATAAAATAAAATACTGAACAATAATTACTGTAACCATTATTGAGTAGTGCTTTCTTACGTAAGAGTCAATAATTGGTGCAATACCGTGTGCTACTGTGCAACAATGCGTATTACTGTGTTTTAACCACCAGGTATTCCAACAGTGTAAACGGTAACAACTACGTCGTTATTTTTAAACAACTTATATTTGTCGTTTTCTTCCTCCAATCGCTTTCCGTTATGGGGCCCACAAAAGACTGCGCCGTCGTACGAATATTCCCCGACAGAAAGAATATTCCACGACCAAACGAATATTCCCCGACAACAATGAGTATTTTATAACCACTTGCGTATTTTTGAAAAAAATTCATATATCACCCTTAACCCTTTACTGAATTGTAATTATAAGAAAAATTGAATACTTTTATTTCATAAAATTCGGGGTCTTACAATCTCCCCTCCTTATGAAATTTCGTCCCCGAAATTTACGTACCTGGTATTTCGAAAAGTTGAGAATACCTTGCTTTCATTTCAGATTCTGTTTCCCGGGTTATTTTGATTTCTCCATTGCTCATCTCCCATGATAACTTCATTTGCCTTCCTTATTTGTTGGAAAGTCATGACAACCGCTATCCCTTGAACTACTCGGTTTTGACTTGTCTGGGGCAGCATTTGGCGTCATCACTACCGTTGGAATATACTTTTCTATAGGGCATATTCCTCCCTCAACTGCCTCTTCGTACTCCTGATTCATGATCTGAATCATCAATCTTCGATCCATATCAAATTCAGGTTGACCGTTCTGTACAGGATAATTCAAAACTCGATGTTGAGTTCTCCCAATTGCTTTCCAAAAAGAGAAATTCATATCATCTATTTTAGCCTTCTTAGATCGGACATCTCTTTCCACAATATCCACGTGTCGTGTGGCTTTTACCCATGCATCACTTATTTTCACTCGTTCAGTTTTTTCTTCTTTCAGCTCAGATTCCATCTTTATCATCTTATACTCTGCCAAAGAATGCTTCTGTTCAAGCATCACATATCGGGTAACACATGCTTGAATTGTTGCATCCTTTTGCTCCACGACTGCCTGCAATTCTTCAGCCTGCTCTTCTAACTCATGAATACGATTTTGCAATTCTACATTTTGATCATAAAATACCACCAATAAACTCTCCTCAGGTACCTCTTCTTCCTCTTCTTCCTCACTCTCAGCTGTTACTTCTGCGACTATCTCGGGTGCAACTATCAATTCTTCACTCACCACATGGATATCTCTAATTCCTTCTTCGTCTGTCATCACATTAGTGATTAGAGGTATCCCAACAGTCTCATTCACTCCATTGTTAGCATTCTCAGCTGCCATTCTCAAATACTGCCATAAAACAAGGGTTAATTAAGCAAATTAACATATCACATAATATCCGTATATTATGATCGACCAATAATTAAGCTTAGGTAGGACATACTAGCGAAGGATTTACTCATCTCTCCCCTCCTAGTTCTATTCCCCGATCTCCGCCAAAGATCATATCCCTAAGCTCTGATACCAACTGTGACAACCCCAAAATAGGTCCATTCCATCCAACCCATTCTGAGTCGCCAAATACATGGTACAGAAAACAACTACAACTTTATTACAACAATTGTCGTGCAAAATACAACAACACATATGCTGTGAGTTTGTATACAAATATATATCAACTGTGACTCATGTCCCAACCGTGAACAGCACCTCATAATGACACCTTACATAAAGGTATAGTCGAAAACTGTTTTAGAAATTAAAATCTTTGGGAAGTGCTCAAGGAAACCTACGTACATGAGAGGCCATGCGTCTAGGTTATTATAGATATCATATGGCCACAGAATTATCCTTGGTTGACCCAATAGACCCCAAAGAAAAACAAGAAGATTACTATCATATTCTTCCCAATGGCAAGTCTTCTCCTGACATATCATTATCTCAACTGTCTCTAATTGAGAGTTATATTCCAAATAGACTCCAAGATCATATAGATAGTGCTGGTAGATATACTCAGCAAGTGGATGAGCACATCCATGTCTTATGATGACACGAGGTGGTATGTCATTAGACATCTTGTATGACAGTGGCAAAACACCCTTCAAAGTTAAATTCACCTCACCCTCAACATCTATAGACCACCGTTCTATTCCCTTGTTATTCCCCCGCTCGACCCAGCTACACTCGTATTACCTGAAAGGAATTGTGAAGCAAAAGGGTGAGCACAACTAGCTCAGTAAAGAATGTCATGACTAAAGATAATTAAATTATCAATAGCCTTCATCAATAATAAATCAGAGATTTAGAACATATGGTAGATGATAAAAAATTTCAACCATAGTTGCAGCGGAACGAGCAATCCATTAGAAGAGTCAAATAGACTATAAAGTCTATTATCTTCTCCATGTTAAAAGTCCACCAACAATATTTTATCCCTGTAACATCAATCAACAATTCCTGTCCACAATCACATGTATAACTCATAATCGTAATTGTTGTTCTAAATTCCTTTTCTCATTCAGGACAAAGATAATTTTCATCACCTGTCTTTACCTGAAATATCAAAGATCATGGTTATACCAAATCACAGTTCCTGTTCATAATCATACTAATAAATTCATCTTTGCACTACGGCCAAAGATATACATCAATAAGTCATCTTTGCACTACAGGCCAAAGATATTCAACAACAGGTCATCTTTGCACTACAGGCCAAAGATATTCATCAACAAGTCATCTTTGCACTACAGGCCAAAGATATTCATATCTCAAAGAAATACATAATCATTTCAGAATTTATATAAACCATAATTATAACCATATATGTTGATCAATTCACCTTTGCACTTAAGCTAAAGATATTCAATTATAAATTCAATGGTCATGATCATACCAGTCACAATTCAACTTTTCACTATTGGCCAAAGAGAACCCTAGTCATGATCATACCAATAATCTACCCATCTTTACACTCCAGTGAAAGAGAATTTCAACATCAGGGTTATAAAAATGTTATATATGATAATAAAATCAATATAATCAATATATAGTTTTAATCTCCAGAGTAATATTCATAAATCAACTATAATTTGGTTAGAAAAAGAAACCAATTTTGTCATGAATAGTAACTCATGAATAGTAACTTCGTGAATAGTAACTCGTGAATAGTAACTCATGAATAGTAACTTCGTGAATAGTAACTCGTGAATAGTAAACCCGACTCAAAAAGGTAGAAATTCCACAATAAAATTCATACCAATATTTCAGTATAATGATATTGAAAGAATAATATTTTTTTAAAGCTTATAAAAATTTATTTTAATTGTTTACACTTTACTAAATAATGCATTTAATCATTCTAAAATGCCAAACTCATAAGATTTCATCACCAATAACCAAAACCCTCATCAAAAATTTGCATATACTTCATATATGATTCTCAAGGCATAAAATCATATTTTCCAATTTTCTTACTTCACATAACATATTTAATTCATTTACTCATAACTAGAATATTTTCATGAAAAATACTTAATCAGTTCCAAAAATATTTCTTTTCTAGGATTTAGCTGAATATAGTCCCATATTGAACATATATTTTTCTCAGAATTTTTAAAAGTCATTTACTATTTTTCACATGGCCAAAACCACCGAATATTTAAACATTTATCATAAATTGTACTTTTATCCAAAAATTCTAAAATTCACAGGGTATACTGATATCATATAGATGTACTCACAATAAAAATTTCATCAATTTTGGAGTTAACCACAAAGAGTTATAAGCGATTACTTTTAAAAATAGTCTTTTCTCATAAAATCCATAACTCTTAATCTATACATCCAACAACCGCCATTTTTGGACACAATCTACAAAACTCATCAAAATATCATTTCAAATTTTTCCAGAATTTTTGAAGGTTCAGAAGAATTTTGAAATAATAACTCTTAAAATCCCTTATTATCCCTTACCTCAAAAGAGCAGTACCTCTGACTGGAATAACGCTGAACGAACTTGCACCGTATAGCAATACTCAAAGTATACTCAAAATACTCACAAGAATACGCTCGATAATATAGAGAGAGAAAACTTCAGTTTCTGGTGTGATTTTCAATTCTAACCTAAGCACCTATTTATAGGAAATTGCTTAGAACACCAAAGCAGAAAATTTAATTTAATATTATTATTATTATTTCTAAATTTTCCTACGTATGCCAACTGAATTCAGCCATCAACCACACATGCAAACCTTCTAGAAAAGTAATAAAAACGTTTTTCTAATTTAAATAATTTTAAACTTTCAAAAATCAATTATTTTGGAGCTTCGAAACTTCAATAATTCACAATAAATAGCCCTTTTGCTAGAAAATTCGAATCTAGCGAGTTTTTATAGGAAATTCAATTCTCTACAACTTTGCAGAAGAAAGTTTTTCCAAATTCCAAACAGAAATTGACCGAAATCCATAAACAGGCGATTTTACAGGCTATAATCAAATTTTCAGTCAAGAAATAGGTCTACCGACACACAAAATCTGTGTTAAACATTTAATGCCACAAAAATACTCTTCCTCCTCATATACTCATATATCCCACATTCATTATAAAAATATCACCATTATTATATTATTAAAATGAATTATTTTATCAGAAAAAGATAAAATATTAATTTTCAATAATTGTCACATTAAAAATTTTCTCCATCTATATCCACATAAAATCAATATTTCCCTCATCATATAAATCAATAATTTAATTATTCACAAATAATATTACAGAATCACAATACTAGCAACCAGGCCGTTCCCAGGAAAGAGGGGGCTTTCCAATAAGAATTTCTTCTTACTGGCGCGCAATTAGGTGACCAAACCTCTCCTTAGACAGAACTTTCTAGACATTGCCAATAATGTTATCTAATAATATTATTCAGATAATATGAATTATTGCTTCGATAATGAAAAATACTGTGTAGTGACAATTATTGAAACAACAGTGATATAAAATATCAATGCAGTAATTATTGAACCAATAAAATAAAATACTGAACAATAATTACTGTAACCATTATTGAGTAGTGCTTTCTTACGTAAGAGTCAATAATTGGTGCAATACCGTGTGCTACTGTGCAACAATGCGTATTACTGTGTTTTAACCACCAGGTATTCCAACAGTGTAAACGGTAACAACTACGTCGTTATTTTTAAACAACTTATATTTGTCGTTTTCTTCCTCCAATTGCTTTCCGTTATGGGGCCCACAAAAGACTGCGCCGTCGTACGAATATTCCCCGACAGAAAGAATATTCCACGACCAAACGAATATTCCCCGACAACAATGAGTATTTTATAACCACTTGCGTATTTTTGAAAAAAATTCATATATCACCCTTAACCCTTTACTGAATTGTAATTATAAGAAAAATTGAATACTTTTATTTCATAAAATTCGGGGTCTTACAATCACCCTTGGAAATAATAATAAATAAATTGTGGGAAGCTAAGTCCCACATCGGTTAAGAACTCAAAGTTTAATATTTTATATACAAGAAAATTGCTCTTAGGTTTGGACTCCAAGGGGCAATCCACTTTTGTGTAAGGGAGAGGACCTAGCCAAGTCTTGATCTGTGGGGATAAAGCTTGATCTGTTTGAGGATGTGTATAACATATTCCATCATCTATCCTCTTTGATAACGTTGACCTCTCCTGGTTAGTATCACCAGAATATGTCATGATTCTGTTGGATTTACTGCCAACAGCAAATGCTAACAGGGATGTCTGACCTTCGTTGACGTGTACTTCAACGACATGTGAATCAACGGTTGAAAAAAAATCCTGTTGGATATACTGTCAAGGCTGCTTGACCTTCGCTGAAGTGTGAATCAACGGCTGAGATTCTATGGGTAGATTGTTAAGGTTGCTTGACCTTCGCTAACACGTGAATCAACGGAACACTGCGTTGTGACCCCCGTCGGGGATCCGCTGGGGAATATGAGTAATCGAGTATGAAATCCTCGAATAGCTCTAGAGCTCTGATAGGTTTAATCGTTATCGGCTGAGATAACGTCAAGGATGCTTGACCTTTGTTGATATGTGTGTCAACGGCTTGAATTCATGTTGTAATCCTCTACCAGGGCTTCATATTGTAACCCCCGTCGGGGACTCACGTTGTAACCCCTATCAGGGGCTCATTTAGGGTAACGACCCGGAGTTGGCTGCATCGAACATGTATAAGGTATTGCCGAATGTGATTTGTGACAAATGAGATCATTGGAAGGGTATACCTCGTGTTCGGGTGACTACCAATGAGCGATGTACATACTCAAAGTTTCATCTGAGAAGACCAGGATTGCATGCTATTTTACTCAATCGCGTGGCATTTTTATTCCCGATTTGACCTTTCTAGTCCACAAAAACTCCTTTGCAACTCGAACTGGACCGAGCCAGAGGGGTGGGACCCACATAGGGGTGCCGCAAGTGCACCTTCTTCAGCCGCAGATGAGCCTGCGGCCGATCGTGGATGATAAAATCCAGCAGGTTGCTCTTCACAAGTCATTTTTTAGCTTGTTGCGCGAAGAGAAATCCGTGAGCCTCCTTCAGATCTGCTAAGTTCGGGCCATTTTCTGCAAATTTTGTCACTGTACAAGTGTTCTACACTATCCTGGTAACGTATGCATGTACTTTTTCCAGTTTTTATCCGTTGGATTTTGAGTTATAACATGAAATGCATCAAAACACATAGTAGTGATTATGTATGCACAAATGACTTGATAAAAAATATTCCACATAGTAAATGTTAGTATTAAACCATGTTGAACATAATGATGTGAAAAAATTTAACTTTTGAGACAGTCAAATTGGCTCCGTTTTCTGCTATTTTTTGTCCTATTTGAGGTCCAATGAGCAAAAGGTAGAAAGGCAAAGTACTCGTAGTATTGAGGTTGACCTTATGCATGATGATTTTTATTTTTTAATGCATATATTATGTATATGACTTTGGGGCAAGTGTGCTACTGAATGGCCACCTAGACATGCCTATGTGCATGTGGATAGTCCTATTTTCAGAGGGGACTAAGACAAAAAAAATCCAAATGTAGGCATTGGGTAGTCATGCATTTTAACTCTATTGTATGTTAAAGTAAATGCATGCATGCATATAATCATAAATTCTTTTTAGAAAGATCCAGGTAAGGAAATACCACACCCTTTCTGAGGTGATTTGGAGACTTGTTGACCAAATATTATGGATCTGGATCAGCCGAGCAGTTCCTATAGGACCACTTCTGGCGTACGACGGAGGGCTTCTGAAGTGCCTCGTCCCCGTTCTGTCAGACAGCCTCATTGGTTGGTGGAGGCCGTGATTCGTCCTATCCAAGTAGATGTGCCAGACGTTGAGGACGAGGAGGCGAATATTTCGATTGAGGATCCTGCTCCTGCTGCACCTGTTCCTCGCAGGGAGCTACCTTGTATTCATGTGGCAAACCCAGAGCTGCTGGGTGATTTGAGCAGACATCCATAGATGTATTTGCATCCTAACGAGGTATGGTGTTAGACTTTGATCTTCCTTCTTTCCTATTGATGAGGAGTAAAGGGTTTTTAATGTTGATCTGCATTTCATGTAGGTTCCTGGTTTTACACAGCCTCGAGGGAACTGGTTCAGCATACACTCCATGTATCAGGCTCTTCATCCTGATTATCGAGCTGTAGTGCATGATTAGGGATTTGGGGCATTCTTTTCCATCCTTCCACATCGTTGTCCCTGGGTTATCTCAGGGCATTATCTTAGTGATGGTTTCATCAGACTCAGTCACTCTATTTACTGGATTACAAGGTGATGATGACTCTTATGGATTGGCGATTTATCACAGATATGGAGTTTGGAGGGGATCCAGTGCCTTGCATAGCGAATATTATCCCTACTGCCGTCAGATCCTTGTTAGGAGTTTCGGCGGAGGCGCTCAAAGGCAGGACTGTCCGTTCAGGTCCTTTGAGCGTAGATGCTATGAGCGGACTATTGAGTGAGCCCATGCCTGATGATGTTAGAATCAGGGATCTCGTTTTGTGGTGATTGTTCCTGATAATCATTAGAGGCTGCTTCATAGCAGATAACTCTTCCACGGTGTCTTTCGTTTTGGTCAGCGCCATGTGTGATGTGGATTATATTGGAGAGTATGATTGGGGCTTCTACAACTTTGCATATTTCCTCCGGGGCATGCGTATGCGCTCACAGGGTTTGACCGAGGCTTGGTTAGGCATTTATCCATTTCTGCTGGTGAGTATTTCTCTTGTCATTTCCCATTTATAGGTTAAGAGTGTTTACTAGGAGTTCAGTCATGTTGTGTGTGTGGTTTATGTCACACTTGAGACCGATTGGCACCCTTAGACGACATGGATATTGCTTCACCTATGATGTATCTATGTCATACTCCTTTCAGCCATCAGAGTTTATAGATGCTTTGTCCTGGTCCACATTTTTGGCAGATATCAAAGATCCATTCAGTATATTGCCATGTTCGGGGCTTAGCTCACCATACAGCTTCATTACTCATGCTCCGGGCATGGACTACCTCCTTCTGGCTGGTTTGAGGGGCGTGACTACTTATCACCCACTGGCCATGATGTAGCAGTTTGACTAGTTTTACAATTTTCATCCTTTCGAGGGGGCGATAGGTCAGCGTTCAGCTTCCCGATATCTCTCAACAAAGGATCGATCTCGTGTGATTACTTGTTGGGATCAGCGGGAGATAGCTGCTTTTTTTGTGAGCCATCCAGGTTGTTCTGTAGAGTATTCCGCATGGATGGAGACAGAGATTTCATCGGCTGTAACAGTATTTGCAGTACCGGATAGCGAGTCAGATGATGTAGAGCCCATGGAGGACATCAATTCCTACATCGAGGAGGAGCCCGCTGCTGGGTTGCCAGCATTTCTCCCGAATTCTCCCAGTACCAGTACTGTTGTGATTCAGCACTCAGCACAGTACTTAGAGCAGAGCATTCATCTGATGACCTTTGAGAGAGATCAGGCTTGATCTATTATGTTGAATACTCTTGATGGGAGAGACGCAGCTCTATTAAAGAGAGACGAGGCATTAACTCGCAGAGATATCGCTGTTGTTAAGCGGGATGAGGCTAGATCAGCCAGAGACGCAGTGATAGTTAAGTGGGATAGTGTCATATCTGCCCGGGATGTAGCCGTCACAGATAGTACTGTCGTGAGGTCTCTTACCAGTAGCATGATCGTAGAGATGAGTACATATATTGATGATCATATGGTCACCATGCAGATGGCTGTAGATCTGTTGGGTCGTGTGGATATTCTCGTACAGGAGACCACAACTTCACCTCCATCTTCTTATAGGGACGCCATGTTGGGCTTGTTAGCTCGCATATACCCTGACTTGTAGATGAGCTTGTATTTTCTGTACAGACTAGCTTAGCCATTTTGTCATGTACAGTTTACAGTGTATATATCAAACAACATTATATATATGACAGGGAAATATATTTTTGGATCACTTCCCTTTTAGATATGTGTTGCTATTTGCTTGATATTTTGCATGCTGCTTCAGGACTTGTGATCTTGATGTATTATGAATTCCTCCTGGGTGGATGGACATTGTGTTGTCCTTGGATAGTTCAAAATGGATCATCGATCTCTGTGTATCCCTACCATCTTTGGTGTCTTGGGACTGGTTTCTGGATGCAAATGTGGAGAGGAGTGTGGCTTTCCTCTTTAAGATTGACCGCACCATAGATGGTCGCCAGTACTTCTATTTAGGAGAAGCCTAGTTAATTCCACCACTTATGGATTGGTGTTGCTCTTCAAGGTATGACCGCAGCTTAGATGGTCGCCGAATCTCCTATTTGGGAGGAGTTCAGGTAATTCCATCCCTTTGGTCTGAAGCCGAATAAAATGTAATGGTTTGAAGGGTGATCGCAGTACTAGTTGACAATGGTTTATGTTTTGGTAGGGGGTGAGACCGAACCATGAATGGCTGCCTACGTACTCCTATTGAAGAGGAGATCAGGTCTGCGTAGTTCGAACCTGGTGTAAGATGTTCAACATTGTGTATGGTAGAAATGGTGTAGGAATGTTTTTGGTTGTTTTTTTTTGTAAGGGTAAGAATGTTTTTGTTGTTTTTGTTTTATTGCGACCGGGCCATGTAACATGGTTGCCTATGTACTCCTATTGAAGAGGAGATCAGGTCGACGTAGTTCGCCCCTCATGGCGAGATGAAAAGCGTAATCCCATGTGCAGGTCAGAGTGCGGGGAGGAGAAAGTTTAATCCTAGGTTAAGGATAAACTGCAGGTATAAGAAGTTTGATCCTGTGTATGGGTAGCCAAACTACAAGTGCGAGAGGTTCAATCCGTGGTGGGATGACCTAAGTCGTAGGAACGCAAAGGAGAGCCAGGCTGCTGGCTTGAAATGTATGTTTCCCTGAGTGGAAAAGTGTAGAAAAGTTATATATGGTAAAGGGTTAAAAAACCAGAATGACTGGTGATCTGATGGTCCAACACTAGGGTGTTTGCTGGTTACTTCAGACATAATATCGTTTCACGACGTCTGAGTTGATGAGTTGTGGAAATTCATCGTCGTCCATTTCTTGTAATCTGAGAGCGCCTCCTGTCAATATTTCTTTGACAATAAACGGGCCATCCCAGTTAGGAGGGAATTTTCCCTTAGATTGATCTTGGTTGTCAAGGATCTTCTTCGAAACCAAGTCATGTTGTATAAACCGTCGTAGCCATACTTTTTTATTGTAGGATCTGGCGATCCTTTGTTGATATAACTGACCATGGAAGATAGCCGCGGTTCGTCATTCGTTTATTAGAGACAATTGGTGATACATGTCTTGTACCCATTGATTTTTATCAGCCGAGCGTCTATCAACACTCTGAGGGATTCTATTTCAACTTCTATGGGGAGTACTGCTTCCATCCCATAGGTTAATGCGTAGTTGCCCCAGTGGAAGTGCGCATTGAGGTTCTTTAGGCTAACAGAGTAAGAGGCAATAGGTCAGGCCAATCTTTGTGGTTGGCGGACATCTTTTGCATAATCTTCTTGATGTTTTTGTTAACTGATTCAACAGCACCATTCATCTTCAAATGATAGATGACAGAGTTAATATGTTTGATGTGGAATTTACTGCATAATTCCTACATTATTTTGTTGTTGAGGTTCTTGGCATTGTCTGACACAATCACCTCTGGTTGTCCATATCGACAGATGACATTGTTTCTGATGAAAGCAATGATGACTTCTTTAGTAACCCTGGGGAAAGAGGCTTCTTTTACCCACTTGGTGAAGTAGTCGATCATGGTGAAGATAAATCGATGACCATTACTGGCTTTAGGCTCAATGGGCCCGATAACGTCCATTCCCCACATTGAGAAGGGCCAAGGTGAACTCATATTGTGAAGTTCCTTTGGAGGTGCGTGTATAGCATTCCCATGAATCTGGCACTGATAGCATCTCCTGGCGTGTTCATTGCAATCAGCTTTGAGAGATACCCAGTAATGTCCTGTCCTGAGGACTTTGTTGACAAGGAGGGGGCCACTCATGTGTGGGCCACAGACTCCACCATGGATTTCATCCATAAGCCTTTGGGCTTGATCTTTGTCTAAACATCTGAGGAGACCTAGTCCTGCATCTCTTTTGTAGAGCGCATCTCCACTCAGATAGAATTTCATAGCAAGTCGATGGATCCGCCTTTTCAAAGTTTGGATCGCCTCAACGGGTGTAGATCCATCTCACAGATATTCCTTGATATGCTGATACCAAGGATGTTGGATGGGAGGTAGCTCATCCGATACTTCTCCAACGTAATTCCCATAGGCTGGGGCTTTGTGTAGGGAAATTGTGACGCCTGGAAAGTGTTCCTTATCTGATATGCGAATCAAGGATGCCAAAGTTGCTAACGCATCCGCAAAGTCATTCCTATTACGAGGAATGTGTAGAAAGGAGATTTCTTCGAACTCCAAAGCCATCTTCAAAATCTGTCGATGGTAAGGCAGCAAATGTAGTTCCTTGGTTTGATAGATTCCGGTGGATTGTCTGATTACCAACTCTGAATCTCCAAAGACAGTTAACTGCCTGATGCCCATTGAACGGGAAAGTTTTAGCCCCATGAGACAGCCTTCATACTCAGTCGTATTGTTGGTGCTGACAAACTATAATTTGACGGCAACAGGATACTGCTCCCCCATACCAGATACTAGAATTGCTCCAGCTCCAGAACCTTCCATATTAACAGCTCCATCAAAATACATCTTCCATGATTGGCGCGTATCGTACTGATGGTGTTGCTACACTGTCATTACTCCTTCATCGAGGAAATATGTTTCCAAGGGTTTGAAATCCCCTGAAGGTGCGGCGGCTAGTTGATCTGCAATTCCTTGACCTTTCATGGACTTTTAAGTCACATATACGATGTCAAATTATTGTAGGATCAACTACCATCTGGACAGCCGACAATTTAACATGGGTTTATTGAACACGTATTTGAGAGGATCCACGCGGGATATGAGATGGGTTGTGTGACCATGGAGGTAATGTTGTAATCTCGTGGAAGCCCATGCTAAAGCACAACACGTCTTTTTGATCAGAGTGTACTTGTGTTCACTACTGCTGAACCTTTTGCTGAGGTAATAGATAGCTCGTTCTTGGCCTCTATCGTCTTTCTGTCCCAGCATGAAATCCATGGCATTTTCACTTATGGACAGGTACATAAATAGGGGAACATCATCCCTGGGTTGTACCAACATGGGAGCTTTGACTAGCTATTTCTTGATTGTAAGGAAGGCATTTTGACACTCATCATTCCATTTCATGGAGGAGTTCTTCCTTAATAGCTTGAAGATTGGCTCACAGGTTGCTGTGAGTTAGGAGATAAACTTGCTAATGAAGTTGATTCTTCCCAAAAATCCCCGTATTTCCATCTCTGTCTGAGGAATGGGCATTTTCGTGATGGCTTGGATTTTGGCAGGATCTAGCTCAATCCCTTTGTGGCTGACTAAAAATCCTAGTAACTTGCCTAATTTAACACCAAAGGCGCATTTAGCTGGATTCAACTTCAAGTTGTACTTACGCAACCTGTTGAACAACTTTCTGAGATGGTCTATATGGTCATCCTCCTTCTGGGACTTGACAATGATGTTATCCACGTAGATCTCGATCTCTTTGTACATTAAGTCATGGAAAAGAGCCATCATAGCTCACTGATAGGTGGCTCCGGCATTGATGAGGCCGAATAACAACCGTCTATAGCAAAAGGTTTCCCAAGGTTTGATGAAAGCAGTTTTCTCACAATCTTCCTCAGCAACCATGATCTGATGATACCCCGCAAAGCAATCAGCAAAGGAGTACATATTGTATTGCGCAGTATTGTCAATGAGAATGTGGATAAATGGCACGGGAAAGCTATCTCCGGGATTTAGGCACGAGAACAATTTTGGATATCCACTCAGGATATGTAGACACCATGATGATGCCAGCTTGAAATTGTTTCACAATTTCTTCTTTCACCTTTAAACTCCACTCAGGTTTCAATCGCCTGAGCTTTTGCTTGACTGGTTTAAATCCCTCTTTAATGGGAAGGCGATGAAGGACAATGTCAGTGGACAAACCCACCATATCTTCATGAGAACATGCAAACACATCCTGAAATTGGGTTAATAGCGTAACCATGTCATTCCGTTAGTTTGGGGTAAGGTCTGAACTAGAGCTGTAAATGGATACCGAAAAATTCGTATTCGTCCGCATCTGTATTTGAAAAAAATGGATATTATTCGCATTCAAAAAAAATGGATATATCCGTATTCGGTTTAAAGGTATCCGTAAATAAACGGATACGAATACGGATTTAAGCGTATTCGTATTCGATTAACATTCGTCCATAAATATATCCGGCGGATACGGATATCCAGATTTCGATATCCGAAATCCGTATCTGAATAACTTATATATATATATATACACAAACATAGGGGTGTTCATTGGTAAAAAACCGGACCGAATAAGATAGTACTGAAAATTGGGTAACGATACCGGAACCGGTTGAACCGGTATACCGAACCGATTAGTCAGTTCGGTACCGGATCGGTTCTAATTTTTACCGACTTGAACCAGAATTTCAGGCCAAAACTATTTTTAGCCCAGAAAGTGGATTATTAGCCCAAAACCTTTCGGCCCAAACCTAAATATTGACTTGAATTATGGTGCTTAGTAAGATAGACCCATTACAGCCCAAACCCAAAAATATAAGCCAAAAATTGGCCCAATTGGTATTTATTGTTACATGGTAATCATTTTATAAGGAAAATCTCCTTAAAGTTTTACCAATTTAATCAATATAGGACTTGGAGACAAGTAAATAGTAAAGGCTTCACTTGGTAATGTTTTTATAAAGAAAACTTTCTTAAACTTTTATAATCTAATCAATGTGGGACTTAGAAACAAGTTATGTAAGATGGTGCCATAAGTTTTCTTATGTGATTTCCTTGGCATTCATTAGTGTGTGAATTTGATTTGATGAGAGTCTAAGTTGGTATTTACATTCCAATATTAAATTTACATCCCTATATTAAATAATAATAATAATTTGATTACTTGTTATCTTGAATTCATTATTACATGTGGGACTTAGAAACAAGTTATGTGAGATAGTGGCATAAGTTCTTCATTAGTGTCATTATAAGGGTCAAGTTATTTACATCACTATTAGTGTCATTATAGTGGATTTGATGAGGGTAAAGTTGGTATTTACATCCCAATATATATAATTAATAAATAATCATGTTTTGATTACTTGTTATCTTGAATTTATTATTACATGGTAATTCTATTTATAAGGAACATTTTCTTAAAGTTTTACCAATTTAGCTATATGGGACTTGGAGACTTGGAGACAACCAAATAGGCAAATACTAAGGGCTTCACTTGGTAGTAATGTAGTATTCCATCTCTTGTCTAATAAGTCCCACATTGAATGACCACTACTGCATGTAAGGAAGCCACACCAAATTTCAAAACATCCCACATTGTCTAGTATGTTATCTCTTGTCTTACCTCTATTCTATAAATAGAGGGGACTTTCAAGTTAATTTTACATGGTTAGACAAGTAAACATCCCACATTGTCTAGTATGTCATCTCTTGTCTTACATCTATCCTATAAATAGAGGAGACTTTCAAGTTAATGTTACATGGTTAGACAAAACTATCCCACATTGTCTAGTATGCCATATCTTGTCTTACCTCTATTCTATAAATAGAGGAGACTTTTAAGTTAATTTTATATGGTTAGACAAAAAAGTCTTAAATAATTGATTTTTTAAGTTATTTTTTTAATATATTATTTAAATAACCGGTACAATCGGTTCGGTTCGGTATTTACCGATCAAGCCAAACTCCTTACCGAAACCGGAATCGAAAATCCCGTATGTACCGATTTTTTGTACCAGTACCGAATCGGTTCATATTTGCACCGAACCGACCGGTTCGAATCGGTTCGGTTTCCCTAAAAACCTAATAAATCGATCGATTTGAACACCCCTACACACACACACTTAATATTTACATTAATTAATGTAAATTATTAATTAATAATTTACCTATATAAGTTGTTAATAATTTAATATATACATATATATATATAATATATATGTATTTATTAATAACTTACATTCATTGATTAATCACTTACATTCATTTATATATGTTATTAATATATACGTGTGTGTGTGTATATATATATATATATATATATATATATATATATATATTAAATTGTGTTTAATTAATAACTTACATATATATTAATAACTTTAAATATTAAATTGTGTTTAATTAATATGTATGATTTAAACTTTAATTTTTTTTCGTACATATTTTGAATGAATTTTATATTAGGGTACTGATAAACGAATTCAGATATTCGGATATCCGAATAATTTGTCTATTCGGATAAAATAAATGGTAACGTATATTATCCGTATTCGAATATTTTTCCGAATACCGGATACGGATAATATTTTTAAAATCCGTCGGATACGGATACGGATAGCGAATTAGTTTTTTGGATACGGATATACCTGTATTCGTATCCGTTTAATACCGTTTACACCCCTAGTCTGAACCAATCTGGATTAACTTAGGGCTTTCTAAGGTTCCGAGATTGAAAGAAGTGGTTTGATCAAGGTTGGGTTTAGGTTTGTCTTTGACCCATTCTTGAATTTCTGGAGGCACCTCAATGTCATCATGTATATCCATCAAGGCTGAATTCATCTCTACATCAAAGGTACAATCCTTGTGGAGAAGAGGCACCGTATCAGCAAGTACAGGCACATCTAAACTCAGAGTCCTGAAACAAAATATGCTTTCACTTAGTATATATGAAATGTGTTGATGATACACAGTGTTAGTATATACTGGCAAAATAAACTGCTAATATTGTACAGAAAAGTAAGCAGTTATTATATCTACAGGGAAGAAAGAGTTCTGCCCGTTTTACCCTTGTCTACCAATGCAAGGAATACTGCTCCAATTGGTAAGGGTAAATTCCAGGTGGACCGCAGTGATGGAGGGATTGTCATCATCCTCTCTGTCCCGAATGATGGCCATTACATCTGGGCAATCATCGTCTGGGGTATATCTGTTGGTATGCTCATTATGAACGATGATGTGTATGCCTGACATCATTCGGATGATGTCTTGCTTGATTCTTCGTTCTTCTTCTTCCACAGCGGGATTTGGAACAAAGACTTCTTTCTCCTTCACCGGTACCGGCTTGGGAAATAACATAGCCATTACATTGGCTGGCACCTTTACAAGAGGTTGTGCGGACTCAGAGCTTGAAGACGAAGATAACCGCCGCATGGTTGAAGCTGAAGGAATCTGCTGATGCTTATGAAGATTCTTGTGACTAGAACTGGCAGAATAGCCTAGTCCAGCTGTTCCAGTTTGCTTGGTTAATTGAATAGGGTACTTGATACCCTGACAATCTTTACCCAACCCTTTTCCCGGTTTATGACCCAATGACAATATTTCTTGAGTAGCCGACATTACCTCAGCAGAAATCTTGGGTTCGGGCAATGGCGTTCCAAATAGCATGGTATTGGGTATTATTTATTTGCAAAGCATAAAAACTGACCGGTTCCACATCTGCATTGGTATTGATGAATGACATGTCCCCGTGTTGAGGATACTCTGGTTTAGCGTTGACCGTGACCAGGCTATTATTGATAATGTATTTCAACTGTTGGTGAAGAGTGGAGGGGACTGACCCAGCCATATGAATCCATGGTCGTCCCAAGATCAGGTTGTATCCTGAGTCTATCTTGAGCACATGGAATGATACGCAGAATTTATGAGGACCAATTTTGATTAGCAGCTCAATTACTCAGATCGAATTACAGCGGGCTCCATCAAAAGCATTGATGATAGTATGGCTACTCCAAATTCTGTTGAGATTGATATTCATCTTCACCAAGGTAGCGTATGGACAGATATTTAATGAGGAACCTCCATCTATTAGGACTCCAGCTAGCATGTATCCGGAGGACAAGACCGTAATGTGCAACGGCTTGAAATGATCGGATCCTTCGGGCGGTATGTCATCATCAGTGAAGGATATCACATTGTTGTTGAAAATATGATCAACCACATGTTGGAATTTTTTCGTATCAACTGATGTCGGCAGATAGGCTTCTTCTAAAACCTTCAACAAGATCTTCCAGTGATTCTTGGAAGTTAAGACCAAGTCCAGAATTGATATTTGTTGTGGAGCTTCTTTTAAGCTTAAAACCACCGTGGCTTCATTATGACCCATAGTAAGGAGGAATTTTTTAATTTTATCCATGGGTATTTTCCCCTTTAATTTGGTGGTAGGCTTCATCACCTGTTGGGGAAGATATAGTCGATTTTCCTTCGATACTGTAGCAATGGTATGTGAGGTGGATCCTTCACCTTCTCCATAATTCCACGAAACTTTGAGCAAGCTAACAATAGAATATTGTGCTCGGCACGGAAAGTTGATTGGCTCGGGAGTGGCCACTTTCAAAGGATTGTTGCTTCCCCTAAGTTGAATTGTTGGCATTGTGAGTGATTGATTAATCCCATCAGCTTTAGTGGATATAACTGCTACCACACTCTTCCACTTATTAGGACCTGTATTCTCACTTGCACGTAACACAGTATCGTCGTCTGCTAAGTGCATGACACCGCTGTCAATTAGATTTTGGATAAGGTGGCGGAGTGCCCAGGATTCTTCTGTACTGTGACCGCGAGACTGGGAGTGATATTGACATACTCCATCAGAGTTGTACCGCCCTGAACGAGGGTTGATTGGAGGTAAAAGGGAACTGATCCTTCCTTCATTGATTAACATATGAAGGATTTCCTCCATAGGTTGGCCCAAATAGGTGAATTCCCTTTTGTTGGCGAAATCCCGACGGGCTTTGGCATTTGCTCTCATTGTCACTTTATCTTCCAGCATTTCATTTTCTGAAAGTAACGAGGGAATATTCATGACAAGAGGTAGGAGATTGGCATGCTCCTGGCTAATTAACTGGCGTGTCACTTGATGCTGATAAGTCACCAGTTCCGCCAATTGCTCAATTTGCTTGAATAGAGCTTTCATCTTTCGTTCTATTGTGAACTGGAACTTGGCATAATACCATTTGTCATCACCGTCTTTGAGGGTCTAGGAGGATTCATATTTGAAATTGGAATTCTGTCCATTACTCCAATTTATCATGTTAACCTCTTCTTCTTTGTGTTGAGAAAGATGGTTATCTTAAATGTGAGGCTGATCTGGTTTGGTGACCACGATCTCCCCGTTGTCTATTAGGTCCTGGATCTTATGTTTCAAGCCCAACAATCCTGAGTATCATGTCCAGGTGCCCCGGCATGATAAGCACATTTTCGAGCAGCATTGAAACCCCGTCCATTAGGGCTGGCCGGTGGAAGAAGATGCGTAATTTTCTTCTGTGTTGTCAGAAGATTGAGAATGTTCTCGAGGGTATCCCCTAAGGGTGTAAACACTCGAGGGCGTTTGACTTCTCCACCTTTTGGTATTGGAGGGTTCGCAGACTGTGCTTGAAAGGGAGTGTAGTTTCTCCTTTGAATAGGCATGTTTTGTTTGCCTTCTTGCCCCTGTAGTATTAGGGAAACATCTTCCTATTTCTTTTTATGGACCCTCCGGGGGTTGTTTCCATAATTTTCGGACTGGATGTGATCAGTAACAGCTTTGAGTGCAGCATGATCTTGAATCTTTCTAGACTTCAATCCCATCTCAGCCATCTCCCCATGTTTGACCATTTCAGAAAATGGTTTGTCGTTGCCGGCTAAAACTCTCTCATAGAACGGTGCTTCTTGTATGTCTATGAAAGTCATAACCATTTCTGATTCTGTCATGGAAGGACTAACTTGGGCAGCCAGACGTCTCCACCTTTGAGCTTACTCTTTGAAAGACTCATTAAAATGTTTCTTGATCTTGGTAATTTGATACCGATCAGGAGCGATCTGAGTTTGAAAGCTGTATTGAGTGAAGAAAGCATGTGCTAGCTCTTCCCAGCTATGGATCTTCGAATTGTCTAATCTTGTGTACCAACACCGGGCTTCTCAAGTTAGACTCTTTGGGAACAATTGCATTCTAAGCTTTTCGTCCTCTGCATAAGATCCAAGTTCTCCAATAAATACCTTTAAATGTGTATGTGTGTAAGGATATCCTAACCTGTAATATTTTTTAAAGTCAGGAGTTTTAAATTTTTCTGGATAATGAACACCAGGGAAAATGCAAACATCAGCATATGAAACACTTTCGTGTGTTCCAATTCCTTTGATAGCACGAAGGGTCTCTTCCATTTGAAGGAATTTATTTTTGATGTCACCAGTGTCTGAATCTCCAGTGGAATGGGCAGCATCATGAGTTTTGTTGGTCGTATCCAACTGCAGTTCAGGTATTGTAATGACCTGGGTTTCCCCTTGTGCGGAGGATTCAGCATTTATGGGTATTTTTGGACCCTGATTAGACTGGTGTAATTCTTTGAGTAGAACAGTCAAATCTGTAATTTGTTTGCTTAATCCGTTGAATTCTTTGTGAGAAACTGGATTAAGGTCAGTCTGGTCAGATGACGACATGATTGACTATAGGCCTGTAGCCTTTTTGGACTTTGACCGGGTAGTAGGTCCGATTGGTTCCCTGCGAAAGACTTGCATAGTTTAGTCTTTAGGGAATGTGTATAATAACATGCTATGTGATGTGTCCATTTTAGGAATTTTATCCTGCAAAACAGATGTCAGTTGTTTGTAGCATGTTAATATGTAGGTGTACACATTTCTTCATATTTCTCATTACATGGAGATAGATATGGAATGTAATTACAAGTAATTGTGTTTACAAGTAATTGAAATGAGAGCATGAAGAGACTTTCCTCTGTTTTGGGTTTATCAGAGGCTGACCTATCTTAGGTTACTCTCGCGGCTTTTTGGCATGAAGGTTCCCAAATCATCGCAATCTACTTGACGGAAAGTTAATCCGATCTTTCAACTCGAGCGAATTTGGGTGGTGCCTTTCCTAAGCCTCGGAGAATTAGTCTTCTCACGAGTCCAATAATCAAACACCGATGGGATAGCCTCCTGGTGGAAGGACCACACAACATACATTCACATACATCACGTCTCACCGTATGATAATGATGACATGTGCGAAGCACTAATATCACAAGCAGATATGGTGCGAAGCACTAATGTCACAAGCAGTTATGGTGCGAAGCACTAAGTGCAATAAGGAAATGCATTCGTACACATTCATCAAATGTAAATGCAACATCCACACACAAACAGATAATAATTTTGAAAAGATTGTAATAGCAGCTTAAGTCCTCTAACTAGAGTCGCCACCTGTCAACGTCGGGATTTTTATATGTCCCTTTCCGTTACTTGTTCTTTGGTGTTCTCATTTTAGGTGAGATTTGTTTGAAAAAACAAGTGAAAAAGGTTCGACATGTATAATGTCGACGATGGTACTGTTAAGAGTCGCCAGTTGATTTTTTAAATGGTTGTACCAACACAACCGAGAAAAGATTTGCACATCGACCCAGTGATGTGACGCTGCTAAACGGGTCAGTGAAACCGAGATTCATTAGGGTCTGGGGACTTAGTTATGCGGAGGGAAGGTATTAGGCACCCCCCGACATCCGTGTTACCACGGTGACCGCCTCTTTTCAAGAAACTATTATCTGAATGTGTGTGTATGGGTCAATGTGCTATTATTTGAAAGTAGTGCGAGGCCTCGTTCGCACCTATATACACAGGGTTTGAATTTATGCAAAAATTCAGTTTTAAGCAAGATATGGCAGTGATGTATTATAAAAAGAGGTTTTTCAAACCCTGATGCTCAATAGTAATTGAGACCTTTTACAATCCCATTTTTATTAAGTGTTCGGCTTGATTGATTATATTTTTACGAATGTGAGGCATCCGTATGAAAATAATGCACAAAATAATGCCGACTTCCTCGTGGGTATGGAAACCATCTGAGGAAATTCAGACACTGCAGAATAATTTACAAGCTGCTTACAGCTAAAAATGTCCATCACGGGAATCAAATTTAGATCCAATAGGCTGAATCTGTGATCACATGATTCCTAGGCGCACAGGATACTGCAATTTGTATGAAAGCAGTAAGCAGGTATATATGTAAAAGCTGTAAATATATATATACAGACAGGATCACCAACCACGAAGCACCTCCATGGGGGATCAGAAATGTAAAAAAAGCTGTAAAAGCTATCAACCGCCACGGAGGAAACTCCAGGCGGGACGAAACGTAAATAAAGCTGTAAATACGGTCAACCGCCACGAAGGAAACTCCAGGCGGGACGAAATGTAAATAAAGATGTAAAAGCAATCAACATCCACGAAGGAAACTCCAGGCAGGACGAAAATATATATATATATATATATATATATATATATATATATATATATATATATATAAGCAATAAACGCACCGGATGTAAAATCCAGGCTATTCGAACAGAGTTCGACAACAATTCATATATATAAATATATATATATATATATACACACAAAAACAGAGTAAACGCACCGGATGTAAAATTCAGGCGTATCGAACAAAGTTCGACAACAGTTCATATTTATAAATAGATATATACACAAAAGCAAAGTAAACGCACCGGATGTAAAATCCAGGCTCATCGAACAAAGTTCGAACACAGTTCATATATATAAATATATATATATATATATATATATATATATATATATATATATATATATATATATATATATATATATATTAAAGAAAATAAACGCTCTAGACTGAAGTCTAGGCTTAATCGAGGCATAACTCGATAATGTTAGTCAATATATATAAATATAATATGTATATATATATATATATATACAAGCTGAAATAAAACCACGGACCAAAGTCTGGGCAAATGCGCGTAACACGACTCTCAACGTGAAGAAGGGTGTGTTCAGAGATGAAGAGAAAGACTCTAAAGTGTGTGAGAAGGCTTACAGTTGACTACCAAAGAAGACTTTTATATCTTTAGAGTAGGTAAACACTGGCTTTTGTAGGTACACATGGGTTATATATGAGCTCACGGGTGTTTAAAATGAGAAAGTACATTGCATGGGGTGAGTGCAGAGCAAATTGGGCAGGGCTTCCTCGCCACTTTCTCTTGCAAAATGGGCAGCCCAAGCCCTTTATTTATAGGTGATTTAGCCGCACGTGTACCAGAGGCAACCCGGGTGGGCCTGGATTTTTTGGGTCGGGTCATCTCAAACTTTAAAAGTGCAATCCGGGCATCCGTTTGAGGTATACAGGACCTATTTCGGACCGCTGTTGTCGAGAGTTGTACGATGGCATGGGATTAGAGTATGTATGAAGTCATTGAAGATGGGACGATGCCCTGTGGTCTTCAAGCTTCAACTTTCATCTGTTACCCCGCACAATAGTCACTCGGCATTGGTTAGTCTTGTGGGACATCGTTGTGTAGAGATGTTGAGATGACGTGGCGTGACTTCGCGTTCGCTAGATAACGATGTTTCCCCTCACCGGTGTTATCGCCGAATTGGGCTGATAAAGCAGACGTTTCTCAGGCTTCGCTGAGATTGGACTGCTGCAATTTGTTGAAGGTCCTCATTATCATCTTTGAGGTGTGCATGTCTTCCAGATGTTATCACCGGGTTGGTACAGTGTATCTCGTTATGAGCGCCGAGATTAAAGCTGGTTGCATTTGAAACAAGTATTTTCGGGGTTTATCGCCGAAACTGCATTCCTTGGGGTTATCACCAAGGTTGGTGGCTATTCCCGTGGTTGGGACTGAGACTGGATACCTCGGAGTTATCTCCGAGATTAATCGGTCTTCTCTGGTGTGTGTTTTGGTATTGGATCTGTACGCCTCGGGGTTATCTCCGAGGTTGGATTTGTTACTCCTAGTGTGGGCTCCGGGGTTGATGTTGAACTTCCGATATTATCCGGTATGTATATGGATTGTCTTTCAGGGTTCCCTCTTAAAAGACGAATTTGTCCTACTGTAATGTTAGTGACAGTAGTACAGAAAATTTCGAGTGTCTCCAACATGTATAATGGTAAGTCTAGACATATTCGTCGTAAACACAATACCATAAAACAATTGCTCTATAATGGCATTATGACTATTAAGTACATAAAGTCTGAAGAGAATATAGTGGATCTGTTGACTAAAGGTTTGACTAGAGAGCAAGTAAAAATAACTTCGAGGGGAATGGGTTTAAAGCCTATGAACAAGGATTATCATGATGGAAACTCAACCTAGTTGACTGGAGATCCCAAGATCTAGGTTCAAAGGGACAACTAAATTGTGAATGATTCAACCAAATCACTATGAATAAATTAATTTCTTCTGCTCATTCGTATGATACGAGATGGTGATACCTGGAGCAGTTACAGGATAAGCTATGCTTTTAATAATTTTTAAATCTTAATAAACAAGTGGAGTATAGCAAGATTCTCTTATTAAGAATCACCTATGTGAGTCTGAATTAGATCAATTTTATGATAATGATAAGGCTATACTTCTCTAAAGCACTCATAAATCCGAGATTGTTCGGGACCAAAATGAACAAAATCATGAGAACCAAATAATGTTTGAAAAGATTTTGTGTGAATGATTATTGTCTCGTTTTACACAAACGGTTGGATAGTTCAAGACATTGCATTCACTGGACAACCAGTAAACCCGATAGTCTTTCACAAGGGAAGGTTCAAAGCCAAAAACTACCTCTCTCTATACAGATGATTTCCAATTTCATCTCTCTCTCAGAGTCTGCATAACATTTGTATAAGGCTGGTAGTCAATTTCATTAATGTGAGGGATTGTTAAAATTTGAGCCTAAATTAATATGGGTGTCATTAATTATTTGTAATAATTTCACATATTAATGTATTATACTCTATGAGTATATTAAATTAAGTATTTAAAATCTCAATTTTATGGAGTAATGAATGAAAAATTAACTCCCAAAGATTACCCTTGGAAATGATAATAAATAAATTTTGGGAAACTAAGTCCCACATCGGTTAAGAACTCAAAGTTTAATATTTTATATACAAGAAAATTGCTCTTAGGTTTGGACTCCAAGGGGCATTCCACTTTTGTGTAAGGGAGAAGACCTAGCCAAGGCTTGGTTCGAACCCACACGCACCGCCGTTGATCGCCTCGTCGGCCTGGCTTGGGCACGTGGTACGAGGCTCGAGGGTCTGGGTCTGGGTCTGGGTTTTTGTATATAATTTTTTGGACAAAATTTATTTTATTTAGCTTTATTATCAAAATTGTGTCGTCTTGATAAATGTTATTTATTATCAATATTGTGTCGTTTTAGGAAGCGTTACTTGCCGAACAGACGCGCAAAACTACGTCATTTCTGATTGAACGGATGCGCCTTTTCTGTTATACCTTAAACTACGTCGCTTTTGTTAAGCTAAGCCTAAAACTATGTTGTTTATGGTCTGAACGGACGCGTCTTTTCTGCTTAAAGCCAAAACTACGTCGTTTTTGATTTAATCATACATTTCAAATGGGTTGTGTCCCTTATGATGGGTCACTTACCCTCCTATAAATAGATAGGGATGCTGCCATTCAAATGCATTCAATTCACAAGCATTCAAGCATTCAGTCTTCTTCATTTTATAAGTCTGTTAGAGTTTATTTTTTGAGAGAGAGTTCTGAACATTTCTTTGGTTTGTTGAGTATATTTTTTGTTGTGCTGCTAAAGTATACGTGATCATTATATCCTGGAAAGACAAGTGCTACAAAACTCTAAGCATCGTACGGAAGACATAATTGTCTTAAGGATATAGTATAAAGTACTAGCCTTGATATAGCCTTGATATACTGATTTTCTACATTAGTGTACAACAAATAAGTTTATATATATATATATATATATATATATATATATATATATATATATATATAAACGCAGCGGATCCAGTCCGGACGCCCGGACTGGAGTAAAGACGGACCAATTTTTTTTTATTTTATCTCGTCCAGACTTTTTTTTTTTGCTTTTTTTTAAAAACAACTAAAAAATATATTTAATATTTTATGGAATTGAAATTTTTTTTCATAATAAAGTGTTTTGGGGGTGATTTGGGTACGTATAACAAAATATGGTAGTACAGTATGTGCAGACTGTACCACCATTTTTTGGTATAGGTATTCAAATCACCCCCAAAACATTGTATTATGGAAAAATTTCAGTTCCATAAAATATTAATTATTTTTTTTAGTTGTTTTAAAAAAAGCAAAATAAAAATTAAAAAAAATTCCGGACGGGATAAAATCCAGGCGTCCGAACTGGAACCGTACTATATATATATATACTAGCTATAACCCGTGCCTAAAGGCACGGTGTAACGAAAAATTAAATTAAAATTTAAAAAATATTACATTATCTAAAGACACATATCACCACAACAATTAATACATACTCAATCATCAATACATATCAAACCACCAAAACATCGAGCTAGTCGGTACTAATTTCAAGAAATTTCGGCAAAATTTCTTTTAAAAATAAATATCCAGAAAATTCTAAACCTGTCTACAAAACTTACAATCATCATTACATATCCAAACCACAAAAAAAATTATCATTTCATACCCAAAATTATCATAACCATGTATAATTAGTTAACTTTACAAAATACGGAACACACAATCATCAACACATATCTAACCACCAAAACATCAAGCTAGTCGCTACTAATTTCAAAAAATTCGACAGAATTTCCTTTAAAAATAGATATCTAGACAAATATAAACATGTCTATAAAACTTACAATCATCCACACATATCCAAACCACCAAAAAAATCATCATTCCATACCCAAAATAATCATAACCATGCATAATTAGTTAAATTTACAAAATACGGAACACAAAAAAATACATATATGAAGAAATTAATACATACTCAATCATCAACACATCCAACCACCAAAATATCAAGCTAGTCGCTACTAATTTCAAGAAATTTCGGCAGAGTTTCCTTTAAAAATAGATATCCAAAAAAATCTAAACATGTTTACAAAACTCCAATCATCCATACATATCCAAACCACCATAAAAACCATCATTCCATACCCAAAATCATCATAACCATGTATAATTAGTTAACTTTACAAAAGACGAAACACAATGAATACATACATGCAGAAAATAGAGAAACAACATGTTGAGTATAAGACCCTTTACTTTACAGCTTACACCATGTATCCTTCAATATATACCTGAAAATATTTGAAATTTAAAAATTATCGAAATATGTGAGTCAAAATTAAACAATTGTAAATCTGAAACATAATGAGAACACATATTTGTATGTAGGGGGAATGAGAGAGAGAGCTCTGTGTGTGTGGTAGAATAGATAGAGGGTTTGAAATTTGAATAAACTGGAATGAGAGAGAGAGCAGCTGACGTAAACTTGATGTGACATTTGTCTATTTTCTCTCTCCGCTCTGTTTTATATATATATATATATATATATATATATATATATATATATATATATATATATATATATATATATATATAGTGTTCATTCACTTTCCATAACAATAGGTGCATTGCCCGATGATTTTTACTGGTTACTCTTGGGCTCCCCGAGGAGCAAAAAATGAGTATATGAAGCAATGTTTGCAGCATCACCGGTTCACGCTCAAATGAACACGATGACACTTTATAATTTTGTGCTGCTCTATCACATGTCATTCATTCAAGGTTCTTGAATCGATATCAAACTGGTGATATCAGATGTAAAAATATCAAAAAATGATGTATAGATGCAATTTATTCACTAGAAATCAAAATATTTAAAAGTAAATATATCTATTAAGGTGAGCCGGACTTAAGCCGACCTAAGAAAATTAACAACCCTTGTTAAGTGTAGACTGTAGTCGGTTCCTCTTACTTTAAAATTGTTGATTTAATCTTGAACATACTATTCAATTATTCCTCCATAAAATTAGAAATACATTTATTTTTTAAATGGGTCCTTAACACTAATATACAATAATTAGAAAGTAATTATAAAAATAAAACACACACAACATAATTACAAAAATAACGCAATTCATATTAATAAGGAAACCTAAAATTAAGGAGAAATATCTGTCATAACTAATCATTCAAATTCAAATATCTGGGATCTAACCACAAAAATAAATTCAAATTCAAATATTCAAATTCAAATTTCATAGAAAAGATTGCACAAATTTTGTACTTTACAGGAGGTGGTGGAGGCAATTTTCAGAGGAGGTGGAAGCTTTAAAGGAGGTGACAGCTTCGGAGGAGGTGATAAGGGTGGCTTCAGAGGCGGCGGTGATGGCTATGGAGGAGGTAACAATGGCGGTGGTGGCGGTGGTGGTAGTGGCAGTGGTGGCGGAGATGGCGGTGGTGGCTCAAGTGGTGATTACAGAGACGGTGGAGGTGGAGGCTGGGGCAGTAGTGGCGGGAGCAACCATTTTCTGGTAGTAAAAGGAAATTCTCAAGATACTGCAGAGGAGAAGATCATTAGTAATGTCATGGTAACCAAACTTTTATAACAAGGTAATCAAACTTTTATACTAAGGTAACCAAACTGTTATACCAAGGTAACCAAACCTTGGTAATTACCAAGGTAACCAAACTTTTATACTGAGGTAACCAAACTTTTATATTAAGGTAACCAAACTTTTATACCAAGGTAACCAAAACTTTTATACTAAGGTGACCAAACTTTTATACTAAGGTAAACAAACTTTTATACTAAGGTAACCAAACTTTTATACTGAGGTAACCAAACATTTATACCAAGGTTACCTTGGTATGAAGGTTTGGTTACCTTGGTGTGAAGGTTTGGTTACCAACTGCACTATAAAAAAACTGATGGTGTGGAGGTGGATTGGTTACCTTGGTATAAAAGTTTGGTTACCTTAGTATAAAAGTTTGGTTACCAAACTTTTATACTTAGGTAACCAAACTTTTATACTAAGGTAAACACCAATCAACAAAAAAAGTGATCATAAATTCATATTCAAACGCACATTTTGCATAAAATTAAGATCATAAACCTCAAATGAATGAAATTAAAGAGAAAACCTTAAAAATTAGTGCTCCAGAGAGAGAGAGAGGTAAAATAGAAGTAATTACAAAAATAGAGTACAAAGAAATATGAAGGACAATTGGAAGAATGAAAGAGATAGAAAAAATGGCAGAATAGAAGAAAATGGCAGAAATGGCGTCTTCATCTTTTGAAGAAAAAATGGCAGAATAGAAGAAAATGAGAGAGAAAATGGCAAAATGGCGTCTTCGTCTTCTCTCTTCAATAGCGTCTTCATCTTCTCTCTTCACTCTTCAGCTTTTGTCTTTAAATACGAAAATGGAAGAATAGAAGTGTAGTGACGTACAGAAAATGAAAGTAAGAGGAGATGAGAGAAAAAATGGCACCTACCAAAACTAATCCCCTAAATTAAGGAATCCTAATTATACTAATATTGTCATGTCAGCCATTACATATTAATCCCTTAATTTAAGGACATTTAATTATGTTAAGATTGAAAATAAAAACAAAAAAGTGTAATACTTTTGTAATTATTTTATAGGTGTGTGATTTTTGTAATTATTTCTAAAAAAGTACTATTATATGTAATTTACCCTTTTTAAATTCGCCTTCAAAATTAAAGATATATTTTTATTTTTAGACTATAAAAAATATCTGAAATTTCTAACATATCATTAATTTATACCAAGTAGATCGAGTACTATTAAATCATCACTCGGGTAATTTTAATACATGTTAGGAATCCGAATATATTTAGAAAAATAAATTTTTTATTTAATTTATCGTTTAATATATGTATTATTAATTTTGAAATAAATAAATTTATAACTATGATTCCAATAAAAGTAACGCATTAATCTTGGGTGAAGAAAATAGGAACATATTTAATACTAGCTGTGTCACGTGCCTCCGACACTACATGGACGGTGAGAGTTATTCCAAATTTTAGATAGTCCAGATGATTTATTAAGGTGAGCGAGAAATTCAAAATCAGTTGTATTTTGTTATATAGATGTTCCACAACTAGGTCAAAATTATGAGCCAAGAAATGGACAAAAACCAGAACTTTTGTGGACAAAAGTGTAATACCCCAAAACCCTAAAAAGGTCCCAACCCTAAAGTGCCCTAAATTAGTGAATACCAAATAACATGGGATGCTGACCCAAACACATGGGAAGTGGACAATGCTCACATGTCAGAAACATGGGCATCTATTTCCATTGCTTCCTAAATTTAGGGCACACTCTCTGTTTGGATCCACTTTATTTAGTCATATAAGTTTTCCTTATCCAATCATCTCAATCTAATCATATTTACAATGTTTTTAGGATAAATGAAGGATAATACTCTCTCCGTTATTAAATAAGTGTCGTTTGAGGTTTTTGTACATAAATAAAGAAAGTCATTTAATAGTATCATTTAATAATTAAAATTAAAATTTGTGTAAAATTCTATCACTACCCTTTTATAGAAAGTTGAAAATTATTAATACAATTGGGACAATGAGAGAAGGATAGAGGGATGATATTGGAAAAAAAAAATTATTCTCCTAAAAAATTGTAAACGACAAAAAAATTAAAACAAAATTTTTCTTTTAAAACGTTACTTATTTAGAAACGAAGGGAGTAATATTAAATTTGCACATGAGACATTAAATAGCTTAAGAAAATTAATTGGGCCATGGTTACAATGCCATAATTGTCCTTTCTTGATCTTGAATAGAGATGTATCCTGTATGCTATATATGCTGAGTTCACATGATATAACAGACATAAGAATATACACGGTAAATAAATATTTAAAATTATGGGACATTTTTTTTACTGTGTTTAAGGTACAAAAAATTGAATGACATATAATTTTAATTTGAAATTTTCTTAAAATAAATTAACAGATGTTTTCACGAAAATTTCTCAAAACCAGCAATTTAATTAATGAAAACTAACATTCTTTACAATTTAATTCACTCCCTTTGTGTTTTTTTACATGTCGTTTGGTAGTTATTTTTGTATTTTTATTTACATGACGTTTTATTTTTCCAAAAAAAAAAACTTATAATTTTTCCTAAACTAACCCTACATTATTATTGGGAAGTAATAACTCATTCTCTTTCCTTATACAGTATACTAGCTATAACCCGTGCCTAAAGGCACGGCGTAACGAAAAATCGAGCTATTTGATAGCGATAACTCGTGCCTGAAGACACTGTATAATTCTCAAAAAAATAAAAAAAAATTATGAACAAAAAGAATTGAAATGAGAGTTATTTTGCGGCAACAGCCAACATGTGATATCTAGAACTTGCACTGCTCTTTCTTAACAAACACATGCTACTAAGAGGAGAATTATCTCCTAGTGACACAAAATATAGACGCATCATGTACATATAACAACCATCTTGAAATTAGATTAGATTAATACAAGTGCATGATGTACATATAACAACATAAAGGCACGACGTAATGAAAAATATTACATTATCTAAAGACATATACCAACACAATAATTAATACATGCTCAATCATCAACACATATCCAACCACCAAAATATCAAGCTAGTCGGTACTAATTTTAAAAAAATTCGGCAAAGTTTCATTTAAAAATAGATATCTAAAAAAATTTAAACATGTCTACAAAACTTATAATCATCAATACATATACAAACCACCAAAAAAACAATCATTCCATACCCAAAAATCATCATAACCATGTATAATTATTTAACTTTACCAAAGATGGAACAAAAAATATACAAACATGCAGAAAATAGAGAAACAACATTTTGAGCATAAGACACATTATTTTACAACATATACCAAGTATTCTTTACAGCTTACACCAAGTATCCTTTAATGTATACCTGAAAATATTTAAAATATAAAAATTATCGAAATATGTGAGTCAAAATAAAACAACTATAAATCTGAAACTTAAGAACCCTTACTTTACCATGAATTATCTAAAAAATAAATTAGTGCACACATATTTACTTTTTGAACAACGCAACGCTTTGAAAGACCTCCTCACCTTATATATTATTCTAGTACTCGGTCCTAATAAAAGTTTTGAGAAAAGATATCACTACCTGATCCTCAACCTTCATATGTTTTGAGAAATGCTTGGCAGCATGACATTCTTTAGTCAAAGGTCGCAAACCCCTACAGTAGCAAAAGAAACATGATACACAAACTACTCAATTTGACTACTGCCATAAGTTTCTCTCTCCCATTTTCTCTACTTGAAGTAATTTTTTTAGAATTATGAATAAACTGATATTAATGAAAATGTTCGACTGTGTTATTTTTCATTAAGACTCAGTTCAAAGCTTTAGCCTTTGTTTGAATTTATGGATCCTAAGACAAAGTCTCAGACACTCATTTTAATTGGTTTACATAATTAAAGAAATTATTTTTCCTTTTGATCATAGAAAAGAAAGCACGATGGAGATAGAGATGTAACATCAAAACGACCAATTTCTTCTAGTCATTATGTTTATTATTGATTGTTAGGAGTCAGTCTATACTTAATGCTAAGCTTGAAAAAAATAAACTTCCATATAAATAGTTGTCTAGTAATAAGTTGTCTAGTAATAGACTTAATTGTTTTTGGGCAAGTTAATATTCTTTCCATACATTGGATACTTGATATTGGATCTAAAATATTATTATCAACTCTGCCTATTTGGTTATTTGGTGCTGCTGACTTATGTCAATTTTTTGCTCTGTTAGGATAGTGCTTGACAAACAGGGCAACTGTGGAGCAATCTGATAGTTTGAAAACCAGGGGAAAACATTAAAAGAATGTTCATGATGTATATTTTTTATTTTTTGATGAATGAATATAACAATACAATTATGCAGTAAAGAAAACAACTTCTTGACTTTTTAGTTAAAATCTAAAAGAACTATTACGATGTTATCGAAGCTAACACCCTATTCACATTTACTCCGCATTGATTTGATATTGTGTTTAGTAAATGAGATAAGTATTTGGTATGGATATATGTTAGAGCTTATGCATAGTGCCTAGGTTCTACTATTTGATTTTTTTTTAATACATATGCAGGCTTCTATGATCTTGTTTTATCTTGAGTAGTTTGATTTTTATTCGGAAGTTATTTTTCTGGGGAAAAATGTTAAAACAATCCTGGAATTGTACCTACTTTCCACCCTAACATGAATTTTGAAGTTTAATGAATGCTCCCATTAGCTAGATGATTTTGAAGTCAAGTAAGCAAAGTAAAAACTCTAAAAATATAACACGTCCCTCCCACATATCCTTTAACTGCCACCATCATATTAAGAGCTCTAAGTCAAATAGCAATTTAAAAAATTTCATATGTATGGCCTGCCACAAATAACAATACTCTTTTTGCAAATAAAAATAAGTAAAAGAAATATTTCCACAAGACTCCTCTCATATAAATAATCATGTGAGAGATCTTGTGAAAATATCAAATTTTACTTGTGAAAATATCAATTCTTTTTTTTGCAAATAGTACTCTTTTGTGGAACAAATAGAGTACTATTTTATTATATCAATTTATGATCTATCCCTTATCTACCAAAAGTGCGGGCTGGCAGTGTCATAGCCCTTATCTACTAAAAGGTGTTGTTATTTAAAAACAAAACCCACAAACGATATATGCATACCACACACAAACAACAAACCACTGTTATTACTACAATGGTAACTTTCAATAACCAAATCAATGGAATCAAATCTCATCCATTCCATTAGCTTATTATTTCTGAACTTGGTATGCCCATTTTATCTATCAGGGGTAGAGGGTATATTATGAATTTATGAGTGAAATAACAGTACACACTAATAATGTCTATTTTAGTTGGAAAAATGGGTGCAGAGATATAGATATAGATACCTTGATATTAATTCTTCTCGATCGTGTCAATTAGACCATCTACAGTGGCATTAGACCATCTATAGTCTCACTTATATTGTCATCCCATACCTGTTTGTTTTGCCATCATCAAAACAGTATTATTTTTTGCCAAAAACACGGAGTAAACATCTAGTTAAAGATCTAGAATGAAAACTATACCAATATTTTCAAAAATGTATCTTTCCCCCCATCCAAACAATTAACAACAAACGCCTTAGAATGTTACAAGGGAAAACATAAAATAACACCAAGGTTACTCTCTCCTATAAAAGTATGACAAGAAATGAAAGGAATTGAGTTGTTTTCTAAAAGGTCATGACAATACATACTCAACCAGATAAACAATTCATCAAAATCAAAAAAATTAGGTAAATCATTAAAAAAAATTAAAAGCAATCTATAATATAAATCAAGCTTGTACATGTATAGAAGTAGAGAAAGGGGAAAGAGAAGTAACCTCACGGCCGGAATGATGACAAGAAGAAGCGGAAGAAGAAGGCTTGGAAGAACTTTCTCTCTATATATATATCTATCGCACTCAACTCACATATTCCACTCTCTCTATATATTCTATTAAAAACTAAAATTGTAAATTTAAAAAATTCAAGTGAAAATGTTGAGTACACGGGAAGACTGCGTTCATCTTCTATCTAAATTTTAAACCCCGTTTCCCTAATTAAGTGCCATATTTCCTTCAACAGCTCATCCATTCAAGACTGTGTAAATGGAAGCTTAATACACAAAGGAGTTTTAGTAGCCTAATAGTGGATCAATATTTCATTGACCATTATTTGAAATTGCTGACTATGCTGAGCAATGTTTGACTAATGCAAAATTAAAAAAAATTGTAAAATGAAGTTTGAACCCTGCATGCATGCAGGCCACTTGTATATCAAGAAGAGAACCCTAACATAATTAACATTAACATTTGCAGCAGATTCAGATTTTAGAATTTTCTTTATTAGGAAAAAATGGATCCAGGTTCTAATAACATGTAAAATAAAATCTAAATTTAACACATAAGATATCATACTCCTGCAGTAGGTAGTATTCCTGCTTCAATTGCGCCAACTCCAAAAGAGCTTTGACCTTTTCATTTGTCGCCTAAAATAATAAAACAATTTTGTTATTCCATCACTGATAGAACTTTTAGAAAACATCTAAGAGTGCTATTGTGTTGATTTATATACAACATCAAACATGAAGAAATCCTGATCTGAGTTGACATTTTACATTCTCATAAGTTTCCATATGAATATTTGTTACAAAATATTGATCTCCTCGTCAATTTTTTGAATTCTTTCGTTAGTCATTTTATACAAATAGATTAGTTTCAAGTTGATAGTTATAATAAAACAACTCGATATTGGATATTAAGATATAATGTTATGGACTGATGTGATGACAATAACTTGATACATAATCAAGGGTTGCATTCCGTTACATACGTTACAAAATATATTTTACAGATAAAGGACCCTAAAGTCGTTGATAATTTTTGGACACAATCTTTAATTAATAAAACAATTAGATATGTGAACACATGAAGGTTGATGTGTTGGGTCGTATAGAATTTTAAATGAGATTAAATTTTATTTATCTTGATAATTACAATATATTCTAGAGTCGATTGCAACTATATTGACACTGCATGTGCGGTTTGTGGATGGTGCCTAAAATTGTACCAATCCGCGTTCGCGGTTTTGTGGATGGATGAACTAAAGCAACAGCAGAGCAAATATAAAATCTAACATAACCTTCCTAATACCTATATATAATTTCTGGATACAAAAGACAAGAGTATTGCGCAAAATCTTTATCAACCAAACAGATTTTCTACAGATATTCACTTATAGTACATGCACATCAGTTAAGCAACTAAAAGGAAATAATACTTGGAGCTAAAGTAAATGAACCAAACACTAGAAGAATTACTTGTAGTAAATTTCTCTGAAGCTCCTCCGTTTTTTCTGAAGAGCTGCAGTTACATTACTCTATAGTACATACCTCTCTTCCTGCTGCGAAAGAAGCAATAATGCTGCAACCTGGAGAACATCAGTGACTCAGTAGATTTTTGAACACTCAAATCTGGCCATCTCAGGAGAGCAACAACAACATCCTCTCCCCCGCACCATATTTAAAAAATAAAAGAAAGGAATTCCGAATGCCCATACCCAATTCAAAATAAGTACACAAAAAAAGAATAAATGCAGGGCACAAACCTTCTCTTGTAAAGCCTGAGAAAGAGCTTCAGATGTATCACCCGACACAACAGAGAGTGTGTTCGACAAACCATGAACATCCACCTGCAGTATATGAAAAGGGAAAAAGATGAATTATTTTATTTTACTTTTTGTTAAAAGAAGTATTATTAATAGAAGAGATTGAATAAAAAGGAGTAAATGAGTCCTCCAAGGCTCCAAAGTAATACAAATGTGAAAAAAAAAATTAATGAAGCAATGTACACAATATCTATGAACATGTGAAACGACAACTACTCTAAAAGCTCCAATAGTCAAGGATTCCAGTGATAGTAGAAAAGAAACCATGTTTAAAAGAAGAAAAAGAGAGAGATCTTGATTCTAGCAAACAAACACGCTTCCAAATAATCTTGATTCTGGGCATCCCTTTTTCTCCCAAAACCTTACTCGAAGCAAACTCTGTAAAGTTTAAGAGGACACCCAAACCTCCTAAAAAATCCCAAAAACAAATTCCATAACCATCACACTGTAGTACAATTCAGAAAAAACTAAAAAAGCCACTCATGACACTCTAAATTAAGCCTGTGCATGACACTATTCTAATGTGGTATACCACAGGGATGGGTAGAGTGACAACAGAGTAATGATTATTGCATGAACATCCCTAACTCGAAATCTTGGAATGATTTTTTGGTTTCAAGCTGTTTTTGGAGGTTCCAAGGAGCTAAACTTGTAACATACTCGCAGTGAGAAGGCTCAGAAAGTAATTAATCTGGTGGAACTTGGGAAGTACAATGACCAGAACCAGATTTCTAGTCTTTTTTATCCTTTTTAATACTCATAAAAATAGTGAAAAGAATTTGTCACTTGTATGAACTTCTTATTCTCCCCCTTAGCAAGCTTTCCCAGTCCCCCTTATGTGTTTCCTCTTATTTTATTCCTCTAATAAGGCAATCACTAATATTGGGAGATGCAAGGATTTAGTATAAAATAAAGTATACAGCAGACGCAAGTAGTAAAAATACCTTAGTGATCAAATCTGAGGCTAAATCATTATTTATATGCACATCTCGACATTCACTTTCATGTAACATCGTATCTGTTTGAGGAGATATCAACTGTTGTTCTCTGTTCACTTCAAACTGCTTGATTTTTTCTTCTACAGCGTCAGTAATTGATTTAATATGAGAATAACCATCATCAAGTAAATTTATGATGTGAGCCCTGTGTTGTGAATGGTGATGAACAAACCCTCAAGAATCTGTATGCTACCCCATACAGTTAAAACTAAAAAAAAGAGGCTACAAATGGTTAACTTTCTTCTTCAAGTGATTCTCAATTTCCAACCCCTATTAGCCAAACTGAAAACGAAAGAGAACTAATATGATACAACCATACAATAAGGAAAACCTAGCAGAAAATAGTTTTTTTTAAAAGTAAGCAGTTTCTAACTAAAATAAAAAAATATCTACGTTTGATGCCTATGATAACCATATGCATAACTTATAAATAGTAGGAAAACAAATGTCTTACTTCATAGGAAGGAACAGAAGAATATTCAGGAATGGCATTGCCAGCGCTATTTAGAATGACCACTGACTTGACTAAAGCAGGCCATAGACCAGCAACAATAGCAACGAAATAGCGTGCAAATAAAGATTGATCAATCAGAAGATAATGTAGAAATGCTTACAAATGAGTGAAGCGGAAAGCAGGAAACACAAGTATAATGACAAACATTTGAATATGAGGGTGATGTACATCAAGTCAGCAGGACATATCGCCAATAGAGTTTCCAACAAGATGCGCTTGTTCCCCAACAACTTCAATTATGAAGTCCCTTAACAATTCGGCCCACATGAATTCAGTGTATACAACATTTGGTTTCTCTGATCTGCCACTATAGCTTCCACCACTACCAATAAAATTTATCTAATATGGTTAATATTGTGTAATGAATAATTAATTTGCTGTCCAAACGTTGTTCTCATTCACTTCAAAAAACCATAACGACCAACATTGGATTTGGTGAATACAAGCACAAATTTGTTTAACTCCAAAAACAAAATGCATTGTAGTACAAGGTGAGGAAGCTTCCAAATTAAAAACTTGGATTTGTTGCAACTTTCTGTGCACAATTTCATCTTGTTAGTCACCTTGGCTAGAATTTTTGTTTCATCTTCAAAATGATTAAAACATAAAAGCTTATTTATTATTAATTTGACCAAACAAAACAAAATTCCAGTTAAGCTTTAACCCTTAAAAATTTATTTATTTCTTATATATTTAACTTTAATACAAAAAAAGGTAACCCAAACTAAAAAAACAATTATCTTGGAATCAAAACAATTTACGTATAATTATATATAAGTGGTATGAATGTTCACCTAGATTCACAGGTTGGAATGTGATTCCTATAATTGACAACGCCTTTGAAGAAATCAACAAGCAAACCCCTCAAGTTCTCTTATCCAACCAGATTTCCTGAAAAAATCGAACACCAATACATCAACAAAAAATTTGAGAAGGGACGTAAATAAGAGGGGGGCAACAACGTTATGAGGAAGAATTTGAGAAATTATACCGTGACTTCAATGGAAACCCGAGTATCAATGTCAGAAATTACACGTCGGAGGTGTCGAGGACAGTGACGCCGGACAGTGTCGGAGGTGTCGAGGACAGTGATGTCGGACCGTGACTTCCAGGCCTTGATATTTAGGGTATGATATTTAGGGTTGGGTATGAGAGATTTGGGGTTGGAATTAGGGCTGGGTTGGAATTAGAGATTTAGGGGAGTTAGAGGGCTGGGCATGAGAGATTAGTTATCTGCGTAAGAAGATAGAGAGAGAGTGTGTGTTTGAAATTTGAATAATGAGAACCAGAGATAGCTGCTGACGTAGGATTCGGATGGGACGTTTGTCTAATTTCTCTCTCTGCTCTTTTTTATATTATAGATTCCTAAAATAGTGCAATTACAAAACCAATAAATATCTTCTTCATTTTTCAATACTCTTCGTCTCTTCCTCTATTCCAATGCAGGTGCAAGTGCAACTACCACCACATGTAAATATCTTCTTCCTTTTTTCGTGCTCATTATTTATTCCAATAAAAATTTAAACTAGATAACACCTGCACACATTATCATGTTAAGAGTATAGGAGTATTAGACAATTATTATACTTTTAATTATTTATAAATAATTACCTAAATTATTGTGTAAATGTCTAAAACGTTATGCACAACAGCACAAGGGTATAAATGAATCGAGTCGAGTCGAGTCGAGTCGAGTCGAATATTGAGTTGTTCAGATTTGATTCACAAATTTTATCGAGTGTAAAATAAAGTTTGATTGAGGTTCTCGTTTAGCTATCGTGTCGAGCACAATCTCAAATCGAGTCCGAGCAGTTTGAACTTTTCAAACGAATTTGATCCAAATATCTATAGAAAATTGCAATTTGAAGAGGTTCGACTAATTTATCGAAATTTAAAATTTCCCCATATTTGAATCATTTATATTTCAAATCGAGCTCGAATTAAACTTTTAGTCGAGCGAGTACGGATCGAGTCCGAACTGTTTGCTCATTTTACAACCTTAGTTATGCATGGTTGTTAAACTTGGATCGGACCGCCGATTTAACCGGAAAAATTTGGAACCGGTCTGCACTCCGGTTCGAATTGAACCAATAATCTATTTTTTGTCAAAACCCAGTAGAAACAGTTGACCGCAGGTCGAACTGGTAGTTCAATAGGTAAATTCGGTTAAGTTGACCCAATGAACCTGTTTTAATTTTTTTTTTAATATTTTTTTGTACTGAAAATTTTTTAATATTAAAATTAATCAGTTTTAGTAATATTATAACTCAATTTTATTATATTTTAGTTTATAAAAATGAGATTTTTAAAAATTTTATTAATTATTAATAATATATATTTTTATATATTAATAACGTCATAAGATCAATAACAATTCAACCACTGATTGAATCAGTGATCCATCTATTTAATGCCTCTTTCGGTTCAACGAGTATGAAAACATTGACGTCATGTATATATGAAAGGTGGGAGTAGAAAGTTAGCAAAATTAGTAGACATCATATACCTCCCAAGTTGGCCTCGATATGATTGATTGTAGGGTGATTTACATATTCTATTACATTTTTAAAAATAATTACAACAATAGTGCCCTCATAAAAGAATTAGACAACTAATACACTTCCATATTTATTTATAATCTTAGTGCATTTAGGATTCCTTAATTTAGGGAATTAATATTCAATTAGAATTCCTTAATTTATGGATTAGTTATACCCATGACTTCTTCTCTCTCTTCTCATCTATAACAACTACAATTATATATATATATATATAACCAAAACATAGCCACTGTCGTCACTTTCATGTCTGGCCCAATTGAGCCGGTCACCGAAGAACTAGGGGCCACTACCAGCTTTAAGGAGGAAGACAATAACATGGCTCAGCCTTTCCGACGAGAGCAATGGCTGTGATTCACTGGGAGTTCCTAAATTTCTAGTCTTTGCTCAATTTAAGTGAAATATGATCTGAGCCTTCCGTACTGAAATGCTTCGGAATAATGTAATTGGTTTTGTATACCTAATGGTTCGACAGAAGTATACATGGCGAGTGGTCAGGGGCAGGTGGTGGGTGGAACCGTGGTGGGGCAGCTTTTGGCGTCGGGGCCGGTTATGGTGATTGCAGCGACGTTTCGAAATGCCACGTATGAGAGGCTGCCGCTGGAGGAGGAGGCTGCAATGGCCGGAGAAGGTGGAATGTAATTACAGGCAACATCAGGCGGTGGTATGAAGATTCAGACGGTGAATACTAGATGATGGTAACCAAACCTTCATACCAAGGTAACCAAACTATCATATCAAAATAACCAATCAACCTCCACACTTTAAATTTTTTCTTAGTACAGTTGGTTACCAAACCTTCAGATCAAGGTAAGCAAACCTTCGTACCAAGGTAACAAAACCTTCATACCAAAGTAACTAATTCATATCCACACCTGCAGTTTTTTTATAGTGCAGTTGGTAGCCAAACCTTCAGACCAAGGTAACCAATTCAATTTTATTAAGTTACCAATTTCGTTTGAATGTAATGCAGTTGGTAGCCAACTATTCGTTCAAAGGTAACCATTTTATTATTTATGAGTAACAAAATAGTTATAAAAAAATTTTCAGAACATTAATAGTTACATTTATTTATTTTTAAATTTTTTGTAGGGCGAATCTTTTTCTTATTCTCATTGGCATTTTGGACAACGGAAATTCGCGGCGGTGTAGCGGCAGTGTAGTGGCGGTGTAGCGACGGACTTTTATTTCAAGTGTATGTAAGGGAGATGGAAATTTGAATTTGAGTATTTAAATTTGAATTATTATTTTGAATTTGAATTTATTTTTGTTGTTAGATCCAAATATTTGAATTTGAATTATAGCAGTTATTTGTCCTTTATTTTAGGTTTCTTTATTAATGAGAATTGTACTATTTTTGTAATAATTACATTCCTTTTGTAATTATTTGGTTGATGCACTTTTCTAGTAATTACTTTTTATTTGTTGTATACTTATGTAAAGGACCCTTGATTGTATTGGGATGTTTTGTCCATGAAAGGCCCATTACATGCTCTTCATATATGTCTAACAATGTCTTCTATATGATTGGCATTAAATGAAAAATATAATTCAGCTCAGATGTATTTAGAGTTTTTTATTTATCCCTAATTAATTAACGTTTGTTTAAATCTAAAAGAATTAATGATAATTTTTCCAAAATTACCTCTCATTACTCTACCTATTTTTTGGTAATTTAAACTCTTGTGCTATAATAAATTAATAATTTAAGAGTATTATAGATAACTGAATATTATATTTAATGTTTTTCAATCATTATCTTAATTTTTATGCTCATCTCTAAAACGTCATCTAAATAGAGACAGAGGGAGTAATACAGACGTTCACCAATCAGGATACAGATAAGGTTGGATAATCTACTTTATTATTTAAGCTTGCAGTTAATTAGATACTCCTTCGGTTCCATATTAAGTGTCGTTTTAGAGAAAAAAAATTGATTCCTAATTAAGTATCATTTGCAGATTTGTAGGAGAAAATTTCTCATATTTTCCTGATTTACTGTGACGCCCCCAAAATAGGTATACATCACCTATTCTGAGTTGCCAAATACATGGTACAGAATATAAATACAATCTTAATTATACAACAAGAGAGCTGTGAGTTTAAATATAAATATTATCTTCTAGACAATATCCACTCTCAGAATAAGTCCTCATTATATTTATTGTCACAGTATTTAACAGAATAGTGAGGACTACTAGCTAATACTATCATCCGGACCATCACTCCGTTCCCCGACTCGTCCCAGCTACGTTCTCATTTCCTGAAGAGAACAGTGAAAGAAAGGGTGAGCTGAACTAGCCCAGTAAGAAATATTATGACTAAGATAATGCAGAATAAATTATCATTAGCCTTCAACAGTGTTAAACCGATAAAATATAACAACATCAAGTTTAACTGCAGCGGAACAAGCAATCCATTAAAAGAGTCAAGTAAAGAATAAAATCTACTATCTTTTATGATTTAAAAGGTTTTTCATCACTTTTATCGCTGAGACTCAGCTTAATAAATAATCCACATCATCGAACCACCCCTGCACTACGGCCAAGGATATTCTTTAGTATCACGACCATAAATTATCCATACACTTCGGGCTAAGGACATTCGTGTATTCATCAATGGTCATGATCATGCCAACAACTGTCCATCAATGCACTACGGGCCAATGAGGACTTTTCCCACATCATTTATAACATTACGGTCATAATTACACCGAATAATTCCTGGTCATACTCATACCAAGTCCATCTATGCACTACAGACCACAAATGACTTTCAACAAAATATAAACATGAGGATGATGACAATGATATAAGAATTCAATAAAACAAGTTCAAGAATTAATTTATCCAGGAACTAATAACGTCCAAATTGTCAACATGATACTTCTTTGTAGAGTAAAATTCAAAAATGCTCAGAAGAATATTTCCATGAAAAGATACTGGATGAAGCGCAAATATCAAGAATATTCCACTAATTTCATGGAGTATAGAAATTAAAACTTTAACCAACTGAGTATAATAAGAAATGGACTAACATAAGAAATCACCAAGCATGCGATAGACCGCACAGGCAGGTTATTCCAACAGAATAATAATTAACGGAACCAGGTCCGAAGTAAAACGCACAGACAGGATATTCCAACAGAATAATAAAGACGGAATCAGGTCCGGCGTAAAACGCACAGATAGGATATTCCAACAGAATAATAACGAATGAAATAACATAAGAATTTCACCAAGTATAGGGTAACCCGCGTATACAGGTTATTCCTGTTAGGTTTGTAATATTCATGAACGCAATCAAATTGCAAAAATAATGCGGAAACGTGTAAAATCAGAGTTTAAAATTTTTACAAACCATAAACCCGGATCACCCTTTATGCACAATTATTAATTAAATGAAAAGATAAAGAATAAAATCATACCCTTGAAGATCCGAGCTTCCTCAGGTACAAGTTCACCTCCAATCCTTTTCGCGTTCAACTTGAATCCACCGGGTTTGGTCCCTTCCTTTGATCAACGTCAGCCACCCAAGTGTTTGGCCTCTAGAGGCGATCCACCAAGGAAGAAGAAGAATTCCAGAAGATGGGTTGTTGTCTAAACCCTAGTTTTTCTATCTCTATAGAAAAAGGGGCGTACTCTCCAACAATTGGAATTACGTATTCTAATAATACGTTAACCTCTCTCTCACCCATAATAAGACTCCTCTTATTTATAGATGTGGGCAACCCATCCTTAACAATTAAGAAATTGGGTTTTATTTTAATTAATTAAACTCTTTTAATTAATTAGGCTCCTAATCTTATTAGGAATAATTAATTAACCTTTTAATTAATTAAGCTCCATAATCTTATTAGGGATAATTAATTAAACTCTTTTAATTAATTTGCCTCCTAATCCTATTAGGATATTTGAGAGTACTTTTATTAATTAATTCTCAAACTCCTTTAGGAATTAAATAATAATAATCGTAATAATAATAATAATAAGACTCCACTTATTAATTTATATTTAATATTTCTAAAATATTAAATAATAAATATTAAGCCATTTAATTTATTCTATCACCATAAATTAAATTAAATATACTTAACTTATTATTACGATTATGCCATTAACTTCTTAAATAATTATTCTTCCTTTTATGGTGTGACCCTTTAGGTTCTCCATATTAAACCGGTTGTGAATAAATTAATTATAACAATTCTAATCTTATTTAAATAAATAAATTAAACTAATAATTTATTTAAATAAATAATATTTATTCTACAATAGGGATAAGCCTCCCTAGCGATCAACGACTTTCCAGATAATATAGATTTCAACATTAATCATAAAAGAACCTTTGAGTAAATAGTTACCGTACAATTCAATCCTTCCACCATACAATGTTCCAATTAAATATAAAACATGGAATTTCTGTCAAGTCTTATTTTATTTAATTATATGTATTTCGACTCTTAAATGCATAACTCCAAATAATGCAAATTAGAAACTCCTTTCTAATTTCATTCTGCCTTGGCCAAGGACTACTGAGTTGTCATTTATCGAATCACATAGGACATTTCTCTTCTTTTACTAGAAGTGGTAGATTCTTTATTGATCATACATTATCTCCATGTACAACTTATTATACCCAAGCATACCCTTTGATATACCCTAAGGGTCTTAAGGAATAAGTCAAAGTATAACTCATCATACACAAGATACTATGATGATCTCAAGTCCAAGGATCACTTGTACTACTATCACTACAGGAATTCCTATTGACAGGCAAGTAAAACTCCATTAGGTATTCCTTAGCGAGCCACGTTCAGTGAACTTATTCTCTAATAAGCACCTACATACTTGCTTTAGTGTCTCCACATAAATGATCATGAGATCAATCATCCTCATCAAATGAGCAAGCAACGTATGTACCAATCTATCCGGATTCACTAATCCCCAATTTAGTAATCCAACGATTGGGAACTATTTTAGTTTTAAGCTTTCTAAGAATTTAGATCTCATTAGAATGATCATCATCATTATTCTAAAAGCATTGCTTAAAACTATGGGTTTATCACATATTATAAAACAGCATCATGTAGATAATTTAAAAGCCTTTAATAAATTAATACTTTTTATTAATAAATAAATAAGATTATTTACAAAGTATATGCTTTATCATCAAACATGATTGGCTTGTGTGCATACTACTTTCAATCTCCCACTTGCACTAAAGCCAATCGCCATGGTATCTCATACCCTTCTTCTGTAAGTGACGATTATCCTGCTGTTGGATAAGCTTTAGTTAATGGATATGTAATATTGTTCTTGAGAGTTCACTATCTCTATAGTGATTTCCCATCTTTCAATGATTCTTATAATCAAATGAAAGTGCCACAACACATGTTTAGATCCAAGATGAGACTTAGGAACTATTCCTAGTTCTATAATGAATTTATCATCCAAACAATCAACTTGTAGCTTCATTTACAGCTATATACTTTATCTTTATCACTAAATCAATAACTCTTTGCTGTTTGGAACCTTTCCAATTCACTGCACCACCGTTCAAGGTAACACTTTACCTTAAAGTGGATTTTCTGTCGTCTTGGTCTGTCTGAAAAAACTTGTTTCTGTTAAGCCCTCTAGTTTTAATTCAGACCCGCCATGAATTATATCACATCCTTAGTGCTGGTTAAGTACTTTAAGATGTTTTTCACTGTCTCACAGTGAACTTCTCCAGAATATGACTGATCAACATCAGGTCGCGTATATTTCATTGCATACGTGATTGTCACTCATGCGATCTCTCTTTTAGGAGTCTATAGGGACTATTAAGAGAGATACACTCCATGACTCATCAACATGAGACATCCCATGGAGTTTGCCATGCTAAACGACTTTAGCATCAAATGAATATACGTTCCTTGGGTTAAACCGAGCATCCTTTTAAATCTATCTATATAGATTTGCATCCCCAATTAAGATACTCTTCCCAAATCATTCATGGAGGAATGTTTAGACAACTTTATCTTTACTGATTCTAGCATTGGCATGTCATTCCGTATCCGTATTATATCAACATATAATACCAAAAATGTCACGACGCTCCCACTGACCCTTTTGTACACACTAGGTTCATTCTTGTTTTTGATAAAATCAAACTCTTTTTATTATCATATCAAAATGAATGTTCCATTTTTGAGAAGATTGCTTCAATCTATTTATCTGAGTGTCTACAACTCTTACCTCATCGTATGTAACTGGATCATCATCTTCTATGATACGTACCTCATCATCATCATTCATGATGAATCCATACCTCCTAGGTATCTTCGGTACTATTCCAGATTTACGATTCGATTGTGGTACAATAGGTCTATCTATAGGTTCCTCTTATTTGACTTGTAGTGTTTTGTGGTTCTTGAACTTTTCAAGATGTATTATCCTCCCACTAGCCCCTTCAATGATAAACATCTTTATCTTAGAAGGCATCATGTTTCACAACAAACACCTTTGCTAAGTAGGATTATAGAACATATACCCTAAACTTACTTTAGGATGTCCCACAAATCTGTACATGTCAAATTTTGTCGCAAGCTTATCCTTTGAAACCTTTTTCACATAAGTTGGACAACCCTTATCTTAACATATTTAAGATTAGGAATCCTCCATGTCCATAACTTTTATGGAGTCTTGGGGCCGGATTTTGAGGTTACCTTTTCGTAGATATGCACCCATTTCTAGGACATGATCCTAGAAGGATACTGGAATGTCGGTAAAATCATTATGGACCGCACCATATCCATCAATGTACGATTTTTCCATTCAGATACATCAATCAATTATTGCGTATCAGGAGGCATCCATTATGAGAAAACCATTTAAGATGATCTAGAAACTTATTGCACAAGTATTTATTCCTTGATCTAATCAAAGAATCTTAATACTTTGTCAATTTGTTTCACTTCTGAATTCTTTGAACCTTTCAAATAATTTATACTTGTATTTCAACAAATACACACATTCAACTCTTTGAATGATCATCTCCTTTTCTTATACTAGTTTGTTCAATTCGTAAAATTATTTTCACGTAAGTCAAGTACACAAAATCCATTAAGTAATATTCCAGTTCTATACAAAACATTATTATTATAAATAGAACAACAATTGTTCTTAATTATAATACCAAAGATTTCATTGTCCAACAATAAAATAGAAATAATGTTTCTAACAAGAACAGGAATACAATAACAACTTATTGACTTAATAGATTTGCCCGTAGACAATGCTAAACAATAAATTCTTATGGCTAATGCAGCAACCTTTGCTTCATTTCCCACACATAAGATTACTTATCTTTGTTTAGCTTTCTACTTCTTCTTGGTCCCTTCATAAATCTATATTTATGATATCCAAAGTCGGTATCAAATAACCAAGTAAAACCTTGACTTAAAGAAAAAATTATTTTAAACCATGAACAAATTCATATTTGTAACCGAAACTTCACTAAGTTTCTTTTGTTAGCCTTTGCAAGATGCTTCTCGCAGTTTCTTTCTAGTGTCCAGGCTTATTGCAGTGGAAGCAAACTCCTTTGCTATCCATATCAGTTTTGTTCTTATTATCCTTTCTTTATGCCTTTCTTTTTACCTTCTTAGAATCGTTCTTCTTTTCAGAAGATCCTTTGGCCCCTACCAGTAAGACATAGTCTTTCTTGGTTGGAAAGTGACTCTTAACATTTTTCAACATGTTAAGCAAATCAGCGAGGCTGATATATAGCTTGTTCATATGAAAAATTCACAACAATTGTGAAAGGAGTCCGGAAGTGAGTGCAAGATCAAATCTTGGCTCAACTCTCCATCCATGACAAAACCCGTTGTCCTAATTGATCAATCAAATTGATTATGTTAAGGACTTTTATCTGTACCGTAGTGTCATCGGTCATTCTAGATCGGAAGAGCTCCTTAGATATCTGATATCTATCAGTCCTACTTTCCTCACCATCAACTACTTAATGTGCAGGAATATAGTAGGAGCATCCATAGTTTCATGCTGACGCTGAAGCTCGCTACTCATGGATGTGAGCATGATGCATTGAGCCAACTGTGCATCATCTTGCCACTTTCTAAAAGTAACAATCTCTTCCTAGAGGCATTGTCTGCAACCATTGCAGGGATAGGCGTATTAAGGACATAAGATAGCTTTTCAGCCATGAGAACTATTCTCAATTTCCTTAACCAATCCATTTAATTTGGTCCGGTTAAATAAGCATCTAATATGCTATGCAGTGATAGTAATTTAGACATTGTAAAATTCTATAAATGAATTTGTAATTAACAATATTTTAACATACATTCTTTTATTAATTACCAAAATAAATTAGGTCTTGTTTTAAATTGGTATCTCCCACTATTTTCTTTCAAACTATATTACCCTCACTTATATAGTTCGGCAAAATCTAATTAAAGATTTGCTAGTGAGAATAAGGATCCCATTTCAAATGTATATAGCCTTGTGTTTGCACAATAAACTATATATAAATAAATAGGTAGACAACTCTTGTCAATTACATCAACTATGTAACTCCTTGTATTTTGCCTCTTAAATCGTAATGGTCAAGTGTGTGCACATCCGAACTAAAATGATTTAAGTTAAGTCAGACCCAGTATTTCCATATAAGTGAAGAGAAAACTACAGCCCTTGTGTGTGCACAACAAAGCAGTAATGTTCAATTCCTTATAAACATCATATGTAATAAAAACAACATCTTAAATATTTAATACTCGCCTTGTGTGTGCACAACAAACTCATATTAAATATTCAATACTCTATTGTTTCTATCATGCTAGAAGGCGACGTTCGATATTCCAAATATCTTTGAACGTTACAACTTAATATAAAATATTTGAGGGTTTTGTTATTAATTTGTCTCATCTTGTTTAGCGCGCATGCACATATATATATATAAAATACGCGTCATATTAATAAACATGTGAAGCATGTTTGCATAATATATAATATATATAGTATAAGCATGCACATATAGAATACTATATTCTACCCGGATTGATTATGGACTTTTTTTCTAGTTTGGTTCACTAGAGCCACCAAGTGAACCAAAAGGTCAAACCCTAGGGGTGCAAGAATTAATATTTAAATATAACTATTACATTTAAGCCTGGGCTCCATTACAAACGGGTCTTTAAGCGCTCCTTGATCCTTGATCTCCAATTCTTCAAAATTAATTCTAACTATTCCTATTACAAAACTATTTAAAAAAATAGAAACCTTGATCAGCAGTCAAGGGGAAATACATAGGAGGGAGATAGAATTTACATTAAGAAAAATTTAGAGAAGACGAGGTACGCAGACCCCATTTTAATAAAACCTATACATTCATGCATCCAACTAAAATAAAATCAAATCACATTGGTCAATATTCCATAATCAATCCCATTTATTATCATACACATCACCATATGTATCAATAAATAACATTCATCTCATGAATAATTAACATTTAATATATATATTGATATCATTTAATGGGCAAATTTAGTTAGTATAAAATCTATTTTTGAATCAAAATAAACTCCTTTATTTTAATCCAACTTTAAATCAAAATAAAACTATTTTATTTTAATTTATCCAATTTTGAATAAAATAAACTATTTTATTTTAATCAAAATCATTAATCAAAATAAACTCCTTTATTTTAATTAATTATGGAATCCAATTCCATGTCAAAATAAACTCTTTTATTTTGAGTAATATGAAATCTTATTTCATATCTTAAATAAACTCTTTTATTTTAGGGAAACACGGATTTTTTTTCCTATTCAAAAATAAACTCTTTTATTTTGAATAATATAAAATCTTATTTCATATCTAAATAAACTCCTTTATTTAAGGAAAGACTGATTCTTTTTCCTATTCACAAATAAACTCTTTTATTTTGAATAATATGAAATCATATTTCATATCTAAATAAACTCCTTTATTTAAGGAAATATGAAATCCAATTTCAACTCTAATTAGTTATCATGGAATCAAATTCCAACTCTAATTAGTTAGCATGAAATTTTATTTTAAAATTAAAATAAACTTTATATTTTAATATTAAAATAAAATTTTTATTTTAAAATTAAAATAAATTTTTATTTTAATTATAAAATAATTAAAAATAATATAATATATAATAACCGAATATATATATATATATATATATAACAATTATCCTGTTGATTCACGAATCAAAAAAAAAAGTAATCAAGAAAAACCGTGAGTCTCCCTTGAAAAAAAAACGAGAATCAAGATGAATGCATGATTCTGATACTTCACCAAAACACGGAAATCCCTTAAAGATTCGTCATTCTGATAATCAAAAAAAAAAGAAGAAAAGCTTACTGCAATCCTTTTATATAGCCACGTGATATATATATTAAAAGAGATCATATATAATCCTGGAGGAATCAATTCACTTGACAAGCTCCTTTTCATATATATATCGTACGTGGCCACGAAATTTCAAAAACATGCGCAGACATTCGGAAATTGCAAGAAATTTATAACTTTTTTTTAAAAAATAAATTTTATACAATAAAATTATGCCCAATAAAATTATTCTAAACACATATCAATATACACATTAAATTTGATCAATTAATAATTCGCATAAAAGTTTGGCTCTGATGCCACTGTTAGGTTTGTAATATTCATGAACGCAATCAAATTGCAAAAATAATGCGGAAACGTGTAAAATCAGAGTTTAAAATTTTTACAAACCATAAACCCGGATCACCCTTTATGCACAATTATTAATTAAACGAAAAGATAAAGAATAAAATCATACCCTTGAAGATCCGAGCTTCCTCAGGTACAAGTTCACCTCCAATCCTTTTCGCGTTCAACTTGAATCCACCAGGTTTGGTCTCTTCCTTTGATCAACGTTAGCCACCCAAGTGTTTGGCCTCTAGAGGTGATCCACCAAGGAAGAAGAAGAATTCCAGAAGATGGGTTGTTGGCTAAACCCTAGTTTTTCTATCTCTATAGAAAAAGGGGCGTACTCTCCAACAATTGGAATTACGTATTCTAATAATACGTCAACCTCTCTGTCACCCATAATAAGACTCCTCTTATTTATAGATGTGGGCAACCCATCCTTAACAATTAAGAAATTGGGTTTTATTTTAATTAATTAAACTCTTTTAATTAATTAGGCTCCTAATCTTATTAGGAATAATTAATTAACATTTTAATTAATTAAGCTCCCTAATCTTATTAGGAATAATTAATTAAACTCTTTTAATTAATTTGCCTCCTAATCCTATTAGGATATGTGAGAGTACTTTTATTAATTAATTCTCAAACTCCTTTAGGAATTAAATAATAATAATCGTAATAATAATAATAAGACTCCTCTTATTAATTTATATTTAATATTTCCAAAATATTAAATAATAAATATTAAGCCATTTAATTTATTCTATCACCATAGATTAAATTAAATATACTTAACTTATTATTACGATTATGCCATTAACTTCTTAAATAATTATTCTTCCTTTTATGGTGTGACCCTTTAGGTTCTCCATATTAAACCGGTTGTGAATAAATTAATTAGAACAATTCTAATCTTATTTAAATAAATAAATTAAACTAATAATTTATTTAAATAAATAATATTTATTCTACAATAGGGATAAGCCTCCCTAGCGATCAACGACTTTCCAGATAATATAGATTTCAACATTAATCATAAAAGAACCTTTGAGTAAATAGTTACCGTACAATTCAATCCTTCCACCATACAATGTCCCAATTAAATATAAGACATGGAATTTCTGTCAAGTCTTATTTTATTTAATTATATGTATTTCGACTCTTAAATGCACAACTCCAAATAATGCAAATTAGAAACTCCTTTCTAATTTCATTCTGCCTTGGCCAAGGACTACTGAGTTGTCATTTATCGAATCACATAGGACATTTCTCTTCTTTTACTAGAAGTGGTAGATTCTTTATTGATCATACATTATCTCCATGTACAACTTATTATACCCAAGCATACCCTTTGATATACCCTAAGGGTCTTAAGGAATAAGTCAAAGTATAACTCATCATACACAAGATACTATGATGATCTCAAGTCCAAGGATCACTTGTACTACTATCACTACAGGAATTCCTATTGACAGGCAAGTAAAACTCCATTAGGTATTCCTTAGCGAGCCACGTTCAGTGAACTTATTCTCTAATAAGCACCTACATACTTGCTTTAGTGTCTCCACACAAATGATCATGAGATCAATCATCCTCATCAAATGAGCAAGCAACGTATGTACCAATCTATCCGGATTCACTAATCCCCAATTTAGTAATCCAACGATTGGGAACTATTTTAGTTTTAAGCTTTCTAAGAATTTAGATCTCATTAGAATGATCATCATCATTATTCTAAAAGCATTGCTTAAAACTATGAGTTTATCACATATTATAAAACAGCATCATGTAGATAATTTAAAAACCTTTAATAAATTAATACTTTTTATTAATAAATAAATAAGATTATTTACAAAATATATGCTTTATCATCAAACATGATTGGCTTGTGTGCATACTACTTTCAATTCCAACAGAATAATAAATAATGGAATAACAGAAGTTCTCTTCATGAATACAACAGAAATAATACCACTTACTGTAAAAGAAACTTGATATAAGAATAGGAAAGTAGCAGAATACTTTTCTATTGTTACTCTATAATTTCTCTCTCTAGAGTTTTAGTGAATTCGTAAAAAAATATTAAAGGAATGAACTTCTATTTATTGGACAATTGAAGGGCACTCTGTAAGAAAATCACGGATGCAATAATTCCTTCATTAACGGATGCTTGACTGATGCATTATTTCATTCACAGAAGCTAACCAACTTGCAGGCAATTGAAATCAACCAATTTCAAATAACAACAAAATAAAAAAACAAATATATATATATATATATATATATATATATATATATATATATATATATATATAACACATGTTATAACATATATATATATATAATACTAATTACCTTTTTAGAAAGCAAATTCCCTCCCCCCCCCCCCATTTCCACCCGAGAACAAATAAATCCACCCCAAAAGTCATTATTCTTCCAACATGTGGGCCCCCACCATTATAATATAAAATAATTTTCTACTGATTATTTTAAAAAATGGGTAAGTGGGAATTCAAATAATAAACAAAATTTACAACAATTACTATAGCAATATTTGAACAAAACTGAGTGACTTCTCACGTAAGCATCAATAATCAATACCGTGTGCTACTGTGCAACTACGCGTATTACTGTACTTTTAACACCGGGTGTTTCAACAGTTAACGGTAAAACTTTCGCCGTTATTTTCATAAAGTATATTTATCGTTTTCTTAATCCGATAATAATTCTGTTGTGGGGTACACCAATGATTGTGTCGTTGTACGAATATTCTCTGTTAAAACGAATATTTCTCGACCAATCGAATATTATAAACAACTTGCGTACTTTGCAAAATTTATAAATATTACCCACAACTATAACATTATATCAAATTTATTCCATAATATTCAAAAATGATATTTATAGAAAATTCATCTTTATTTATAAAAGTTGGGGTCTTACAACTTCTCCTTCTTATGAAATTTCGCCCTCGAAATTAGGGTACATACCTGGTATGTCGAAGAGGTAACGATACCTTGATTTCATTTCAGATTCTAACTCTCAAGTCATTTCCTCAACATCGTGGTTTCTCCACAAAACTTTGACTTGAGGTATAACCTTGGAGCGTAGAATATGTTCCTTCTTATCCAAGATTTGAATAGGAACCTCTTCATACGTTACATCTTCCGCTATTTCGTCCGGTTTTAACTCAATAATGTGGTGCGGGTCTTTTACATATTTACGTAACATAGATATGTGAAAAACGTTATGAACACGAGACATACTTGGCGGTAAAGCGAGTCTATATGCCACAGTTCCTACTCGATCGAGGAATAAAAATGGGCCGATGAATCGAGAATTGAGCTTTTCTCTCTTTCCAAATCTCGTAACTCCTTTCCATGGAGCAACACGTAACAGCACATGATCTCCTATATCGAATTCCACGTCCTTTCGATGAAGATCGGCATAACTCTTTTGTCGATCTTGTGAGATTTTTATACGTTGTCGGATCGTTTGAATCTTTTCCGTAGTCATACGTACCAACTCCGGTCCCAACAACGTTGCTTCACCCACCACATCCCAGCATACTGGAGAACGACACTTTCTTCCATACAAAGCCTCAAATGAAGCCATGTCAATACTTGTTTGATAGCTATTGTTGTAGGAAAACTCCACCAACGGTAAGAACTTGTCCCAACTTCCCTTGAAGTCAAGGACACAAAGTCTTAATAAATCTTCAAGAGTTTGAATAGTCCTCTTTGATTGTCCGTCCGTCTGAGGATGATATGCCGAACTAAATCGTAAATTCGTGCCCATAGCTTTTTGTAAACTAACCCAAAATCGTGAAGTGAATCTTGGATCTCGATCAGAAACTATGGATACTGGCATACCATGCAGTCTTACAATCTCGTTTATGTACATACGACAAGACGTTCAAGTGTATAAGTTTCTCGTATTGGTAAGAAATGAGCAGACTTGGTCAATCTATCAACAATGACCCAAATTGCATCTATGCCTTTAGAAACCTTGGGAAGACCAGTAACGAAATCCATGGTAATGTGCTCCCACTTCCATTCTGAAATTTTAAGTGGTTGCAATGGACCTTTTGGTACTTGATGCTCCGCCTTGACTCGTTGACAAGTTAGACACCTTGAGATAAACAGCGTTATCTCTCTCTTCATATTGCTCCACCAAAATGTATGACGAAGATCATGATACATTTTGGTACTCCCAGGATGGATTGCAAACGGTGTGTTGTGCGCCTCCATCATGATTTTATACTTTAACTCAGGGTCGTTACGAACACAAAGTCTGGAGTTGACTTGAAGTACTCCTTCTTCATCTATTCTTGCTTCCGGTATAGTACCTTCTTACACTTTCTTCATAATACGCATCAGCTCCAGGTCTGTAGCTTGAGCAGCTTTAACTTTATCAATTAAAGTCGGTTCTACTCGTATATTCGCAATCATCACATGGGTCCCTGGAGTCTTTAACTCTATCTCCATCCTTTGCAAGTCACACAAAATGGGCTTTTGTGTTGTCAATATTGCACTCGTACCCGCATATGATCTTCTACTCAATGCGTCAGCTACCACATTCGCTTTTCCAGGATGGTATTGGATGATATGATCATAATATTTCAACAGTTCAAGCCAACGTCGTTGTCGCATGTTGAGTTCCTTTTGAGTGAAGAAATATTTGAGGCTTTTATGATCCGTAAAGATATCCACTTTCTCCCCATACAAGTAATGCCTCCAAATTTTTAGTGCGAAAACAACAGCTGCCAACTCTAGATCATGAGTAGGATAATTCCTCTCATATTCTTTGAGTTGTCTTAAGGCATAGGCTATAACTTTCCCATGTTGCATGAGAACACATCCTAACCCTTTGTCCGAAGCATCACTGTAGATGACAAATCCCTCCGAACCAGATGGTATTGTCAGAACAGGTGCTGAAATGAGTCTCCTTTTGAGTTCTTGAAAATTCTTCTCACATTCCTCGCTCCAACCGAAATTTGTATCTTTTCGAGTCATCTGAGTTAGTGGAGTAGCGATTCGAGAAAATCCTTCCACTAATCTCCGATAATAACTAGCTAAACCGAGAAAGCTACGTACTTCAGTCACTGATTTAGGTTGCTCCCAGCTTTGAATAGCTTCAATCTTTGCTGGGTCAACAGATATTCCATGACTTGATACTACGTGCCCAAGGAATGCTACTTTCTCAAGCCAGAACTCGCATTTCTTAAACTTGGCATAAAGCTTATATTCACGAAGCTTTTGGAGTATTAGCCTCAAGTGTTGCTCATGATCTTCACGGCTTTTGGAATAAATAAGGATGTCATCAATAAAGACGACCACAAAGTGATCCAAATATTCATTGAATACTCGGTTCATCATATCCATGAAGGCAGCAGGAGCATTAGTCAATCCAAAAGACATGACTAGGAATTCATAATGCCCGTACCGAGTTCTGAAAGCCGTCTTTGGAATGTCATCGGTTCTAATCTTCAATTGGTGATATCCGAAACGAAGATCAATCTTTGAAAAGAATTTGGCTCCTTGCAACTGGTCAAACAGGTCATCAATACGTGGCAATGGGTACCTATTTTTGATGGTGACATGATTCAACTCCCGATAATAAATATAAATTCGCATACTCCCATCTTTCTTTTTCACGAATAGAACAGGAGCACCCCAAGGAGAAGTACTAGGACGAATAAAGCCAATGTTTAACAATTCCTGCAGTTAGGTCTTTAACTCCTGAAGTTTAATAGGAGCCATTCGATATGGGGCTTTGGAAATGGGTTTTGTACCGGGTTCAAGGTCAATACAAAATTCAATTTCACATTCTGGGGGTAGGCCAGGAAGTTCTTTAGGGAATACGTCAAGGAATTTATTAACAATAGAAATATCATTCAAAACTGACGTATTTTTGTTTAGATCCGTGACATGAGCTAAGAAAGCTTGACATCCGTTTTTCAATAAACGAATAGCTTTATGGCTTGAAATGACATTGATTGATTTTAATGGTTTAGTTATTTGAATTCGCATAATAGGTTGGTTAGGAATATGAAAGCTAACAGCCTTACGAAAATAATCAATTTTTGCATGATGAGTAGTTAACCAATCAATCCCTAGAATTACGTCAAATGCAAGTATTTTCAATGAAATAAGATCGACATGTAAAGTGAGGGTACCGATTTGAACCAAACAAGACTTATAAACAGTGGATGTAATGAAGGTTTCTCCCAACAGAGTTTCTACAGATAAGTCAAAGTCTAATTTCTCCGGAGTCCAGTTTAATCGTTGAGCGCAAGTAGAAGAAATAAAAGAATGGGTAGAATCGGTATCAAATAAGGTATAGACTTTGCAAGAGTTTATGATAAGATTACCCGTGATGACCTCGTTCGGGTTCCTTTCTTTCTGGGAGGTCACGACAAATGCTATCCCTTGTACCACCGGTTTTGACTTTTCTAGGACGGCCTTTGGTGCTTCCATCCTAGCTGAACTTGTCTTCGGAGAACGATAAAATCGTGCTAGGTGACCTTCTCTTCCACAATTATAACACGCTTTGGTTGGCATCGCGCAGTTTGGACTGATATGTCTCTCCCCTCCGTATTTGAAGCATATGATAGGGTCGTTCTCCTTCCTTAACCACGGTTGCTGGTGCTGACGTCTTTTCATCATTGTTGAATCTCCTTTTCTTGAAATGTCCATTTTTACTGTCTTGGCCATAATTACCACAGAAGTGGTTACCATTTCTGGCATGTTGATTCCCTCCACGTTTGTTGTCATTGCTTCGATGACTAATACCACTAGTATTTTCATGCTGCCGGCTGCTTTCTCTTGGTTGCGTTAACTCGTTACCGCGCTCCAATAACTGAGCCATATTTACAACATCTGAGTACAAACACAGTTTATGAGAAATAAGATATTGACGTATCTCCGGTTTCAAACCTCTTAAAAACATTCGTGTCATTCGCTCCTCATTATCGACAAAATGGGATGAAAATCGGGATAACTCCGCAAATTTAGCCTCGTATTGCGACACGGTCATATTATTTTGTTCCAACTTGATAAACTCCACCTCTTTCATGTGACGAATACTCTCGGGAAAGTAATTGTCGTTGAATAGCTCTTGAAACTTTTCCCAAGACATCTTGAGTGCGTCAGGCTTGGTACGTTTTACAGATTCCCATTAGTAATCTGCCTCTTCACGCAACATGAAGGTGGCGAAGGGAACCTTTTGCTCCTCGGAGCATCCCAAGACATCAAATATCTTGGTGATCTGCTTTATCCATGCTTCCGCCTTAAGTGGTTTTGGCTCTCCAATAAACTCTGGTGGTCCCAGCTCCTTGAACTGTTTAGCAATGACCGTTCGAGAGTTTCCAGTGTTTCCACCTACATTTTGGACAGGATCCGCTCTTTCCTGATGTTGCATGAATTGCATAAAGCCTCTGAACAATCCATCATTCATCATTTGGTCAGTGTTGTTGTTTGCATGAGGATTGTCGCCTTCCTGATGCACATTCTCCTGATTATTGATATGTAGAGACTGAACGGTCTCCTGTGCTCCATTGCTATTCTCAACATTCTCGGATGTCATTTTCAGATACTGCCACATAACAAGGGTAAGTTGACATGTAACATATTATCTCTAAACTCTGACCAACCAATTAAATACCAAATAAATTTAAGTAGGTTATACTAGCGAAGGAATTCCCCATCTCTCCCCTCCTAGTTCTAGTCTCACATCTTAGCCAGGGATCATATTCCTAAGTTTTGATACCAACTGTGACGCCCCCAAAATTGGTATACATCACCTATTCTGAGTCGCCAAATATATGGTACAGAATATAAATACAATCTTAATTATACAACAAGAGAGCTGTGAGTTTAAATACAAATACTGTCTTCTAGACAATATCCACTCTCAGAATAAGTCCTCATTACATTTATTGTCACACTATTTAACAGAATAGTGAGGACTACTAGCTAATACTATCATCCGGACCATCACTCCGTTCCCCGACTCGTCCCAGCTACGTTCTCATTTCCTGAAGAGAACGGTGAAAGAAAGGGTGAGCTGAACTAGCCCAGTAAGAAATATTATGACTAAGATAATGCAGAATAAATTATCATTAGCCTTCAATAGTGTTAAACTGATAAAATATAACAACATCAAGTTTAACTGCAGCGGAACAAGCAATCCATTAAAAGAGTCAAGTAGAGAATAAAATCTACTATCTTTTATGATTTAAAAGGTTTTTCATCACTTTTATCGCTGAGACTCATCTTAATAAATAATCCACTTCATCGAATCACCCCTGCACTACGGCCAAGGATATTCTTTAGTATCACGACCACAAATTATCTATGCACTACGGGCCAAGGACATTCGTGTATTCATCAATGGTCATGATCATGCCAACAACTGTCCATCAATGCACTACGGGCCAATGAGGACTTTTACCACATCATTTATAACATTACGGTCATGATAACACCGAATAATCCCTGGTCATAATCATACCAAGTCCATCTATGCACTACAGGCCACAGATGACTTTCAACAAAATATAAACATGAGGATGATGACAATGATATAAGAATTCAATAAAACAAGTTCAAGAATTAATTTATCCAGGAACTAATAACATCCAAATTGTCAACATGATACTTCTTTGTAGAGTAAAATTCAAGAATGCTCAGAAGAATATTTCAATGAAAATATATTGGATGAAGCGCAAATATCAAGAATATTCCACTAATTTCATGGATTATAGAAGTTAAAACTTTAACCAACTGAGTATAATAAGGAATGGAATAACAAAACAAATCACCAGGCATGCGATAGACCGCACAGGCAGGTTATTCCAACAGAATAATAATTAACGGAACCAGGTCCGGCGTAAAACGCACAGACAGGATATTTCAACAAAATAATAAAGACGGAATCAGGTCCGGCGTAAAATGCACAGACAGGATATTCCAATAGAATAATAAAGAAGGAATCAGGTCCGGCGTAAAACGCACAGACAAGATATTCCAACAGAATAATAACGAATGGAATAACAGAAGAATTTCACCAAGTATAGGGTAGCCTGCGTATACAGGTTATTCCAACAGAATAATAAATAATGGAATAACAGAAGTTCTCTTCATGAATACAACAGAAATAATACTCCTTACCGTAAAAGAAACTGGATATAAGAATAGGGAAGTAGCAGAATACTTTTCTATAGTTTCTTTATAATTTCTCTATCTAGAGTTTTAGTGAATTCGTAAGAAAATAATGAAGGAATGAGCTTCTATTTATAGGAGAATTGAAGGGCACTGTGTAAGAAAATCACGGATGCAATAATTCCTTCATTCACGGATGCTTGACTGATACATTATTTCATTCACGGAAGCTAACCAACTTGCAGGCAATTGAAATCAATCAATTTCAAATAACAACAAAACAAAAAAACAAATATATATATATATATATATATATATATATATATATATATATATATATATATATATATAATACTAATTACCTTTATAGAAAGCAAATTCCCTTTCCCCCCATTTCCACCCGAGAACAAATAAATCCACCCCCAAAAGTCATTATTCTTCCAACATGTGGGCCCCCATGTGGGCCCCCACTATTATAATATAAAATAATTTTCTACCAATTATTTTTAAAAATGGGTAAGTGGGAATCCAAATAATAAGCAAAATTTACAACAATTACTATATCAATAATTGAACAAAACTGAGTGACTTCTCACGTAAGCATCAATAATCAATACCATGTGCTACTGTGCAACTACGCGTATTACTGTACTTTTAACACCGGGTGTTTCAATAGTTAACGGTAAAACTTTCGCTGTTATTTTCATAAAGTATATTTATCGTTTTCTTAATCCGACAATAATTCCGTTGTGGGGTCCACCAATGATTGTGCCATTGTACGAATATTCCCTGTTAAAACGAATATTCCCCGACCAATCGAATATTATAAACAATTTGCGTACTTTGCAAAATTTATAAATATTACCCACAACTATAACATTATATCAAATTTATTTTATAATATTCAAAAATAAAATTTATAAAAAATTCATCTTTATTTATAAAAGTTGGGGTCTTACATTTACTCCTAAATATCTCTCTTTTCAATAAGAAGGGTGTCTAGTAAAAAAAGGTCAGTTTAATCATTTGAGTTTAATTTTACACTTCACAATGCAATGTCATTACTTTTTTTAATAATTGTGCATTGGCCTCCATCGACTGATAAAAGAGAACCGAGGAGTATTTTATTTAGTCCTTCTAGGGAAACCGGACTTTGCTGAAAAGTTAACGACTGGTCAAATTTTTTTTATGACTCTCAAATAATTTATAATATTTATTGGAACTGAAATTTTTATAGAATTCAGTGATTACAACCCTATTTTTTACATGTATTCAAATAACACCTAAATCACTGGATTCTGTAAAAAAAATAATTAAAATAAATATTATAAATTATTTGGAAATCATAAAAAAATTAAAAAAAATTGACCAATCACTAAACCGTTGGACAAAGTTCGGCCCCCCCTATAATTTTTCTATTTTATTATCCTATTATTAAGTGAATAATATATCTTATCCATCCAATTTTGATCTAGTGGAGTATATTACTTGTAAGGATGACGAATTTTTTAGAAACTGAAAATTTGATTACCTTAATTTTTTTTTAAAAAATGAAACGATAATTAATGAACTGAAAATTGTATAGGGTCATGTTCAATGTCACATGGGTAATTTTAGTCAGATCTTGATATCAGATAATTCAAAATAGATAACTTTTTTGGACAGTTTATAAAAATAAATTGAATTTTTATATATCAATAAATTATAATTGTATAATATTTATATAACAACAATGATATAAAATACAAATTATTTTTATAAAAATATATATTAGAGTCCTTCTGGGGGACATTGTTCTAGCGACATTCTAGCAACTTATTTTTTTTTTTTGGTTTTTTTAGTAACTCTCAAAAAATGTATAGTATTTATTCCAACTGGAATAAATACAAATTAAATCTAAAATATTAAAAATATATAATCTTCTTGGCAAGTTATTTTTATTTAATTAGTAAGTAGAAATAATTAATATTTACTTAATTACTTATAGTTATTTGTATATCTTATCATCTTGGGTCCACTCACAAGAAGATATCAACCAACCAGGTTTAGAATATGATCATATATGTGTGTATATATGGAATCCAAAGCCATAAATATTTTTTTTTTGGAAATTAATATTTTTACGAAGAAAATTGATATTTTCATAAAACTTTCTTCACTTTAATAGTGAGTGGTTCTCACCTTCATGTGAATGAAATCTTGTGGAAATATGTCATTTTTTCATGTGAAAATAGTAACTCTCTTTTTTCTGTTTGGAAGAGTGGTACTGTGATGAATTAAAAGTTTTTTTTTAAGTCAAAAAAGAATTTGACAGTATTTGTTAGTATTACAAAATCTCTATTAAAGATAGAAATTTGAGTGTCAAATAACTTTTAATAAGAGTTTTAAAAAATAGTTTAAAAATTATGGTCGATTAACCTAAAAAAACTCGAATACACGAATGTGTAACTATTTTTAATAATTCATTGAAATTTAGATATGGCACACTTAGAAGGGGGGTTGAATAAGTGTGAGAGCAAACTATGACCAATTTTTAAACTTTAAATCAAACTATCGAATACAACCTACTGAATCAAAGAATACAGCTTGCTGAATGAATGCAGTCTACCGAATTGAATTTTTGTTTAAGAAAATATCTTGGTGAATTTATAAGTCAGCTAAAATACTTGATGTAAAAATACTATCTCAAGATGAAGCAAAAGTTTATATTTTAAATATTAAGAAAACTAATTATCTTGAGAAATATTAAAGAAAATCAAGCAATAAAATAACACCAAGATTTTTTACGTGGTTCAGCTATTACCCTCTATAATAATAGCCTAGTCCACGTCCAATACCAACTAGTATTGGAGACTCACTTTTATTCCTTTAAAAATGACCTTTGTTACAAAACAGATTCAATCAAATTGAATTACAATAATTCACTTGAGCACACTTGCTCCTTGTGCACCAATGCACCCCTTAAGCTTCTAAGCTTCCTTGAACCCTGTTTGTAAACAAACCTTAATCCACCTGGATTAAATTCCTTTAGACAACACTTAGTCTAAAATTTAAGAATACAATTTATAGAGGTCTAATGATCAAAGCAAATAAACAATTTAACAATGCAAGGCTTGACTAATGTATGCAATGATCAAATAGTAATAGAAAGATATTACCGATTTTTAGTCCACAGTAATGTGCTGAAAAATAATCAGAATTATAATATCACAGCAACTGGAATTTTTGCACAAAAGATAAAATTGCTTTTCAAGTATATGAGTGCAATAATTGATTCAAGTGTTGTTCTTTTTCCACTGATATCAAATACATTTTATAGCCCAAATATTATTACCGTTGCTATAACATTCCGAAGCCAACAAAAGGATAAAGATAAATAACGTTCCAAAGTTTATTTCCGTTAATGGCTAAGGAATAATCAAAACAGATTATCTCTAGTTGTTATAACGTTTTGTTGGACTCTTTCAAAAAGTAGATAATATCTTTTGGTTGAGACTTATCAAATTCCTATAGCAATTAAAGTCTGCCGCCAAACATATAGCATTAATATAGGAGTATGAATCAACTTTTTCAAGATAATCATTACCTTACATTTCCAAGAAACTTATCTCACTATTTTAGAAAGTTATCATATCTCTGCCAACCCACTTCAACAACTTTTTAAGTCTCCAACAAATTTGTTGTCCACGTGTCTATACAAATATTTCAAGACTCTTCAAGTTTCATAACACATGGCAAATACAATAAACAATAACTTACGCATGCATAATATATAAGTACTAACCAACTAATATAAATCAATTAGCATAAAATCTCAGGCATGCATAAAATATTTAATCACATTTGAATGCACAAATAAAATGTCCTAGAGCCTTGTATTGAAAAATTAAATATTTGCAATGACCTTACATATTTTTCTTAGGACTCAAATCTTCAAGATCTTTGATATCAACGATCTTTCATCAACTTCCTGAAATTTCACAATAGACAAATTAGTCTATAATATTAAGTCATCATCAAAACAAAAAGGTTAGAATATTTCAAAACAACATTCTCCCCCTTTTTGATGATGACAACACCAAAAAATTATAACTCCCCCTGAATTCATAACTCCCCCTGAATTCATGCATATTTCAGGAAAAATTTATAACACCTGCATGTTAGTATTCAAATATTAAAACAATCAATGCCTGCAACAAAATTAGTTTAAAAATATGCAGCAAAACCATCTTAACATCCAGTTTAATCATCCAGGCAACCATGCCTTAAAACCAACTTAAAATCATAGTCTTTTAACAAAAATTTAAACAAAAACAGAGAATCGCATCAGAATCCGCCAGAATAAGGAAGACATTTCTTGCTTTGACGAATGCAACTTTGCATATGAGATAACATCATTTTTGAAAAATTAAAAACCGTTCCTTTGAGAATCATAGCAACAACAACCAAATCTTGGTAAGTAAAATCGGAACCCCCACCAAGGCGAGGAAACAGATTATACCGAACCAACTTATGTAGAACACATGCATTAGGAGAAACACTAACAGTTTTTGGTAAATACAGAGATGAAAGAGAATAGTCATTCATGACTATATGAAGTTGTTCTAAAGTAGTAAAAGGAATATTGGCCGCTCCTTTGAGAGTAAAAGGACATGGTCCAGTAGAAGAAATACCCAAAATACTTCCAAAATCAATACTTGTGAAAAACAGAGATTTTCCTTTGACAAATGTAGTAAAACAGTCTCCATTACACTCAAGATTAGTGTAAAATTGTTGGACCAACCGAGGATAAGCAACAGTAGGAGGAGATAGCATAGAAAAAATATTGCACTCGGTGAAAAGCTTTTCCAAAACAGAATGTTTGAGATAAAAAAGATCCAAAGATTTTTCATACACAAATTGTTTTGTAGCAATGGAGTTTTTAAAACGTGCTTCAAAACTAGGTCCTCTAAAGAAATTGTCTTGCAAATCAAAAGAAGATGAGAATGGATTTACCAGATTAGAAGGAGATTCTGGCTGAGAGAAAATTTCTTCTTCCATGGGTTGCTTCGACTTTCGCTTAGGAGACAGATCGATTTCGGAGGTTTTCATGAAGGAAAAACTTGAATCTGAGTCGTCGGACAAAGTTGTAGCATCAGACATCACTTGTATAGAGGATTTCTTCTGTAGGCGCTTGGATTTCAACTTAGTTCTTGTAATTCGAGGCAACGATGCACCTTCGTCGGTTGATTTTCCAGCAGATTGCTTACTAGCTCGGGTTTTCATGGTGGGATGGATGATGTGAATGAAACAAAGAGAATGATGAAGATGGAAGATGAAGTCTGAAGATATAAAGGAAAGACTATTCAAGAATCCATCACCGAAAAGCGTGTGTCTTTTCAAATTTCGAAAATAAAACTATTCGGCTGCTGTTCCGTTTTTCAAGGTTGAGAGATCTCCCAAGTCGGCGATAGTCATTAAAGAAGCGTGTATCTATAGCTTAAATGGAAAGTGTTGGACTACGAACAGACTTCTGCAGCTTCTGTCTTTTCACATATCAAATCCCATAAATATCGTGAATCGTGTTAGAGCAGATACGCCGGTTACATTGATTATCAACATAGTTTAAATAATAACATGCAAATATATTGTAATTATGAGATATTAATGCATGAATTATTTTAGTACGTAAACATATTAAACCATGCACATTCCAAGTTCTCTTCTTAGCATGCAGAACCTTTCTTCACTCAAGGGTTTAGTAAAAATATCAGCTAATTGTTTTTCAGTAGGAATAAAAACCAATTTAACTAACCCTTTTGAAACATTATCTCTTAATAAATGATGTCTTACTTCTATATGTTTTGTTCGTGAATGCAAAACAGGATTTTTTGATATGTCAATAGCACTAGAATTATCACAATATATAGGCACATTATTGCAGATAATATCAAAATCACATAGAGTTTGTCTCATCCATAAAATTTGAGAGCAACAGCTTCCTGCAGCTAAATATTCACCCTCAGTAGTTGATAAAGCAACTGAAGTTTGCTTTTTACTATGCCATGAAACAAGACTATGTCCCAAAAATGTACACGCACCACTTGTGCTTTTTCTATCAATTTGAAATCCTGCATAGTCAGCATCTGAATAACCCATTAGATCAAAATGATTACATATAGGGTAAAATAATCCTAAATTTAAAGTACCACTTAAATATTTAAAAATTCTTTTAACTGCTTGCAAGTGGGATTCTTTGGGTTTAGATTGAAATCGAGCACAAAGACATACACTGTACATTATATCAGGTCTAGATGCAGTTAAATATAATAAAGATCCAATCATACCTCGATATTTAGTTACCTCTACATCTATACCTTTATCATCTGATGTGAGCTTTATTGATGTACTCATTGGTGTAGTCTTTGGGTTGGTTTCTTCAAAACCAAATCTTTTGAGTAATTCTTTAGTGTATTTGGTTTGATGAATAAAGATCCCTTCCTTTGTTTGCTTGATTTGAAGTCCCAAAAAGTAATGTAGCTCTCCCATTAAGCTCATATCAAATTCCTTATGCATACACTTTGAAAACCACTCACAAAGAAAATCATTAGTAGCACCAAATATAATATCATCTACATATATTTGAACAATGATTATTTCTTGTTTTTCATGTTTAATAAATAATGTAGAATCTATTTTACCTCTAGTAAAACCACTTGAAAGAAGATACTTACTCAACCTCTCGTACCAAGCCCTGGGAGCTTGTTTGAGACCATAGAGAGCTTTCTTTAGCTTAAAAACATGATTGGGATATTTCTCATGTTCGAATCCAGGAGGCTGTTTGACATATACTTCTTCATTGATGTAGCCATTAAGAAACGCACTCTTTACATCCATTTGATAAAGCTTGAATTTCTTGTAACAAGCAAATGCTAACAAGATACGGATAGACTCTAGTCTTGCAACTGGAGCATAAGTTTCTTCGTAGTCGATCCCCTCTTGTTGATTGTATCCTTGAGCTACCAACCTTGCTTTGTTTCGAGTAATTGTCCCATGTTCATCAAGCTTGTTTTTGAATACCCATTTTGTTCCAATGATGGAACTATCTTTAGGAGGAGGCATTAATTCCCAAACTTGACATCGTTCAAATTGTTGAAGTTCTTCCTGCATAGCCATTAGCCAGCTTTCATCTTGGATAGCTTCCTTAGCATTCTTTGGTTCAACTTGGGATAAGAATGCTGAAAAAGCACATTGATTTTGCAATCCTCTTCTTGTAGTGATTCCTTTGTTTATATCTCCAATGATGTTTTCCGGTGGATGGTTCTTAAGATATCTTGCAGTTTTTGGCATTTGAACATCATGTATTACTTCTTCTTGTTGAGGAAGGTCTGCCTCAAGTTCTTCTATTGTATTTTGTTCTTCATCCTGAAAATTTTCCAATTCAACTTGCTGGATTTGTTCACTCGGTTTGCTGAATAGATTCCTTTGGTTAGCTGGATTTACTAAGATCTCCAATGTACCTGCATCCTCATCTCTTTCTTTTGGAAGATCATTGTAAGTTTCATTAAATTGAATATGAACAGATTCTTCAACACTCAACTTGTTAATGTTAAATACACGATATGCTTTACTATTCTGTGAATACCCAATGAAAATTCCTTCATAAGATTTAGCATCAAATTTTCCTAGGTTATCACTAGTATTTAGAATAAAACATTTAGATCCAAAAACTTTGAAATAACTAATATTAGGGATCTTATTATTTAACAGTTCATAAGGCGTCTTCAAAATGATTGGACGGATAAGTACTCTATTCAAAACATAACAAGATGTGTTTACAGCTTCGGCCCAAAACTTTTTAGGAAGTTTACTTTCTTGTAATAAAGTTCTAGCTGTTTCTTGTAATGTCTTATTCTTTCTTTCTACAACTCCATTCTGTTGAGGGGTTCTAGGAGCAGAAAATTCATGACTAACACCCTTTTGATCACAAAATATTATAAAGTCTTTTAGAAACTCAGTACCATGATCACTTCTTATCCTTACAAGTTTTAGACTATATTTTGTTTCCAAGTTTCTGATTAATTTCTCAAATTCCTTGAATGCTTCATCTTTTGTTCTCAAAAATAATAACCATGTATATCTAGAGAAATCATCTACTATTACAAAAGCATAAAATTTACCATTTATACTAGGATGTCTTTCTGGTCCAAATAGATCAAGGTGGAGTAGTTGTAAAGGAGAAGAGGTTGATACCATGTTCTTTGCTGTAAATGACGTTCTTACTTGTTTCCCGAGTTGACAAGGAACACAAATTCCCTTCTTTTCATATTTGATCTTTGGCAATCCTTTGACGAGATTCTTTGAGGATAATTTCTTGATTAAATCCATGTGAACATGTCCCATCCTTTTGTGCCACAAATTAGCCTCATCTTGTACAGATGCTAAACATACTTCTTCATCCTGTTGCTCAAAATTAATAGTATATATATTTCCTTCTCTTTGTGCAACTAGGGTAACATTGTTAGTACCATGAGAAATAGTGCATTTTTCTTTATCAAAACTGACTTGGTGACCATTGTCCATTAATTGACTTATACTAATAAGATTAAATTCAAGGCCTTTAACTAAATGAACATTGTCGATGTTAACCTTACCATTACCAATTTTACCTTTTCCAATAATCTCACAAGTTCGATTATCTCCGAATGTGACCGTTCCGTTTTTCCTCTTGAGTTTTAGTTCAACGAACTTAGATTTATCACCGGTCATATGACGAGAGCATCCACTGTCAAGAATCCACTTTTGAGAAGGAACTCTTGCCTTAAAACATACCTGTCACGAAAAAATAATTCATCCTTTTGGTACCCACATCTTTTTGGGTCCTTTTACGTTAGTTACAGGTAAATCATCCTTTTTAACCCAAACCTACTTAATCTTATTTTTCTTAAAGCAATTTATGTCTAAATGACCTTTAATGCCACATTTCCTACACGTTGTAAAAGGTGAACAATAATTTAATCTAAAACGTGATTTTGACTTTAGCATTTTCATATTACCCTTTTCATGCATAGAATTATAACCAATTCCTTGTCTTTCAAAAGTAGGTCTTTGTTTACCCAAAATAACATTTAAATTTTCTTCACCTTGAACGAATTTAGCAAGAGATAATTTTAGTGAAGCTATTTCTTTTTGAAGTTCATCATTAGGAGATGTTTTAACAGGCGATTTATCACTAAATGCATCAATACACAAATCTCTCATTTTTAATTCATTAGTCAATTTTTCAACTTCATTGTTCAAGTAAGTTACTTTGTTGAAAAGAACTTTGTTATAATTCTCAAGAAAACTGTTTTTAGCAATCAAAACTTTTTCTTCTTTACATATAGATTCTTTTTCAATATTTTTCTTTTCATCTATCAATGATTCTACTTCACCCATTAACGTGTTGACCAAGTCTTTCAAACATGCATTCTTTTCTTTCAATTTCTCATTTTCTTGTTTCAAAGAAATAAGTTCAAAAATAGATACCTCATTAGATTCACCTTCTATTCCCATGAAGCAGACTTGAGCTATCTCATCCTTGGCATCGACCTCAACTTCAGATTCTTCTTCATCACTCCAAGTGACTAAAGCCTTGTTTCTCTTATTATCCTTGAAGCTTGTTTTTCCTTTATTCTTTAGTTGAAAACAGTCCTTCTTGAAGTGTCCTGGACGTCCACATTCAAAACACGTCTCCTCGGTTTGTTTTCCCTTGCCTTTATTTGAATTGAAGATATTCTTTCGTTTATTCTTTCTTTGAATAAGTCCTTTGAGTCTCCTGGTCATTAAGACTATCTCTTCATCCGAATCATCATCAAGCTCTTCTTCATTTCCTGCATTAAGAGCTAAAACCTTTCTTCGAGGAGTTTCGTCCTCATCATCATACCTCTTTAACTGATGTTCATATTCCTCAAGTTCACCAAAAAGGGTTAATGTATCCATAGTAGATATAGTAGAAGAATCTTGAAGAGTAGTGATTTTAGAAGCAAACCTCTTGGGCATAGCCCGAAGTAACTTACGGTTAATCTCACTTTGTGGAATAGATTTGTCCAGTAGCTTTAATGAGTTCAGAAGAACAAGGAACCTTGCTTGAGCCATCTTTATGGTTTCATCTTTCTCGAGTTTGAACATTTCATAATCATGCATGAGCATGCTTAGCTTGACTTCTCGAACTTTTGAAGTACCTTCATGACTTACCACTAAAGTATCCCACATCTCTTTGGCTGTGTTGCATGAAGAGACTTTGTCTATCTCGGATTGTACCATGCCGCTGAGAAGTGTGTTCATTGCTTTCGAATTATATGACACCATGTAGATTTCGTTTGGATCCATTTCTAGTAGAATCTTTGGTGTCCCATCTTCTCTTCGTGGAATAACTGGTCCGTTCTCCACAACCCACCATTCCCAAGGATCTCTTTGAAGGTAGATCCTCATTCGGAATTTCCAGAAGTTGTAATTTTCTGTTCCATATAGCAAAGGAGGTCTATTTGTTGATTGACCTTCTTGATTGTTGCTCCCGAACTGTGCCATATCAGAATCTTTCCCTACAAGTCACCTTTAAGACCAAGTAAGTAGAGCCTTGCTTTGATACCAAATGAAATTTAGATATGGCACACTTAGAAGGGGGGTTGAATAAGTGTGAGAGCAAACTATGACCAATTTTTAAACTTTAAATCAAACTATCGAATACAACCTACTGAATCAAAGAATACAGCTTGCTGAATGAATGCAGTCTACCGAATTGAATTTTTGTTTAAGAAAATATCTTGGTGAATTTATAAGTCAGCTAAAATACTTGATGTAAAAATACTATCTCAAGATGAAGCAAAAGTTTATATTTTAAATATTAAGAAAACTAATTATCTTGAGAAATATTAAAGAAAATCAAGCAATAAAATAACACCAAGATTTTTTACGTGGTTCAGCTATTACCCTCTATAATAATAGCCTAGTCCACGTCCAATACCAACTAGTATTGGAGACTCACTTTTATTCCTTTAAAAATGACCTTTGTTACAAAACAGATTCAATCAAATTGAATTACAATAATTCACTTGAGCACACTTGCTCCTTGTGCACCAATGCACCCCTTAAGCTTCTAAGCTTCCTTGAACCCTGTTTGTAAACAAACCTTAATCCACCTGGATTAAATTCCTTTAGACAACACTTAGTCTAAAAATATAAGAATACAATTTATAGAGGTCTAATGATCAAAGCAAATAAACAATTTAACAATGCAAGGCTTGACTAATGTATGCAATGATCAAATAGTAATAGAAAGATATTACCGATTTTTAGTCCACAGTAATGTGCTGAAAAATAATCAGAATTATAATATCACAGCAACTGGAATTTTTGCACAAAAGATAAAATTGCTTTTCAAGTATATGAGTGCAATAATTGATTCAAGTGTTGTTCTTTTTCCACTGATATCAAATACATTTTATAGCCCAAATATTATTACCGTTGCTATAACATTCCGAAGCCAACAAAAGGATAAAGATAAATAACGTTCCAAAGTTTATTTCCGTTAATGGCTAAGGAATAATCAAAACAGATTATCTCTAGTTGTTATAACGTTTTGTTGGACTCTTTCAAAAAGTAGATAATATCTTTTGGTTGGGACTTATCAAATTCCTATAGCAATTAAAGTCTGCCGCCAAACATATAGCATTAATATAGGAGTATGAATCAACTTTTTCAAGATAATCATTACCTTACATTTCCAAGAAACTTATCTCACTATTTTAGAAAGTTATCATATCTCTGCCAACCCACTTCAACAACTTTTTAAGTCTCCAACAAATTTGTTGTCCACGTGTCTATACAAATATTTCAAGACTCTTCAAGTTTCATAACACATGGCAAATACAATAAACAATAACTTACGCATGCATAATATATAAGTACTAACCAACTAATATAAATCAATTAGCATAAAATCTCAGGCATGCATAAAATATTTAATCACATTTGAATGCACAAATAAAATGTCCTAGAGCCTTGTATTGAAAAATTAAATATTTGCAATGACCTTACATATTTTTCTTAGGACTCAAATCTTCAAGATCTTTGATATCAACGATCTTTCATCAACTTCCTGAAATTTCACAATAGACAAATTAGTCTATAATATTAAGTCATCATCAAAACAAAAAGGTTAGAATATTTCAAAACAACATTCATACTAGGATAATATTACAAATTTTTGACTATAAAATGTGAATATATTTTGAAACACTTTCTCCATTCCCCTCTGTTATCACAAATTACGACAAACACAATAAATCAACGCAGAAAGATAAATACAATAACACAAGGTTTTACGTACGTGAAAAATTCAAATCGGAAAAAATTACGAAGAATGCAGTAGAAATTCACTAAATAAATATCTTAAAAGTATAAGATAAGGAGGGAGAAACTGTGAGAATGTTTCTAAATATATGTGAATATATCTGAATGTATCTTCTCCAAAATCCTAGCACCTATATTTATAAGATATAAGAAAATTCATAACTAAATAGAATTAGAAATATTAAATTGATTATAGATAGAAAAAATAACTTTCCTAAAACAAAACATATTTTAAATAATACCTAAATCTAAATTCAATAAAAATTCATATTATACCCAACACCCTCTATCGAAATGATCAAAAAGGGCTCAACCAGTTAGGAATATTATATAGTCTAAATCATCTTTTCAGTTTTTCTACATGCTCTCACTTTTAAATTTTTATTATATTAAATGAATAAATATAGTTATAACAAGTTGTTAGACCTAATCATTTTTTAAAAAAACAACCCAAATTTGCTATAGAAAATGACAAATTTTCCTTACCCAAAAATATTCAATATGATTATCCGAAAGAAAAGATGGAATAATTAACCCAATCACCATGTTTTTGCATTATGTGTTAATACAGATTGGCCAAGACGCCAACCAACCAATTATGCAATTTGTTAAGAAATAATTCATTGAATTATGCAAAAAGAAGGAATGTTCCAATAATTTAATTGTTGGATTGAGTTGGTAATGGAATATATCCGATTATTATTAAAGATTAATGAAATAACTAAGGAACAATACTTGGACATATCGAATTCTTGATTAAAAAAGAATTCGAATTAAAAACGGATTCCCCATAATTTCATCTATATGCCCTTAAAAAAGAATTGAAACTCTGTTCTATGTGGACATGCATGTAAATTTGACCCCAATATATTTAAATTTTACTTATTAAAGATTTTAGCTAACCACATTTTCTAGAACTTGTTAAGTACGGGTCGGGTCATAATCATCTCTGTTTATTTAATGTTAAATTAAATATTTATTAAAAATAATTAGCTAAGAAAACAAAAAAAAATCAGGGAAATTTATAAAAATGATCCACGCCTTTAAACATTGAAATTTATGTTCATGCATTTATCGTCGTCATCTCATATCATAGTTTAAAATTGACTAGAGCTCAAGGCCTAACTTGCATCACCTCCAAATATAATAAATTCGTTTGTAAGAAAAGTGTTAAAAAAATAGAGTCATCAGTCATTCTTTGCAAATTATATCTCCTATACAAGCTTAGAATCCCTGCGAGACACGGAGTATTTTTTTTATATATATTTTTTGTTTATCAAAATAATTTAATTGTAGATTTTTCTATTATATATATATATATATATATGAAATTATAATTATATTCATTGAATTTGAATATTGATATTTCATATATATTTTTTGCTTATTAAAATAATTCAATTGTAAGCTCCTCTCTTAGATTATTATTATTATTATTATTATTACTAATATATATATGATATTAATACTTTTATAATTTTTATTTTATTTTATTGTGAGATTTATGCATGAATACATGTATATATATCAAATTATAATTATATTCATTGAATTTGAACATATATTATTATAATTATATAATATGTATTTGAGAATTATAAGTTAATGCTCAAATTAACCTAAAATGACCAAACAAATTAATTTGGATAAAATTTCTATTTTGACTTGTTATATATATATACTACTACTTGTATTGATCGAATGATTGATGTATTGATTGATGCAACACAGAGAAGAGCAAAAGAATGCAATAAACATAAAAGAAACCCTAAAATCCACATTAAGTTCTAGAATTCAGTATAGAAAAGGGAAAAACCATGTTAAAGCCATTGAATCTTCTGGCATACCAATTACTACTAATACTATCAGTTTTCCAGATGTTGACCAAATACTGCACGTTAAATAAACAATCTAATTTTTAAATTTTGTAAACAATTAGTTAGTTAAGAAGTTCCCGTTGGAAATTTTAGTTGCATATATATCTTACATTAATTTTATGTTTCATGCCCATTAATATATACAAGTGCCGAGTCGCAGTGTTTTGATTATATTTTAACAGTCCACTTTTTAATACATTTTAATAGTCCATATTTTTCTATTGAGAGATCTTCTAAATAGTTTAGACTCATATTTATATCTTAACTATCTAGAGGATTTTTTAATATATGCAAATATGTGGGCTCTTAAGAGGTATTAAGAGGTGGATTGTTAAGATGCATTAATATGCAATCAAACACCACCATACGTCATGCCAACTTCCCTTCATTTATTTATTTATTTTTTTTAAAGGTTGCTGCAAATCTATTATATATACTAAATCACAGTACATGGTACCATATATTGACAAATGTCCTTCTACAAATTCAACACTTGTCCATCTTAAATAGTTTTAATTATGTCACAATTATCTTAATTATATCATATCCTTTTTTAAATTATGGATAAATAATAATAAACCAATTATCTTAATTATATTCTATCCTTTTTTAAATTATGGATAAATAATAACAAACTAATTATCTTAATTATATCCTATCCTTTTTTAAATTATGGATAAATAATAACAAACCAAGTAGAATGTAATCTCTTCAACAATTAATGAGCACAATTTTATATGGATAAAACTTCCTAACTGAATACGTATATTAATCAGACTAATTATTTATTCTCATAAGTGAATAAAAACCATGGCTTCTTCTTCTTCTTCTTTCACTGTCAATTTTCCTCTTCTTTTCCGTTTTGTCTCTGTGTCTTTCTTTTACTTATGTCATTCACGTTTCGCGAAATGAAAGAGCCATTATATACACACATTATTACTTACAGGTTACAACTATATGCAGGAGTGTGAAACATAACCAGAAGCGGGTGAAATTATTTCATTGATTTGCCTATTTTCTAAATTTTTAGATATTATGTGCTAAAATTTGAGATTATTGCATTTGCATTTAGTTGCTGATATACAGAATAATGTTTGCAATTGATTCGATTGATCTGATATTTGTGTTGTCAATTGTGTTTAATTAAAAATTGGTAGATTTTCGATTGGAAAGTTAGTGTTTAGATTAGAGCTATTCACGTTTCTTATATCAACAGTAAGGAACTGGGTTTATTTCTTAATTTGATTATTTAGTATCTTCATTTTAAGTCTGTATTTTGGTTTTGTTAATATTATAAATAAACACAAATATGTAAGTATGCATGTAAATGATGAGGACATGAAGTATTTTATTGGTATGGCCTGTAGAGTTTTGGTTCTAATCCACACTCCCGAGTCCCGTGTACAAATTTATTTTTTAATTGTTGCCTTTATTTAGTACAAATTTACTCTTTTAGACTCTTTTAGACTTATTCGTTTTAAATGTGTTATGGTCTTCTCTTTTTTTGACTTATCTCTAATTCGATTATACTATTTGATCATCGCACAATAATATACTATTTTTTTATTATATTTTAATTTATTAATAATACACATATATTTATTATTAAAAATTTGAATAATCCCGCCGCAACGCGGGAGTTTGTATCTAGTTTTATTCCCTAAAATAAAGTCAAAGTCGAAATAATTAATCAATAGTATACTTGGATAAAAAATTGATTTAACCAAAGCGTGACAATGAAATATAACACCAATATCATGTCAATTTAATGAACCAAATCAATTAATAGTAAAAAAAATCAAGTAGTTTAGTATATTTAATTTTTATTTATTTATTATCTTAGAACGTGATTGTATCTTCATCTGTTTTCCTTGAACAGATGAAGATGAAGCCTTGACGACTGTCTTTGCGCTCACTTACATAAATCAATAAGATATCACTTCTAGTAAATATATTATTACACTTTGTGAATATATTTCTCATACAAGAAATTATAAAAAGGGGGTGGGGGTGGAATTAAACTAATTAATTAACTTTCTCACCAAGTTTTCTTTGTAGTGGAAATATTGCACCATGCATGCTGCATGCAGCATGCATGCACCTTAACCTAAAAAAATACTCCATTTGATCTTGATAATTACAAGAATATTCTGTATATAGTGGAATACACTTGTCATGTTTCTCCAACAAAGTTATTATCAACTTAAAATCAACCAATAATTTAATCTAATTAACTAAGGATCGAGTGCCCTCAAAATGTAATGAATTCTTTTTAAAAATACCAAAAAGATAATGAATTCTGCTTTTTGGTAGTATACCTACTACCAAAATAGGTTACACATGTGTGTAAAGAAAATAATTTATTTGAGATCCTATTTGGTTTTCTTTTAAAACATGCTTTTCAAAAAAATGTGTTAAGATCTAGTTTTTTTTTCTTAATTGTTCTTCATCAAGAACAAGGTCGTAGTTTTGCGCTTGGCAGATTATATCTTTATTTTAAATATATAATTTTGTATCAGTCAATAAAATAACGAATATTATAAATTATTTAAAAAATACCAGTTATTATAATATTTATTATTTGATAAAATTAAATTAATAATACTAATTAAAATTAAAATTTTAAAATAATTTCAAAAAATCAATAATAATCATATACTTTGAAATACTACAGATTTTCATATACTTTAAAAAAGAGAAATAGGAAATTGTTAATAAGGTCGTAAAATGAACCAAACTCTTAATTAAGAGTATAAATGAACCGAGTCGATCCGAATATTAAGTTACTCAAATTTAGTTTACAAAATTTATCGAGTATATATAAAATAAAGTTTGATTGAGACTTATTTAGATACCGAGTCGAACACAATCTCGAATTGAGCCGGAGCAGTTTGAACTTTTCGAATGAATATGGTCCGAGTATCAATTAAAAATTATAATTTGAGGAGGTTCGAGTAATTATTTATCGAACTTTAAAATTTGCTCATATTTGACTCATTTATATTTTGAGTCGAGCTTGAATCGAACTTTTAGTCGAGCGAATACGAATCGAGCCCGAACTTTTTGCTCATTTTACAACCTTACAAACAATTTAGACTCGATTTGTAGTCACTCGACTCGAAATATAAATGATTCAAACATAAGTAAATTTTAAAATTCGATAAATTTCTCGTTCTTCAAACTATAATTTTTTATTAATACTCGCTCGAAAAATTTAAATTATTTTATCTCAATTCAAGACCGTACTCAACTAGATAGTTAAATAAGTCTCAAACAAATCTTATTTCATTTACATTAAGGTCAACACCTCTGAGAATAAATTAGGTGCAATTGGGCGGTTGACTAAACAGCGACAGGCAGCTTTAGCAAAATTATTAATAGTAGTTGATGAAGATGTTTGGGTCCCACATTAGCAGCTGTTATTGATTTTGCACCTCCATTACTTGTGACTTGTGAGTGGTGTGACTAGGAGGAAGAGGAGTCATATTAAAGACCTCGTTGTTCCTAGTCACTATTTGGTTGATTTAATATATTCAATCCGTTTTAAAATTAAATTAAAAATACATTTATAAAATATACGATAACTTATAAGAATAATTTTATATAGGGACGGACGCATAATTTATGTTTAGTAAGAATTTTGTATAACATAAATAATAAAAAATCTAAAAAAAATTATATACATTAAACCACTAAATATTGCACTTACTAAATATAAGAGTATTTTTCTCTTATTTGACCAGAAATTCCTTAATCACAAAAAGAATCATTTTTTTTATCATTTGTAAGTGGGGACTATGTCTTCTTTGTATAAAGTGGGTAAATTTCATTTTCATTTTTATTCAAGTAAAAATCAATAAAATATTAGTCAATATATAAATCTAGTGAAAATCATGAACAAAAATATAAATATACTAAAGAAGAAAAAAAAACTTAATTTATCAATTTTTTTGAGAGAAATTCAAAACTTAAATAGAAAATTAAATATATTTTGAAATAATTTGGAATAGGTGCATTAATTAAAAATGTCAGGAATAAGCATGTGAATGCAATTCCTATTTATATATGATTTGATTATGATATATATGAATGAACAACATGCAAGTATGCTTGCATTAAGAAAAGTTGTAAAGTCCTTTGATAGATGATAGAAATATATGTACAAGGACTTAGAATGAATTGATCAAATATGTTAGGTTGATCCTACATAAGCGAAACAGCTTTGTAAAGTCCTTAAAAAGAAATGATGTAAAAGGACTATAAATATAGAAATATCAAGCTTGTTAGGTTGATCTTATGATGTAATAGATAAGCTAGTCTGATCGTCGAGCACTGCATTAGAAGTCGTAGTCTGTCAGGTGAGTCAAGGATAACTCGAGAGCTATCGAGGCAGAATAGGAGTATGCAAGATAGTAGATCTCGGAGTTCGTAGACTGCCAGAGGAAACGAAGAAGGATAGTAGTGCATCGAGTAGAGCTTCCTTGGGATAGTAGTGTGCTGAGGAAGTCATGTTTAGAATCGTAGAGACAGCCTGCCTACGAGCCGACCGGTCATCTGCCGAAGCCAAGACAGAAATGTAGACTACACTCAGAGTCGTAGAGTCTACTGATGCCAAAGCCAAGTCAAGGATCATAGATCACACTCTAAGTTCGTAGAGTCTATTGATTACATGCAGAGATCGTAGTCAAGCAAGATCAGATGGAGACAACAAGCACAAGGCAGAAATCATAGTGTCAAGATCTGATATCAGGATCGTAGTGTCTGCACAAGCCAAAGCTGAATCGTAGAGTGCAGAACTACGATCTAAGAAGAAGTGTTCACAATGCCAATGATGAATCGTAGAGCATATACGGTTCTCAACAAATGAGCATTCCCAGAATATCCAAAGAAGCCTCTGGTTAAAGCTGTAAGCTACATCCAAGGAAACCAGAGAGCACTCAACGAATGGCATGCAGGCTAACAGAAGGTCTCAGCACCAACCCAATCAGCATTAAGATTGAGGTGTAAGGCCATTCGTGATGAAGTCTTCCACGAGAAGATCCAAAGAAGACTTCAGAAGCTGACTAAGGAAAGTCAGCTTATGCAGTAGCTATCAAGTGAATAGAAGACAACGATCTTGGAAGGAACCAAGATCGTAGTTTTTACCAAACAGAGAAGGAACTGATGGAAGGTGAACCGAGATACTGGCCAGCTTCTGAAGAGCAAGGCTAAAATGATTAAGTGCAGAGTCAGTTCATTGATGATAAGTGAGCGGAAGATCACAAGGAGAAAGCAAGCTGGACGCGCCACAAATCTGAAGTGTCTTGATATTCAGAAGGGGACCAGAGCAAGGAATTAGGCCATCAGTATCTGAAAATAGTCGAAGAAAACAGAAGTATTGAAGAACTGCACAATACAATGAAGAGGTGTTTTACAGTGAAGATCCAAGCAACACTCTTCAGGATCGTAGTGTTAACTCTACTAGTCAACGAGAAACACTCAACAAGACACTACGATCAGGTCCTTGAAGACGTGCATCAGAATCGTAGAGTCCGAATAACTTAAGACTGAAGCATTGACAAAGGTTCAATCTGAAGGGTAATATTCGGACAAGTGCCTATTGAGAGCATCGATGCAATAGGACAACCGCTGATCGAGGAATCAGAAAGAGGTAATAAAGTCTTCGACCTGCCCAAGACATTAAAGTGATACATCTGACGAGGTAGGTGAAACAGTAGACTGCAGCATTAGAAAAAGTATGACAAGTCACATCAAGCAGTCTACCTCAAACAACTTGAGATCTGTGAAGATATTTGAATAGCCTTCAACGGTTACTTTCCAACGGAAGGATTGGGAAGAAGTATAAATGAGAAAGAGCTTCAAAGATCAAAGGTTGCTGGAGTTGTCGAGTTTGGAGAGAAGGTGGACTGATCTAAACCATGTGATAGTGAGTTCGAAGGCTCACTCTAAGATCCACCAAGAACACTCAGAAGTCAGATCAAGAAAGAAGTAAAAGTGTGAGTTCTACTATGTAGAAGTGAGAGTTCTACTACATGAAGAGTGTTTTGAACTGCCGAGAGAAAGGAGAGCATCATGCCATCTGGATGTCCATCATGGGAAGGCTCTAAGTACAATAGAGAAGAGCCTACAGTCATCTTAGCAAGTCCATCATGAGAAGGCATCGAGTATTAAGAAAGAAGATCACAAAATCCATCTTGGTGTCAAGCATGAAAAAGCTTTTAAGTACCTAACAGAAGAGCTTACAGTCATCTTAGAAGCCTCTCATGTGCACCCATCAAGTACCAATGAGAATGATCTTCAAGGCAGTTCATCAAGGGGTCATCCGGAGTAGTCGAGCAACCTAAGAAGCTGAGCATCATGCAACACTCAACTGCTCTTCAAGGATGATCAAGCAAAGCTGCTAAAGATAGAAGATGTTCAGAGCATGAAGACATCTTAACAGCTCAGCACCGACTCCAAAAACAACAAACAAATAACTCAACAAAGCCAGGGCCTGAGTGGTCCTTATCCAGAGGGACTAAACAAAGCAGGGCCAAAGGGTCCTTGTCTAGAGGGACTAATTAGAGTTCCAAGCCTGCTGGGCTTGAAGAGTTCCTAGGGATCTAGTGAAGTCTCAAGGCTGCTGGCCTTGAAGGAATCTTTGTGATTCAGGGTGCTGCCATTCCTTAGTGGAAATTCTGCTAGTTAAAAGTAGAAGAGTGGATTATAAGCTTGAGTCTCTGAACCACTTAAAACCCCTTGTGTCTTTTACATTATGTCATTTACATTATGTATTATAACTGTTATGTATGTTTTAACTGCTTACAACTAAACTTACTCTACGAACAATGTATGTATGATTATGGATATATCAATGAAGGGGATCTTTTACTTATTCTGATGTGCTTGAAAAGATTCTTATGTTTGTCATATGTTAATTATGAACAAAATAATATAAACCAGAAAAGTCTTTGAAATAAAAAGGATCTATTCAACCCCCCTTCTAGATCTATTGTGCCCTCTAAGAACTAACAAAAAAATACAATATATGTAAGACCCCAACTTATTATAAATAAAATCGAATTTCCTCTAATTATATTTGTGAATAATAAGGTATTAATTTGATATAATTCTTTGGTTATGGGTGAAATGTGCAAATTTTGCAAAATATGCAAGTGGTTAAAAAATAATCATTGTTGTCGGGGAATATTCGTTTGGTCGTGGAATATTCTTGTTGTCGGGTAATATTTGTACGACGGCGCAGTCATTTGTGGGCCCCATAACAGAATAACTGTCGAATGAAGAAAATGACAAGTTTGAGTTTTTATAAATAACGACGTAGTTATTACCGTTAACACTATTAGAATACCCGGTGGTTAAAATACAGTAATACGCGTGGATGCACAGTATTGACGAATTATTGATCCTTACGTAAGAAGGCACTACTAAATAATTGTTACAGTAGTTACTGTTCAATATTTTATTTTATTGATTCAATAATTGCTACGTTGATATTTTATATTATTGTTGTTTCAATAATTGTCACTGCACAGTATTTCCCATTATCAGATCAATAATTCATATTATTTGAATAATATTATTAGATAGCATTATTGAAAATGTCTAGAAAGTTCTGTTAAGGAGATGTTTGGTCACCTAATTGCGCACCAGTAAGGAGAAATTCTTATTGGAAAGCCCCCTCTTTCCTGGGAACGGCCTGGTTGTCATAAATGTGATTCTGTAATATTATTTGTGAATAATTAATTATTGATTCATATGATAAGAAAATATTTATTTTATGTGGATATAAATTTTGGATATATTTATTGTGGTTAAAAAATGAAGTAGTTAATGTTGAGGTGTTTTATCAGTATTTTTGTCGGAATGGAGGTATTAAAAATTAAACTAGTATTTTTGAGATATATTGCGTGAGTTAAAATTATTAATCCGACCATTGGATCGTTGTAATTTTTGAATATGTTATACATATATAAGTTAAGTATATGTCCACAAATTTTGAACCGTTAAAAATGAACGTATGATTTGTTATGAATTTTAAGAGGTGACTGATTCAGAAATTAGGTTTATAAATGATTTTGGTGGAAAATTCTAGAATTGGTGGGCCCCACTTGTGGTTGGTAAAGAAATGTGCAGAATTTTATTTCAAATGTGGTGGGTGGGAATAGTAGCAGGTAAAGCCATCAGGTTGCAGGTCAAGTCTGCTAACATTTTCTTATAAATAGAGGGCTAAGTTAGAATTGAAAATCACACCAGAAACAACTTTTCTCTCTTTCTCTCTCTAGATTATTGAGTGTATTTTGTGAGTATTTAGATACTTTGTGAGTTTCTATTCATCAGTGCAAGTTTCCTTCAGCCTTATAACGATATTCCGATCAGAAGAACTGATATTTTGAGGTAAGGGATGTTATTTTTTTTATATATGATATTATTTCTTCAATATCATTATGCCGAAGTATTGATCTGAATTTTTATCAAATTTGGAACTTTTTGTGTCGGGGTTACTATTCACGTATACGGCACTATTCACGAATATGGCACTATTCACGAATATGGCACTATTCACCGAAAAATAAAATTTTCTTCTTTTTGTCCAAGATGTCTATTATGGTTACTATCTTTGATTGTATCCATGTTTTGATCTTTATTTTTTAATTTTGCTTCAAAATTGGTATTTATAAATTATTATTGATCTTGGATAAACTGTTATACGAATCCTTACTATTTGTCCTTCTGTTTCACTGGATTCGTTTTCTTTAAAATATTGTTCATCATCCTCAGTCCTAAATGATGATATTACTAAATATCTTCGGCCTATAGTGCAAAGATAAATGATTAACTGATGAATATCTTTGGCCCGTAGTGCAAAGATGAACAGGTGTTGAGATGAACATGACCAACTGGTGATACAAATGAATATCTTTGGCCTGTAGTGCAAAGATGAATATTTGATTAAAGATGTATATTGATTGTTGTTACAGGGATAAAATATTGATGATGGACTTTTAAATCTTAGAAGATAGTAGAACTCATTCTCTACTTAACTCTTCTAATGGATTGCTGTTTCCGATGCAGTTGTTGATCTAAAACTTGTTGGCTATTATATTTTATCAGATTTTTCCCTGTTGAAGACTAACGATAATTTGTTGTATATTATCTTAGTCATAATATTCTTTACTGGGCTAGTTGAGCTTACCCTTTTTCTTTTTGTTTCATTTTTCTCAGGAGGTGAGAACATAGCAGGAACTAGTCGGGGTACAGAGTGATGGTTCTAGAAAGATGTTTTAGCAGTCCTCACTATTTCTGTAAAATAGTGTTTGAATAATTGTAATGAGGACTTATTTGAGTGTGGATATTGTCTAGAAGACAATATTTACATTTAAACTCACAGTATGTGTTGTCGTATTTTGCACGACAATTGTATTATTGAAGTTGTAGTTTGCTTTTTGTACTATGTATTTGGCGACTCAGAATGGGTGTTGTATACCTATTTTGGGGGCGTCACAGTTGGTATCAAAGCTTAGGGATATGGTCTCTGGCAGAGATAGGGGAATAGAACTAGGAGGGGAGAGATGAGTAAATCATTCGCTAGTGTGTCTTATCTAAGCTTATTTGTTGGTCAGTCATAATATAGGGATATTATGTGATATTTTAATTTGTTTAATTAACCCTTGTTTTATGGTAGTATTTAAGAATGGCCGCTGAGAACGTTAACAATGGAGTGTATGAGACTGTGGAACAACCTTTAGTTACAAATCAGGAGAACGTTCAACAAGAAGGCAATATTCCTCCTGTAAACAACACTACCGAGCAAACGATGAATGATGGAATGTTTAGGAGCTTTTTGCAGTTCATACAAAACCAGACGAGGGAGACTCGTGCACAAAATATAGGTGGAAATGATAGCAATGCGCGGCTTGTCACAGCCAAGCAGTTCAAAGAGTTGGGACCACCAAAATTTAAGGGAAAACCGGATCCGATCATGGCGGAAACGTGGGTCAAGCAAATTACCAAGATATTCGATGTCTTGGAATGCACGGAGGAACAAAAGGTTCCATTCGCCACCTTTATGTTCCACGGTGAGGCAGACTACTGGTGGGAGTCTGTGAAGCGTACCCAGCCAGCCGCACTCAACATGTCTTGGGAAACGTTTTAGAAACTATTCAATGACAAGTACTTTCCTAAAAGTATTCGTCATATGAAGGAGGTGGAGTTTATCAGACTGGAACAAAACAACATGATGGTGTCCCAGTACGAGGCGAAGTTTGCAGAGTTATCCAGGTTTGTACCTTATTTGGTCGAAAATAAGGAACGAATGACGAGGATGTTTCTGAGAGGTCTAAAGCCCGAGATTCGGCAATATCTTATATCTCATAAATTTTCTTTATATTCAGATGTTATAAACATGGCTCAATTATTAGAGCGAGATAATGAGTATGTTCAACCGAGGGACCACAACCAGGGTCATACCGGTGACAGCAGTCATCAGAGCGATGATAACTAACGAGGAGGGAAAAATACGAACAAAGGCGGTAACCACTCGGGTGGTCATCGTGGCCATGATAATACGAGAGGTGAGTCAAGTGGAAATTTCAGAAAGAAGAGATTCAACAATGATGGGAAGACATCAACAGCTGCACCAGCACCAACAACAAATTCTAGGGGAGGAGAACGACCGTCAGTTAGATGTTACAAATGCGGGAAAGAGGGACATATCAGCCCAAACTGTTCACAACAATCCAAGGTATGTTACAACTTTGGAAAGGAAGGCCACATAGCTCGGGATTATTCTGTAGCAAAACCAAGTTCAACGGGGATGGTGACTCCAAGGGCTGTCCCGGATAAGTAGAAATCAGCGGTTCCTGGAAGAGCGCTTGTCGTGACTGGCCAAAATGCGAGGAACCCGAACGAGGTGATTACGGGTAAGCTAATCTTGAACTCTTGCAAAGTTTATACCTTCCTAGATACCGGTTCTACCCATTCTTTTATCTCTCCTGCTTGTGCTCAACGTTTAAACTTGACTCCGGAGAAATTGGACTTTGACTTATCTGTTGAAACTCCATTGGGTGAAACCTTTGTTACATCTACAGTTTATAAATCTTGCATGATCCAAGTTGGCACTATCACATTACCTGTTGATCTTATATATTTAAAGATACTTGCTTTTGATGTGATTTTAGGAATTGATTGGTTAACCACTCATCATGCCAAAATTGATTGTTTTCTTAAGGTTGTTAGTTTTCATATTCCTAACCAACCTGTCATACGAAATCAAACAACTAAACCACTAAAATCAGTCACTATCATATCAAGCCATAAAGCTATTCATTTATTGAAAAACGGATGTCAAGCTTTCTTAGCCCATGTTATGGATTTGAACAAAGACAAGTCAGATTTGAATAATATTTCTGTTGTTAGAGAATTTTCTGATGTATTTCCTTAAGAAATTCCCGGTCTACCCCCAGAATGTGATGTTGAATTCTTTATTGACCTTGAACCGGGTACAAAACCCATTTCTAAAACCCCATATTGAATGGCTCCTATTGAACTTCAAGAGTTAAAAGTCCAACTACAGGAATTGTTAGACATGGGTTTCATTCGTCCTAGTACATCTCCTTGGGGTGCACCTATTTTATTCGTAAAGAAGAAAGACGGGAGTATGTGACTTTGTATTGATTACCGAGAATTAAACCATGTCACCATCAAGAATAGGTATCCGCTACCTCGCATTGATGACCTGTTCGACCAGTTGCAAGGAGCACAATTCTTTTCAAAGATCGATCTTCGTTCTGGATATCATCAGCTGAAGATTAAAACTGAGGATATTCCAAAGACTGCCTTCGGAACTCGATACGGGCATTATGAATTCTTAGTCATGTCTTTTGGATTGACTAATGCTCCTGCTGCTTTCATGGATATGATGAACCATGTATTCAAGGAATATTTGGATCAGTTTGTTGTTGTCTTTATTGATGACATCCTCATCTATTCCAAAAACTGTGAAGATAATGAGCACCATTTGAAGCTGATACTTGAAAGGCTTCGTGAAAACAAATTTTATGCCAAGCTGATGAAATGCGAGTTCTGGCTTGAGGAAGTAGCATTCTTTGGGCACGTGATGTCAAAACATGGAGTATCTATCGACCCGACGAAGATTGAAGCAATACAAAGTTGGGAGCAACCAAAGTCAGTGACCGAAGTGCGTAACTTTCTGGGCTTAGCTGGTTATTATCGGAGATTCGTGGAAGGATTTTCTCGAATCGCTACTCTGTTAACCCAGTTGACTCGAAAAGATACAAAATTTGTATGGAGCGAGGAATGCGAGAAGAGTTTCCAAGAGCTCAAGAGGAGACTCATTTCGGCACCTGTTTTGGCAATACCATCTGGTATGGATGGATTTGTTATATACAACGATGCTTCATGCAAAGGGTTAGGATGCGTTCTCATACAATATGGGAAAGTCATAGCCTATGCCTCACGACAACTCAAAGAATATGAGAGGAATTATACTACTCATGATCTAGAGTTGGCAGCAGTCGTATTCGCGGTGAAAATTTGGAGACACTACTTGTATGGGGAGAAAGTGGAGATTTATACGGAGCTTAGAAGCCTCAAATATTTCTTCACCCAAAAAATCTCAACATGCGACAATGATGTTGGCTTGAACTATTGAAAGATTAAGATCACACTATTCAATATCATCTTGGAAAAGCAAACGTAGTAGCTGACGCATTGAGTAGAAGATCATATGCGAGTACGAGTGTGATATTGTTAATGCAAAGGCCCATTCTGTATGACTTGCAAAGGATGGAGGTAGAATTAAAGACTCCAAGGACCCACATGTTGATGGCGAATATACGAGTAAAATCGACTTTAATCGATAAAGTTAAAGCTGCTCAAGCTACGGACTTGGACCAGAAGCGAGAATTGATGAAGAAGGAATACTTAGATTAAACTCCAGACTTTGTGTTCCTAACGATTCTGACCTGAAGCATAGAATCATGATGGAGGCACACAACACCCCGTTTTCAATCCATCTTGGGAGTACCAAAATGTATCATAATATTCGACATACATTTTGGCGGAACAATATGAAGAGAGAGATCGCGGAGTTTATCTTGAGGTGTTTAACTTGTCAACGTGTAAAGGCGGAGCATCAAGTGCCAAAGGGTCCTTTACAACCACTTGAGATTTTGAAATGGAAGTGGGAACACATTACTATGGATTTTGTTACAGGTCTTCCCAAAGTTTCTCAAGGCATAGATGCGATTTGGGTTATTATTGATAGATTAACCAAGTCTGCCCATTTCTTACCGATACGTCAGACTTATTCCCTTGAACGTCTTGCTCGCATGTACGTGAATGAGATTATGAGATTGCATGGCATGCCAGTATCCATAGTTTCGGATCGTGACCCAAGATTCACTTCACGATTTTGGGTTATCTTGTAGAAAGCTATGGGCACGAATTTACGATTCAGTTCGGCATACCATCCTCAAACGGACGGACAATCAGAGAGGACTATTCAAACCCTTGAAGATCTATTAAGACTTTGTGTCCTAGATTTTAAAGGAAGTAGGGATAAATACTTGCCACTGGTGGAATTCTCCTACAACAACAGTTATCAAGCAAGTATAGGCATGGCTCCATTTGAGGCGTTTTATGGATGAAAGTGTCGTACTTTAGTATGCTGGGACGAGGTGGGAGAAGAAACGTTGTTGGGACCAGAATTAGTACGCATGACTACAGAAAAGATCCAAATGATTCGACAACGTATACAAACGGCACAAGATCGACAAAAGAGTTATGCGGATCTTCATCGAAAAGTCGTGAAATTTAATATTGGGGATCATGTATTGTTACGTGTTGCACCATGGAAGGGAGTTATAAGATTTGGGAAGAGAGAAAAGCTCAATACACGATTTGTTGGTCCATTTGAAATTCTTGACCGAATAGGAAATGTGGCCTATAGACTCGCATTACCTCCAAGTATGTCTCGTGTTCATAATATTTTTCACATATCCATGCTTCGTAAATATGTGAAAGACCCGAACCATATTATTGCGATAGAACTAGACGAGATAGCCGAAGATTTAATGTACGAAGAAGTACTTGTTAAGATCTTGGATAAGAAAGAGTATGTCCTACGCACCAAGGTTATATCACAAGTTAAGGTTTTATGGAGAAACCATGCTATTAAAGAAATGACCTGGGAGTTGGAATCAGAAATGAAAGCGAGGTATCCTCATCTTTTTGAAACACCAGGTACGTATGTCAATTTCGAAGACAAAATTTCATAAGGAGGGGAGGTTGTAAGACCCCAACTTATTATAAATAAAATCGAATTTCCTCTAATTATATTGTGAATAATAAGGTATTAATTTGATATAATTCTCTGGTTATGGGTGAAATGTGCAAATTTTGCAAAATATGCAAGTGGTTATAAAATAATCATTGTTGTCGGGGAATATTCGTTTGGTCGTGGAATATTCTTGTTGTCGGGGAATATTCGTACGACGGTGCAGTCATTTGTGGGCCCCATAATAGAATAACTGTCGGATGAAAAAAACGACAAGTTTGAGTTTTTATAAATAACGACGTAGTTGTTACCGTTAACACTGTTGAAATACCAGGTGGTTAAAATACAGTAATATGCGTAGATGCACAATATTGATGAATTATTGATCCTTACGTAAGAAGGCACTACTAAATAATTGTTACAGTAGTTACTGTTCAATATTTTATTTTATTGATTCAATAATTACTGCGTTGATATTTTATATTATTGTTGTTTCAATAATTGTCACTGCACAGTATTTCCCATTATCAGATCAATAATTCATATTATTTGAATAATATTATTAGATAGCATTATTGGCAATGTCTAGAAAGTTCTGTCAAGGAGAGGTTTGGTCACCTAATTGCGCGCCAGTAAGGAGAAATTCTTATTGGAAAGCCCCCTTTTTCCTGGGAGCGACCTGGTTGTCACAAATATGATTCTGTAATATTATTTGTGAATAATTAATTATTGATTCATATGATAAGAAAATATTTATTTTATGTGGATATAAATGTTGGATATATTTATTGTGGTCAAAAAATGAAGGAGTTAATGTTGAGGTGTTTTATCAGTATTTTTGTCGGAATGGAAGTATGAAAAATTAAACCAGTATTTTTGAGATATATTGCGTGAGTTATAATTTTTAATCCGACCGTTGGATGGTTGTAATTTTTGGATATGTTATACATATATAAGTTAAGTATATGTCCACAAATTTTGAACTGTTAAAAATGAACGTATGATTTGTTATGAATTTTAAGAGGTGACTGATTCGGAAATTAGGTTTATAAATGATTTTGGTAGAAAATTCTAGAATTGGTGGGCCCCACTTGTGGTTGGTGAAGAAATATGCTGAATTTTATTTGAAATGTGGTGGGTAGGAATAGTAGCAGGTAAAGCCATCAGGTTACAGGTCAAGTCTGCTAACATTTTCCTATAAATAGAGGGCTAAGTTAGAATTAAAAATCACATCAAAAACAAGTTTTCTCTTTTTCTCTCTCTAGATTATTGAGTGTATTTTGTGAGTATTTAGATAATTTGTGAGTTTCTATTCATCAGTGCAAGTTTTCTTCAGCCTTATACCGATATTCCGATCAGAAGTACTGATATTTTGAGGTAAGGGATGTTGTTTTCTTCATATATGATATTATTTCTTCAATATCATTATGTCGAAGTATTGATCTGAATTTTTATTAAATTTAGAACTTTTTTTGTCGGGGTTACTATTCACGTATACGACACTATTCACCGAAAAATAAAATTTTTTTCTTTTTGTCCAAGATGTCTATTATGCTTACTATCTTTGATTGTATCCATGCTTTGATCTTTATTTTTGAATTCTGCTTCAAAATTGGTATTTATGAAGTATTATTGTTCTTGGATAAACTGTTATACGAATCCCTACTATTTGTCCTTCCGTTTCACTGGTTTAGTTTGTTTTAAAATATTTTTCATCATCCTAATTCCTAAATGATGATATTACTAAATATCTTCGGCCTGTAGTGCAAAGATAAATTATTAACTGATGAATATCTTTGGCCCGTAGTGCAAAGATGAACAGGTATTGAGATGAACATGACCAACTGGTGATACAAATGAATATCTTTGGCCTGTAGTGCAAAGATGAATATTTGATTAAATATGTATATTGATTGTTGTTACAGGGATAAAATATTGATGATGGACTTTTAAATCTTAGAAGATAGTAGAACTCATTCTCTACTTGACTCTTCTAATGGATTACTGTTTCCGCTGCAGTTGTTGATCTAAAACTTGTTGGCTATTATATTTTATCAGATTTTTCCCTGTTGAAGACTAACGATAATTTGTTGTATATTATCTTAGCCATAATATTCTTTACTGGGCTAGTTGAGCTCACCCTTTTCCTTTTTGTTCCATTTTTCTCAGGAGGTGAGAACATAACAGGAACTAGTCGGGGTACGGAGTGATGGTTCTAGAAAGTTGTTTTAGCAGTCCTCACTATTTTTGTAAAATAGTGTTTGAATAGTTGTAACGATGACTTATTTGAGTGTGGATATTGTCTAGAAGACAATATTTGTATTTAAACTCATAGTATGTGTTATCGTATTTTGCACGACAATTGTATTATTGAAGTTGTACTTTTCTTTCTGTACCATGTATTTGGCGACTCAGAATGGGTGTTTTATACCTATTTTGGGGGCGTCACAATATATATATATATATATATATATATATATATATATATATATATATATATATATATATATATATATATAGAGAGAGAGAGAGAGAGAGAGAAATCGATCAGGTCCGGACTCCCTGATGGGAGAAAATTCGGACCCTATATATATATATATTTTGCTTTTTTTTAAAACAACTAAAAAATATATATTTTATGGAACTAAAATTTTTCCATAATACAATATTTTGGGCGTGTTTTGGATACCTATACCAAAAAATATATGTACAGTCTGCACAGACTGTACATACCTATTTTGTTATACGTATCCAAATCACATCCAAAACACTGTATTATGTAAAAATTACAGTTCCATAAAATATTTAAAAAAAATAGTTGTTTTAAAAAAGAAAAAAAAAGAAATTCCGCATTTTAAGAAAATGCGGGAGTCCAGACTGGATCCAGACTCTCTCTCTCTCTCTATATATATATATATACACACACACACACACAGGCCTCTTAATAGGTTAGATGGTAACTGCTAAAAGTTAGCCTTCTAATTCAAGCACTAAATTTAATTTACTTAGAGAATTTCCAAGAGTAGTAATAAAAATAACTTTTTAAATTGATGTTTGTTAACCTACTTGTCAATTTCAAGAACAGTATTTGCTACTTTCATATTTTGTGTCTTATCAGTCTCTTCAATTTAATGAGCTACACATCAAACTCATCAAGCGTAATAAATGTTTTTAGCCTTTAATTGTAGATTTGAAGAGTGAGAAGGAGGTTACAGATTTGAAGAGTGAGAAGATTGTTTGTTGACCTACGTGGCAGGTTGAAGAGGCTGTTGAAGAGAATTTTTTTGATGTGGCTCACCTATTTGAGTATCCCAAAGCGGTTGAAGAGGTTGTTGGAGATGTTATTAGAACTTTAAAGTTTGAAGTAGTATAATACTATGTTAGTTCTCGAAGGCACAAGAGATCTAGAAGGGGAGGGTTAATAGATCCTATAAAACTTTTTTCTTTTTCTTTACTTGCTAAGTGATTAGCAGATAATGTATAGTAGAATCAATTCATGCACAGCGGAATAGATTACAAATCCCTTTCAAAGATATAACATTAAACACATTTCTAATATTGAGTTAGTTGCAAGCAGATATAGTACTGAATGTAAATGACATAAAGTAAATGACACCAGAGATTTTAAGTGGTTCAGAGACTAAATGCTCTTAATCCACTCTTCTACTTCAACAAGCAGGGATTCTGTGAGACCCCAAATTTTATGAATAAAGATTTAATTTTCTTGAAATATTTTTTCAAAATTATGGTGTGAATTTGAGATAATGTTATAGTTGTGGGAAATATTTATAAATTCTAAAAAGTATGCATGTGACGCCCCCAAAATAGGTATACATCACCTATTATGAGTCGCCAAATACATGGTATAGAAACAAATACAACTTCAGTAATACAATTGTCATACAAAATACGACAACACATATACTATGAGTTTGAATACAACTATTGTCTAATAGAGAGTATACAAACTCAAAAGGAGTCCTTATTACAATTATTGATACACTATTTCACAAAAAAGTGAGGACTACTAAAACAACTATCTTGAATCATCACTCCATACCCCGGCTAGTTCCTGCTAAATTCTCTCATCCTGAGAAGAACAATGGAACAAAAAGAAAAAGGGTGAGCTCAACTAGCCCAACAAAGAATATCATGACTAAAGATAATATACAACAAATTATCATTAGTCTTCAACATAGAATAATCTGATAAAATATAATAGACAACAAGTTTTAGATCAATAACTGCAGCAGAAACAGTAATCCATTAGAAGAGTCACGTAGAGAAAGAATTCTACTATCTTCTAAGATTTAAAAGTCCATCATCAATATTTTATCCCTATAACATTAATCAATATACATCTTGAATCAAACATTCATCTTTGCACTACAGGCCAAATATATTCATTTGTATCACCCGTTGGTCATGTTCATCTCAACACCTGTTCATCTTTACACTACGGGCCAAATATATTCATCAGTTAATCATTTATCTTTGCACTGCAGTCCAAAGATATTCAGTAATATCATCATTTAGGACTGAGGATGATGAAAAATATCTTAAAGAAAACGAATCCAGTGAGATAAAAGAATAATTATTAAGGATTCGTATTACAGTTTTATCCAAGTTTAATAATACTCCATAATAATCAATTTTGAAGTAGAATTCATAAATAAAGATCAAAACATGGATACAATCAAATATAGTAACCATAATAGACATCTTGGATAAAAAAAGAAAATTTTATTTTTCGGTGAATAGTGTCGTATTCATGAATAGTGTCGTATACGTGAATAGTAACCCCGACACAAAAAGTTCCAAATTTGATAAAAAGTTCAAACCAATATTTTGACATAATGATATTGAAGAAAATAATATCATTTAAGAAGAAATAGCATCCCTTACCTCAAACGAACAGTACTTCTGATCGAAATATCGGATATGAGGCTGAATGAAACTTGTGCTGAATAGCAACTCTCAAAGTATTAAAATAATCACAAAATATGCTCAATAATATAGAGAGAGAACGAGAGAAAACTTTTTTCTGGTGTGATTTTCAATTCTAACTTAGCCCTCTATTTATAGGAAAATGTTAGGACGCCGAAGAAGACTTGACCTACAACTTGATGGATTTACCTACTACTATTCTCACCCACCACATTTGAATAAAAATTGCAGCACATTTCTCACAAACCAAAAGTGGGGCCCACCAATTCTACAATTTTCCACCAAAATGATAAATTCCGAAACTTCAACAATTTCTGAACTAGTCACCTCTTAAAATTCATAACAAATCATTCGTTCATTTTTAACGGTTCAAAATTTGTGGATATATACTCAACTTATATATGTATAACATATCCAAAAATCACAACGATCCAACGGTCGGATTAAAAATTATAACTCACGCAATATATCTCAAGAACACTGGTTTGATTTTTAATACCTCCATTCCAACAAAATACTGATAAAACACCTCAACATTAATTCCTTCATTTATAAACACATAAATAAATCCATCAGTTAAATCCGCATCAAATAAATATTTCCTTATCATATAAATTAATAATTAATTATTCACAAATAATATTACAGAATCATAATTATGACAACCAAGCCGTTCCCAGGAAAGAGGGGGATTTCCAATAAGGATTATTCCTTACTGGCGCGCAATTAGGTGACCAAACCTCTCCTTGACAGAACTTTCTAGACATTGCTAATAATGTTATCTAATAATATTATTCAAATAATATGAATTATTGATCTGATAATGGGAAATACTGTACAGTGACAATTATTGAAACAACAATAATATAAAATATCAACGCAGCAATTATTGAACCAATAAAATAAAATATTGAACAATAATTACTGTAACAATTATTGAGTAGTGCATTCATACGTAAGAATTAATAATTCAATAATACTATGCAAAACCGTGTGCTACTATAAAACCACGTGTATTACTATGTTTTAACCACCAGGTATTCCAACAGTGTTAATGGTAACAATTACGCCGTTATTTATAAAACTCAAACTTTGACATTTTTTTCATTCGACAGTTTTCCGTTATGGGGCCCACAAATGGCTGCGCCGTCGTACGAATATTCCCCGACAGAAAGAATATTCCACGACCAAACGAATATTCCTCGACACAATCACTTGCTTATTTTTCACAATTTACACATTTCACCCATAACCAAAGTATTATATCAAATTATCACCTTATTATTCACAATAATAAATAGAGGAAATTCAATTTTATTTATAATAAGTTGGGGTCTTACAACCTCCCCTCCTTATGAAATTTCATCCTCGAAATTGACGTACGTACTTGGTGTTTCGAAAAGGTGAGGATACCTCGTTTTTATTTCTGATTCCAACTCTCAGGTCATTTATTCAATAGCATGGTTTCTCCACAAAACCTTAACTTGTGGTATAACCTTCGTGCGTAGGACATGCTTTTTCCTATCCAAGATCTTAACAGGTACCTCCTTGTACGTTAAATCTTTGGCCATCTCGTCTGGTTCTAACTCAATAATATGGTTCAGGTCTTTCACATATTTACGAAGCACAAATACGTGAAAAATATTATGAACACGAGACACGCTTGGAGGTAATGCGAGTCTATAAGCCACATTTCCTATTCGGTCAAGAATCTCAAATAGACCAACAAATCGTGGATTGAGCTTTACTCTCTTCCCAAATCTTGTAACTCCCTTCCATGGGGCAACACGTAACAATACATGATCCCCAATATTAAATTTCACGACTTTTCGATGAAGATCCGCATAATTCTTTTGTCGATCATGTGCCATTTGTATACATTGTCGGATTATTTGGATCTTTTCTTTAGTTATGCGTACCAATTCTGGTCCGAACAACTTTGTTTCACCCACCTCGTCCCAGCATACTGGAAAGCGACACTTTCGTCCATACAACGCTTCAAATGGAGCCACACCTAAATGCTCTTAATCCACTCTTCTGCTTCAATAAGCAAGGATTCCACTAAGGATTTGATCAACTTCGAATCATTAAGATTCCTTCAAGACCAGCAACTTTGGAACTCTAGTTCACTGAGAACTCTTCAAGTCCAACAAACTTGGAAACTCAAGTTCACTAAGAACTCTTCAAGCAAGCAGACTTGGAAACTGTAGACAAAGCCCAGCAGAATTAGAATCTTGTGTACCCTCCAGTACTCAGTAAGCCCAGTAGACTTGACTTTGGTTTAGTCACAAAGACAAGTCATGGTGAAACGTAGAGTGGCTCAAGTATTGTGCTTTCTGATCTGCCACTCTAGTTCTTGTCTTCTTGACCTTTCGACTCTCAGTACAGATGCCACTTCGTTGTCATACTCCTTTGTATTGAGTGAAGCTTTGTCATTTTAAGACTCACATTAGGTATGCTTCACTCTCTCTATGGTAGTCTCACTGTCACTGAGACGTTTTTTTCTGTTAAGCTCCATATGACTCACTTCATCTCAAGTCAACAACTTTTATCTCTTTGAAGCTTCAGCTCTTTATCCATCATCTTCCCGTTGGAATATAGCCGTTGAGAGCTACTTGAAAAGCTTCAAATATTCTGAGATCTTTGATGTAGACATTCTGGTTGATGTAACAGCTCCTTTTTGACTTTCCTGACACAACAGTCTACTCTTTCACCTAACATCTCTAAAATGTTGCTAAAATTTTACTTTCAACAAACTAGTTGGTAGTCATCTTTTTATTTTATTTTCTTTCCTCGGTTTAGATCAAGAATATTTGGTGAGTGCATCGGGATCTTCAATTAGCAACATTCGGATGTTGGTCTTCATTATTGGACATTGCTAAGTCTCAATAATCAAACAAATGAACTCTATGATTCTGGTGCTGACATTCACGTACTTGGTCGTAGTTTGTTTATTGAAATCGTAGGGTGATTTGACTGATACACTAGTACAAAACTATAAAAAGATAACACTTAAAAGATGAAGTTTTTATAAAAAACGCTATGGTGTTTTTTTATAACGTTTTTTAATAAAATGTTGTAGATACATATGAAAAAACGTTATGTATTTATAAGGGCAATTTTTGATTTTAAATAGATAACATTTTAAAAAAAACGTTATCTATATAAAAAACACAGATGAAAAAAAACGCGAAAGAATTCTTTATATCTACTTTCTTCTCTCTCCTATCTTTGTACAATCCAAACCTTCACCTATCTTGAGCATTTTCAAAACTGCAGAAGCACGAATTAGAAGTTTTTAGGTCAAGCTTCTCTCTTCCGCCATCTTGATTGTCTCATGGTGGAAGCCAAATCGATCGACTTCTGCCCTCAAATCAGTCGAACAGAGTATTAATCTAAGAAAACCCTAACTGGTATGTCCTCGATTTTGAACTCTTACAATATTTTTTTGTCATATTTTTGTGAATCGCATGTGTTATCTTCTTTGGGTAAATTTTTTTGCCCTAATAATCTGGTGTAACCCGTAAGGATCTGTGTTTCAATTTAACTGTGATGTGTGAAAAAGAACTTTAATTGACAACTTCCCGATTCTTTAGTACCTCCATTTTCTTAAAAAGCTTTCATCTTTATTGATTTGATGGGTTTATCTGTATGTCATCTAATCATCTTCTTTATTAGTATTTTTTGCTATGATTTTGTTGTTGTAGTAGGTGGCATTTTCCCCCTTCTCAATTGTAATTTCATTGCTGCTTGAAGTGATAATGGATTTATATTTGAATGATTAACCTTCTATTTCATATTTTCATTGAATTCAGTTCTTTTTTCTTTGTGCGTATTTTTGTTAAATGAGCTGATAATTGCTATTATGCATCAATTAATACCAAGTGCAGAGGCAACTATATAAAAGGCTAAAAGAGTATTCTTTAAAGGAAATTTCATGGAAGGAATGGAATAATGTATGTCGGTGAGCACCCTCACCACCTCTAGTATGTTAGAGTTTATGCCCTAGAGGCCTATTATTTGATATAATTGCTTAACATTTTGATATTATATTTGATTGAATGAGTGAATGATTTTATTATGGTTTTATTTACTACGTTATATAAATGTTAACATAATAAAATTCCTTAGAATATCGATACAAATTATATAGTTTCAAGTATATGATTTGAACATAAGATTATATAACTACAATTAGTATCATTGCTCTTAAATGTCCCTAGTCGAGTATCATTGTTGATAGGACACCAATGATGCATTGTGACTAGTATATGGATTGACTGATGGCCAAATCTCATTGGTCATAAATATATGACATATTAAGTCAATGCATAGGCATATGTTAGAGAACGATGTACTGGACAGACCCACCATAAGAATTTACGTGGAACATTTTGCAAAGTGTCATTAGCGATTCTCATAGTGACAATGATGTAATGGTCCTCCGACCTGAAATAACTATATTACTACACGAGAATTTATGTACTTTAATATCATCAAATGTCACCTTTAATAGGGTGGACTATAAAGGTGATTATTGGGTACATTATGAATCGTGTGAGGAATATGAGTGATCTAAATGGAATTTAACCCTCCTATAATTAGGGGTGATATCCATAGGCCTCTTGATTGAGTAGGACTATGAAATACATGGTCATGCTCAAATAGTGATTTGTTTCATATAGTCTACTCATTGATCAAGAAAACACAGATTAAATTATGAAGTGTATTGTAAGATCCCAACTTATTATAAATAAAAATTAAATTTTCTCTAATTATTATTGTGAATAATAAGGTGTTAATTTGATATAATGCTTTGGTTATGGGTAAAATGTGCAAATTTTGCAAAATAAGCAAGTGGTTATAAAATATTCATTTTTGTCGGGGAATATTCGTTTGGTCGTGGAATATTCTTACTGTCAGGGAATATTCGTACGACGGCGCAGCCATTTGTGGGCCCCATAATGGAAAACGGTTGGATTAAGAAAACGATAAGTTTGAGTTTTTATAAATAACGGCGTAGTTGTTACCATTAACACAGTTAGAATACCCGGTGGTTAAAATACAGTAATACGCGTGGTTGCACAGTAGCACACGATATTGCACAGTATTTTTGAATTATTGATTCTTACGTAGGAAGGCATTACTCAATAATTGTTACAGTAATTAATGTTTAATATTTTATTTTATTGATTCAATAATTGCTACGTTGATATTTTATATTATTGTTGTTCAATAATTGTCACTGCACAGTATCTCCATTATCAGATTAATAATTCATATTATTTGAATAATATTATTAGATAGCATTATTGGCAATGTTTAAGGAAGTTCTGTTTAGAAAAGGGGTTTGGACACCTAATTGCGCGTCAATAAGGAGAAATCTTTATCGGAAAGCCCCCTCTTTCCTGGAACGAACTGGTTGTCATAATTGTGATTCTATAATATTATTTGTAAATAATTAATTATTAATTTATATGATAAGAAAATATTTATTTTATGTGGATATAAATGACGGATATATTTATTGTGGTTATAAATGAAGGAATTAATGCTGAGGTGTTTTATCAGTATTTTGTTAGAATGGAAGTTTTGAAAATCGTCCGTATGTGAATTTCGGTCATTTTTCGTTTGGAATTTGGAAAAACTTAAACTTATAAAGTTGTAGATAATTTAATTTCCTATGGAATAGACATGAGATTCGAATTTTTCTGATAAAGGGCTATTTATTATGAATTATTGAAGTTTCAAAAATAAATATTTTTATTAAAAATATGGTGGGCCCCACTTTTGGTTTGTGAGAAATTAAATGTGCTGGAATTTATTTTCAAAAGTGGTGGGCTTGAATAATAGCAGGTAAAACCATCAGGTAGCAGGTTAGTCTGCTATGGCGTTCTAAGCATTTTCTTATAAATAGGGTGCTTAGTTAGAGTTGAAAATCACACCATAAACAAGTTTTCTCTCTTTCTCTATCTATATTATCGAGTGTATTTTGTGAGTATTTAGATACTTTGTGAGTTGCTATTCATCAGCGCAAGTTTCCTTCAGCCTTATACCGATATTCCGATCAGAAGTACTGTTATTTTGAGGTAAAGGATGTTATTTTCTTCATAATGATATTATTCTTTCAATATCATTATACTGAAATATTGGTATGGATTTTATTATGGAATTTCTACCTTTTTGTGTTGGGATTACTATTCACGTATACGGCACTATTCACGAATACGGTACTATTCATAGAAAAAAATAAAATTTTCTTTTCTTTGTCCAAGTTGTCTATTATGGTTACTATCTTTGATTGTATCTATGTTTTGATCTTTATTCTTGAATTTTGCTCCACAATTGATTATTATAACGTATTTTTGAACTTGGATAAATTAAAGTACGAATCCCTAATCTTTGATCTTTTATCTCACTGAATTCATTTTTTTAAGATATTTTTCATCATCCCCAGTCCTAAATGATGATATTACTGAATATATTTGGCCTGTAGTGCAAAGATGAATAATTAACTGATGAATATCTTTGGCTTGTAGTGCAAAGATGAATGATTACCTAATGAATATCTTTGGCCCGTAGTGCAAAGATGAACAGGTGTTGAGATGAACATAACCAACTGGTGATACAAATTAATATCTTTGGCCTATAGTGCAAAGATGAATATTTGATTCAAGATGTATATTGATTGATGTTACATGGTTAAATATTGATGATGGACTTTTAAATCTTAGAAGATAGTAGAATTCATTCTCTACTTGACTCTTCTAATGGATTGCTGTTTCCGCTGCAGTTGTTAATCTAAAACTTGTTATCTATTATATTTTATCAGATTTTTCTCTGTTAAAGACTAATGATAAATTGTTGTATATTTTCTTATTCATAATATTCTTTACTGGGCTAGTTGAGCTCACCCTTTTCCTTTTTATTCCATTTTTCTTCTCCGGAGGTGAGAACATAGCAGGAACTAGCCGGGGTATGGAGTAATGGTTTAGGATAGTTGTTTTAGTAGTCCTCACAATTTTATAAAATAGTGTATCAATAATTATAATGAGGACTCCTTTTGAGTTTGTATACTCTCTATTAGATAATATATATATTCAAACTCATAGTATATGTGTTGTCGTATTTTGCACAATAATTGTATTACTGAGGCTGTATTTGTTTCTGTACCATGTATTTGGCGACTCAGAATGGGTGATGTATACCTATTTTGGGGGCGTCACAGTTGGTATCAGAGCTTAGGGATATGATCCTTGGCAGAGATATGAGATAAGAACTAGGAGGGGAGAGACGAAGAATTCCTTTGCTAGTATGACCTAACTAAGTTTATTTGGTATTTATTTGGTCGGCCAGAGTATAGGGATAATATGTGACATGTTAATTAACCATTGTTTTGTGGCAGTATTTGAGAATGGCAGCTAGAAATATTAACAATGGAGTGAATCAGACCATAGAGACACCTTTAATCACCACCCAGGGGAACATGCAACAGGAAGGCAATATTCCTCCTGTAAATGATAGCAATGCGCGACTTGTCATAACCAAGCAGTTCAAGGAGTTGGGACCACCAGAATTTGCGGGAAAGCCAGATCCGATTATGGCGGAAACGTGGGTCAAGCAAATTACCAAGATATTCGATTTTTTGAGATGCACGGAGGAACAGAAGGTTCCTTTCGCCACCTTTATGTTCCGTGGTGAGGCAGACTACTGGTGGGAGTCTGTGAAGCTTACCCAGCCTGCTGCACTCAACATGTCTTGGGAAATGTTTCAGAAGCTGTTCAATGATAAGTACTTTCCTGAAAGTATTCTTCTTATGAAGGAGGTAGAGTTTATCAGACTGGAACAAAACAACTTGACGGTGTCCCAGTGCGAGCCGAAGTTCGCAGAGTTATCCAGGTTTGCACCTCATTTGGTAGAGAATGAGGAACGAATGACGCGGATATTTCTGAGAGGTCTAAAACCCAAGATTCGACAATATCTTATCTCTCATAAATTTTCTTTATATTCAGATGTTATAAACAGGGCTCAATTATTAGAGCAAGATAATGAGTATGTTCAACCGAGGGAGCACAACCAAGGTCATACCGGTGACAGTGGTCATCGGAGCAATGACAACCAGCGGGGACGAAAATATTCGGACAAAAGCAGTAACCACTCTGGTGGTAATCGTGACCATGAAAATAAAAGAATCGAGTCGAGAGGAGATTTAAAGAAGAGAAGGTACAACAATGATAATGTGAAGATGTCAGCACAAACATCAACTGTTTCTAGGGGAGGAGAACGAGCACCGGTCGTTTGTTATAAATGTGGGAAAGAGGGACACATCAGCCCAAACTGCCCACAACAATCCAAGGTATGTTATAAATATGGGAAGGAAGGCCATATAGCTAGAGATTATCTAGTTGCAAAACCAAGTTCAACGGGGATGGTGACTCCAAAGGCTATCCCAGACAAGTCAAAGTCGGCGGTTTCTGGAAGGGCGTTTGTCGTGACTGCCCAAAATGCGAGGAACCCAAACGAGGTGATCACGAGTAAGCTAATCATAAACTCTTGCGAAGTTTATACCTTATTAGATACTGGTTCTACCCATTCTTTTATCTCTCCTGCTTGTGCTCAACGTTTAAACTTGACTCCAGAGAAATTAGACCTTGACTTATCTGTTGAGACTCCATTAGGAGAAACTTTCATTACATCTACTGTTTATAAATCTTGCTTGATTCAAGTTGGAACCATAACATTACCTGCCGATCTTATTTCGTTGAAAATACTTACATTTGATGTGATTTTAGGGATTGATTGGTTAACAACTCATCATGCTAAAATTGATTATTTTCGTAAGGTGGTTAGTTTTCATATTCCTAACCAACTTGTTATGCGAATTTAAACAACAAAACCACTAAAGTCAATCACTTTCATATCAAGCCATAAATCTATTCGTTTATTGAAAAATGGATGTCAAGCTTTCTTAGCTCATGTCACGGACTTGAACAAAAACACGTCAGATTTGAATAATATTTCTATTGTTAGTGAATTTCCTGACGTATTTCCTGAAGAAATTCCCGGTCTACCCCCAGAACGTGAAGTTTAATTCTTTATTGACCTTGAACCTGGTACAAAGCCCATTTCTAAAATCCCATATCGAATGGCTCATATTGAACTTCAGGAGTTATAGGTCCAACTTCAGGAGTTGTTGGACATCGGTTTCATTCGTCCTAGTACATCTCCTTGGGGGTGCTCCTGTGTTATTCGTAAAGAAGAAAGATGAGAGTATGCGAATTTGTATTAACTACCAAGAATTGAACCATGTCACCATCAAGAATAGGTATCCGCTACCTCGCATTAATGACTTGTTCGACCAGTTGCAAGGAGCACAATTCTTTTCAAAGATAGATCTTCGTTCTGGATATCATCAGCTAAAGATTAAAACTGAGGATATTCCAAAGACTGCCTTCAGAACTCGGTACTGGCATTATGAATTCTTAGTCATGTCTTTTGTATTGACTAATGCTCCTGCTGCTTTTATGGATATAATGAATCGTGTGTTCAAAGAATATTTGGATCAGTTCGTTGTTGTCTTTATTGATGACATCCTCATCTATTCCAAAAGCCATGGAGATCATGAGCACCATTTGAAGCTAGTACTTCAAAGGCTACATGATAACAAGCTACATGCCAAGCTGAAGAAATGCAAGTTCTGGCTTGAGGAAGTAGCATTCCTTGGGCATGTGGTGTCAAAACATGGAGTATCTATCGACCTGACAAAAATTAAAGCAATACAAAGTTGGGAGCAACCGAAGTTGGTGACCGAAGAACATAGTTTTCTGGGCTTAGCTGGTTATTATCGGAGGTTCGTGGAAGGATTTTCTCGAATCGCTACTCCGTTATCTCAGCTGACTCGTAAAGATACAAAATTCAGTTGGAGTGAGGATTGTAAAAAGAGTTTTCAAGAACTCAAGAGGAGATTCATTTTGGCACCTGTTCTGAAAATACCATCTGGTTCGGATGGATTTGTTATCTACAGCGATGCTTCAGGCAAAGGGTTAGGATGTGTTCTCGTACAACATGGGAAAGTTATAGCATATGCCTCACGACAACTCAAAGAATATGATAGGAATTATCCTACTCATGATCTGGAGTTGGCAGCAGTCATTTTTGCTTTGAAGATCTGAAGACACTACCTGTATGGGGAGAAAGTGGAGATCTATACAGATCATAAGAGCCTCAAATATTTCTTCACCCAAAAGGAACTCAACATGCGGCAATGACGTTGGCTCAAGCTGTTGAAAGATTATGATCATACCATCTAATATCATCATGGAAAAGAAAACGTAGTAGCTGACGTATTGAGTAGAAGATCATATGCGGGTACGAGTGCAATGTTGTTAACACAAAGGCCCATTTTGTATGACTTGCAAAGGATGGAGATAGAGGTAAAGGCTTCAAGTACCCACGTGATGATATCAAGCATATGAGTAGAACTGACTTTAATCGATAAATTTAAAGTTGCTCAAGCTACGGACATGGAGCTGATGCGTATGAAGAAGAAAGTGCAAGAAGGTGCTATTCCAGAAGCAAGAATCGATGAAGAAGGAATACTTCGAGTCAACTCCAAACTTTGTGTTCCTAACGATTTTGACTTGAAGCATAGAATCATGATGGAGGCACATAACACACCGTTTGTAATCCTTCCCGGGAGTACCAAAATGTATCATGATATTCGACATACATTTTGGTGGAGTAATATGAAGAGATAGATCACAGAGTTTATCCCGAGGTGTTTAACTTGTCAACCTGTAAAGGTAGAGCATCAAGTGCCAAAGGGTCCATTGCAACCACTTGAGATTCTGAAATTGAAGTGGGAAAACATTACTATGAATTTTGTTACGGGTCTTCCCAAGGTTTCTCAAGGCATAAATGAGATTTGGGTTATTGTTGATAGATTAACCAAGTATGCCCATTTCTTGTCTATACGAAAGACTTATTCCCTTGAACGTCTTGCTAGTATGTACGTGAATGAGATTGTGAGATTGTATGGCATGCCAGTATCCATAGTTTCAGATCGTGACCCAAGATTTACTTCACAATTTTTGATTAGTTTGCAGAAAGCTATGGTCACAGATTTACGATTCAGTTCGGCATACCATCATCAAATGGACAGACAATCAGATAAGACTATCCAAACTCTTGAAGGTCTATTAAGACTATGTGTCCTAGATTTCAAAGGGAGTTGGGATAAGTACCTACCATTGATGGAATTCTCCTACAACAACAGTTATCAGGCAAGTATAGGTGTGGCTCCATTTGAAGCATTGTATGGATAAAAGTACTGTCGCTCTCCAATATGCTGGGATGAGGTGGGTGAAGCAACATTATTAGCACCAGAATTGGTACGCATTGTAGCATCCCCGAATCCGGGTCCCAAATCGCCGTGGATCCGGTATACTATTTCTATAACTATTTGCGGAAGATATATACATAAATTGTTTATACATTATATTACACACTATTTTCCCCAAAATCGAGTAACCTTAACTTAAACACAATTCATAAACTTTTTAACATATAACAGTTTATCAAACTATACTATTACAAAATAGCCGCACATTTATCCCAAGCTGAACTTGGCATTAACCTTTTCCTGTATCCGAACGCATTCGCCTTATCTGCAATGTTTTATCATGATATAGCAAGGGTGAGCATGAAAATTTCCCAGCAAGTTTAAATACAACAATATAACTATATATCATGATTGAGGAGTATGAATAATAAGCTGGCTATAAAGAAACAAGAACAACAATATAGTTGAGAATTATCACGAATAAACTTTTGACTAAACAAGTTTTAAACATGAACAAATATTTCTGAACCAACTGGTAATGAAGGTGATCAGCCTTTCATACCTGACTTATACATGAAAAATATAGAGAGTGCAATTTTTCATGGCAATCAGCAATGATTAACCATAAGCTTGAATAAAACACTCTTAGTAGAGTTAAGTAAAAAGAAACTTGTCTGAACCGTTGATTACCGCAACGCAATTTATAACGCTTTACCCGAAGACCTAATATTAGTAATATAGATCTCCAATATTAGAATAATATCATCATAGTATAATACTGTTATGTTTATATTCACAGAATAACCTAAACAGAAAACACATAAGCCTATCAGTCTATACAGCATATAAGACTTAGTCTCAGGTCAAACAATTTCAGTCTGACTCGAAACTGACACAATTCTAACATCCCGACGGTCTAGTCGGTCAATACTCGAGTTTAAGTTCAGTTAAACTCTGCTTAAACGCTTAACAATTATCACAGATAATTTCTTAGCAGCCAAAATAATTTTCAAAAACTTATAATAATTTCCAGATAATTATTACCATTTATCACCATTTTTCAATCATGAAAACCATATTTAAATGAAATAAATACCACATAATTCCTTAATCATTAATATTCATTTAATATAAAATATTAATAAAAATTATTACATAATATTATAATATAATTATAATATATCAAATTATTTTTACTACCTTAAAATCATAATTATATGATTTTTAAACACTTAAATTCATTATCCGATAATTGATATTAATATAAAAATATTAATATTTTCATGCCAAAATATCAAAAGTTATATTTTATAACTTAAAATATTTTTATAACACTTAAATCATTTTTATATGATTTATAAAGCATTAATTCTATTTTTTCATAATTTATTTAATATATTCATTAAATAAACTAATTACCATTATTAATAAAATTCATCACAAAATATTAAAAGTCATGGAAAATAACTTAAAATATTTTCTTATACCATAAAATAATTTTTCATGATTTTTCATGAATTAAAAATATTTTTTAATAATTTATTTAATATTATAAATACCATTTATATTCCAAAAATATTAAATATTTTACATCTTGAAGCTTATTTTCTTTTTAGAAAAATCTTTTACCTAAACTCGGAATTTCGGTGTTAAAACAGGTAACACATAACTTTTATACTAAAAATCAATTTACTATAATATTTCTTTAATAATTTTTTTATTATTATTTTTTCCATTCATGAGTCAACACAGACCGTTTTCTCATATATACATATTTAATTCCGCTAGCACTTTCGCTTTATATTTCGTTTTATAATAAATTCACATTTTTGCTTTATATATTAAAATTATATATTTCGTTACGCAAATCTTAACTCAAAAACTACATTTTGAGCACCGAAAACCTCAAAATATCATTTTTATGATTAATACAATTTTTAAAAGATTTTACGTTCTTCGTTGCACCATAAATTAATTTTTATAGGCAATTGTAGTTTTTATTCCACTTAAATATGTAATTTATATTTATTACATATTTTTATTGCTTCATTTATGCCCGAAAAGAAGTTTATCGGCGTAAAATATTACATATAACCAAACCTCGCCCCTTAGGACTATATTAGATTTATTATGACTTATTATTACGCCAGAACGCGATTCAGAACGGCGAACGTCAAAATCGCTCGACGCGCCGACGCTCGGCGTTTGCTCAAATTTTAATCCTGACATGCTTGTTTGCCCATTTTTAACTTTCAAACCATAGGACCTATAACAGTAAATTTCTGGGCATGTTATAGATTTCATGTCATATTATTTTAGAAAAATTTCTACCCACAAAAACAAATCCATCAAAACGTTGGGCAAAAAGTATGTGAAGCAGTTGTTCAGCAGCGCGACATCGCACGCTTAGCGCGCGCACGCTGCTGCCCAGCCTTGCTGACTCCGCTCTGTTACCCGCTTATCAAACTAGCTACTTCGCAAATTTCTTACACATTGCTCGTTAATCGGATTGATTCCAAAGTTGGATATGTTTTTCGTATCATATGAGACTATTTTTAAAAAATATGAAACCCCCATTTTGGGTCTTTTAAGCAGTCCAAATAATTCGCCAAAAATGGACGTTCATAACGATTTTAACATTTTTCCCAGATTTACCCTCTTTCGCTAAAACAGTCGTAACTTTTTTGTTTTAAAACATTTTTAGGCGATTCTTGAGCCTATGCGAAGCTAACTTCTGGGACTACAACTCTTCCCTACTGACTTGTTTCCAAATTCCGAACACATCAAGCCAGAAATTCCGTTCAAGTGAATGAACCGCACTTGTTGGACAGTCTTGACTCTAATACTTTGAAATGTCATAACGCTCTCCTCCGATGTCAGATTTAGTCCGTTTCGGAGTCTATGGAAAGCTTATTCAGTGTACTACAACATATCAAAAGCTCGGAATTTTCTGAACATCCTAACTAATCCCGAATTTTCCTTTTAGGGACAGCAGTCCACTAGATTTTTTTTTTCAAGTTTTAATTTTTTTTTACTTTTCTTTCTCTTGATCAAGCTTGTTAGCATCCAAAATGATTAGATCTACACATAACACACCATTAAACACGAAGATCTAAGATTTTTGAGTTTAGAATTATTAGCTCATGATCTTATCAAAAATAACCACAAGGGAATACATTTAAAGCTAACTAGATTTTTAGTTTTGGAAATTTTTATACCTTTTTGGTTGGATGATCTCTCCTTCTCCTACCAAGCTAGATGGTGTGAAGAAAATTTTCTTCTTTCTCCCTCCTTGATATCCACGGATTCTCTCTTCATTCTTTTCTTTATTTTTATTTTTTTTTCTTCTCTTAGCCCTTTTGGAAAAATGAAATAAACATTTTAGTTTAAATGAAATGTGGGAGTATTTATAGTAAGAGAAAAATGTATATATATAACTTGTATATATATATATATATATATATATATATATATCAATCTTCCAATATCTAGCTTGCCTTGAATGAAAAATATTTATTAAGCTAAAAAGGCTACTGGGCTATATTTAGGTGGGTTGGTAAACAACTCTTGACCAACTAAAATGGAAGATTAATACAATGAATCATGTGTTTCCCCCCCCCCCTTGCATAGCCGGATCTACACTCTAACTTGGCCAATTCTATTTGTTGATGTATTTGTTAATAACCATCTAGAATGTCCATACAAATTGAGCCATGACTTGGGCCAATTGATTTCTTGTTTTGGGCTCTCAAATTAAATTGTTTGGACCACTAAAATTATCATGGATCCAACACATAAATTTCACATAACCCTATATATTTCATTAGAGTTTCTAACTCAGTCATTATAAAATTTAAATACCTAGATAATTTAATTATGTAACCCAATTAAGCTAGGTTTTAAAAAAAATCAATAACTTGAGATAATAAAATTAATCTCTTAGGTTAGTATACTAGTATAAAATTTAAATACTAGCCCTTACACTTGTTATAACCCTTAGGTTATTTAATTCTCATTCCTAATATATAACATTAGGTTAAATAATTTTCTTTTATTTGTTTATATAATAAACAAGTATAAACAATCACATAAGTACTTCATAAAAAATTTAAATCCAAACTCTATTTCCAATCTAGGTCTTACTATTTAACCTTTATTTAATCAATTAAGATTTCAAGTGAGTCATTAGGGTTTTCCCTAATTAAATTATAATTAATATTGTTTAACCTTATACTTAGCATTTGCATTCCCAATCTGGGGTTTTCTGACTAAACGTTGGCGTTCTTAATATATACTTAGGGTTTGACACATATATAATTAATCTGGTCAACCCTTGACCCTTAACCACCTTCTGAACACATACATAACCATAAACACAGAACATAGTCACATATACACTTAATCCTGAATAATTCACCTATATCCTTCTCCGAATTTTGAAATTTTCAAAATTAAATCCAAATAACATCAAACGCATACACTTATTTTCTGTCTAGGTCTAATATTTGACCTTAAATCAATCATTTAAGATTCTCATAAATTGTCTAATTTCTCGGGTTGTTACACGCATTACTACAGAAAAGATCCAAATGATTCGACAAGGTATACAAACGGCAAAGGATCTACAAAAGAGTTAAGCAGATCTTCATCGAAAGGACGTGTAATTTAATATTGGGGATCATGTATTGTTACGTATTGCTCCATGAAAGGGAGTTACAAGATTTGGGAAGAGAGGAAAGCTCAATCCAATATTTTTTTGGTCCATTTGAGATTCTTGATCGAATAAGAAATGTTGCCTATAGACTCGGATTAACTCAAAGCATGTCTCGTGTTCATAATATTTTTCACATATCTATGATTCGTAAATATGTGAAAGACCCGAACCACATTATTGAGTTAGAACCAGACGAGATAGCTGAAGATTTAACGGACAAGGAGGTACATGTTAAGATCTTGGATAGGAAAGAGCATGTCATACGCACCAAGGTTATACCACGAGTTAAGGTTTTGTGGAGGAACCATACTATAGAAGAAATGACCTGGGAGTTAGAATCAGAAATGAAAGCGAGGTATCCTCACCTTTTCGAAACACCAGGTACGTACATCAATTTCGAGGACAAAATTTCATAAGGAGGGGAGGTTGTAAGACCCCAACTTATTATAAATTAAAATCAAATTTCCTCTAATTATTATTGTGAATAATAAGGTGTTAATTTGATATAATGCTTTGGTTATGGGTAAAATATGCAAAATTTGCAAAATAAGTAAGTGGTTATAAAATATTCATTTTTGTCAGGGAATATTCGTTTGGTCATGGAATATTTTTGTTATCGGGGAATATTTGTACGACGGCGCAACCATTTGTGGGCCCCCGTAACGGAAAACGGTCGGATGAAGAAAATGATAATTTTGAGTTTTTATAAATAACGCCGTAGTTGTTACCGTTAACACTGTTGGAATATCCAGTGGTTAAAATACAGTAATACGCGTGGTTGCACAGTAGCACACAGTATTGAACATTATTTTTGAATTATTGAATCTTACTTAAGAAGGCACTACTCAATAATTATTACAGTAATTACTGTTCAATATTTTATTTTATTGATTCAATAATTGCTACGTTGATATTTTATATTATTGTTGTTCAATAATTATCACTACACAGTATCTCCATTATCAGATCAATAATTCATATTATTTGAATAATATTATTAGATGGCATTATTGGCTAAGTCTAAGGAAGTTTTGTCTAGAAAAGTGGTTTGGTCACCTAATTGCGCGCCAATAAAGAGAAATTCTTATCGGAAATTCCCCTCTTTCTTGGGAACGACCTGGTTGTCAAAATTGTGATTCTGTAATATTATTTGTGAATAAGTAATTATTGATTTATATGATAAGGAAATATTTATTTTATGTGGATATAAATGATGGATATATTTATTGTGGTTATAAATGAAGGACTTAATGCTGAGGTATTTTATCAATATTTTGTCGGAATGGAAGTTTTGAAAATCGTCCGTATGTGAATTTCGGTCATTTTTCGTTTGGAATTCGGAAAAACTTAAATTTACAAAGTTGTAGATAATTTAATTTCTTATGGAATAGACATGAGATTCGAATTTTTCTGATAAAATGGCTATTTATTATGAATTATTGAAGTTTCGGAAATAAATATTTTTATTAAAAATATGGTGGGCCCCACTTTTAGTTGTGAAAAATAAAATATGCTGGAATTTATTTTCAAAAGTGGTGAGCTTGAATAGTAGCAGGTAAAACCATCAGGTAGCAGGTTAGTCTGCTATGGCGTTCTAAGCATTTTCCTATAAATAGGGTGCTTAGTTAGAATTGAAAATCACACCAGAAACAAGTTTTATCTCTTTCTCTCTCAATATTATCGAGTGTATTTTGTGAGTATTTAGATACTTTGTGAATTGGTTTTCATCAGTGCAAGTCTCCTTCAACCTTATACCGATATTCCGATCAGAAGTACTGTTATTTTGAGGTAAGAGATGTTATTTTCTTCATAATGATGTTATTCTTTCAATATCATTATACCAAAATATTGGTATGGATTTTATTGTAGAATTTCTACCTTTTTGTGTCGAGATTACTATTCACGTATACGGTACTATTCACGGATATGGCACTATTCACAGAAAAAAATGAAATTTTCTTTTCTTTATCCAAGTTGTCTATTATGGTTACTATCTTTGATTGTGTCCATGTTTTGATCTTTATTTTTGAACTTGGATAAACTAAAGTATGAATCTCTAATCTTTGATCTTTTATCTCACTGGATTCGTTTTCTTTAAGATATTTTTCATTATTCTCAGTCCTGAATGATGATATTACTGAATATCTTTGGCCTGTAGTGCAAAAATGAATGATTAACTGATAAATATCTTTGGCCTGTAGTGCAAAGATGAATGATTACCTAATGAATATCTTTGGCCCGTAATGTAAAGATGAATAGGTGTTGAGATGAACTTGACCAACTGGTGATACAAATGAATATCTTTGGCCTGTAGTGCAAAGATGAATATTTGATTCAAGATGTATATTGATTGATGTTATAGGGATAAAATATTGATGATGGACTTTTAAATCTTAGAAGATAGTAGAATTCATTTTCTACTTGACTCTTCTAATGGATTGATGTTTCCGATGCAGTTGTTGATCTAAAACTTGTTGTCTATTATATTTTATCAGATTTTTCCCTGATGAAGACTAATGATAAATTGTTGTATATTATCTTAGTCATAATATTCTTTACTAGGCTAGTTGAGCTAACCCATTTCCTTTTTTGTTCTATTTTTTCTTCTCAAGAGGTGAAAATGTAGCAGGAACTAGCCGGGATATGGAGTGATGGTTCAGGATAGTTGTTTTAGTAGTCCTCACTATTTTATAAAATAGTGTATCAATAATTATAATGAGGAATCCATTTGAGTTTGTATACTCTCCATTAGACAATATTTGTATTCAAACTCACAGTATATGTATTGTCGTATTTTGCACGACAATTGTATTACTGAGGTTGTATTTGTTTTTGTACCATGTATTTGGTGACTCAGAATGAGTGATGTATACCTATTTTGGGGGCGTCACAAATATGACACATTCCATGACTCGAGTTTAATCTAGGATGTCAAGGTTAAAAGGATTAAATTACATTGAAACATTGATCATGAAAAGGTTGCATCGTATCATCGATCTTATTATTACTTGGGTAGCAGTGATGCATTACTAGATGTCGCTCACTGTTTATAATTTTATAATATGATTTAAAATTATTGTCAACGTAATAATAACCTATAGATTCATACACATAGAACATAATTAAAAGAGAATTAATTTAAATTATAAAAATTTAAATATGTCAATATGATTGATAGTATTTAAATTACAAATTTAAATTAATAGGATAATTTGTATATATGTATATTAATTAAGTAAGACTTAATTAAGATATAATATATTTAAATTCGGATTTTATTAAATTAAGTTTTGATTAATTCCTTTTTAATCGCTATATATATGATATGTAGCAGCCATTTAGGATTATTCATTAACTAAAACCCTAGTCGCTCTTAGAGAGAGACTAAAGAGAAACAGTTTCGAAAATTCTCATCCTTGGTGGCTAGTACCACAGTTCCTTTTACTGCAGATTGTACGACGGTTCGCAGCGGAGAGTTCGTGTGGATACCGTAGAGACACAGTTTCATGTTCTTGGCTTAGAACTTGGATTACATTTTAGAGCTTCTTCTTAGCTTTTCGGAACATCTTGAATCATTCCAATTGGAGTTCGGATGCAAGAGTTATGACATTTGTACCAACGGACGTCAAACGTCACTGTTTTGGGTGACCATTTGCATAGCAATCACTTCCAGCCCAATTTCTACCTTCATCCATCCGTTATTTCTAAAATCGCAAAAACTAAAAGTTGTAGATCTCGTCGATATCTTTGATTTAATAGGTGGCAGTCCTCGTAACTCTTCCCAGATCAAAGGTTATGGCCGTTTTCCCAAAGGATGTAAGAGCAGAAATTTTTTCTTCACAAAACCGCCGCTGGGGTGGGCATGCAAGTCACAAAACAGGCCCCTAGGCCACCAGGGCGGGCCCTTTTCAAGCCTAGACCCCGTCGGGGCGGGGGTATGCACAGAAAATGCGAATTTTGGTCAAATTTAAGTCCGGGAAGGATTGTTTTGATCTGATTAACTCAAGGACTTCTAAGTGGACTTCCAAGAGGACTTAAAGACATATGAAGAGACTTATAAAAGGAGTAGAATCACAAGGATTAGAGGAGATTAGACTAGAGAGAGAGAGAGGATTCCATAAGAATAGAATAGAGTAGAATAGGAGAAAACACTAGTTCTTGTTAGATTTGGAGATTGAAGCAACTTGGAGACCATTGAAGATTAAAAGTAGGAGCAAGGAGGGAGCATCAAATCTACAGACAATAGATTCTATCTTCTCATATTCTTCTATCTTTGTCTTTTATTGTTTATTCAAGTGTGGATTCTTAGTTTTAATTCAAATATCATGAACTAATTCTTTTGAGATTATAATGACTCTTATTGTGTAGTTTATTTTAATATGTTTCGCTATCAATTATTATGTTCTATTGTGAGGATTTTCTATTGTGATTTGGACTTAATGGCTTAATTGCCTAGCTAACAATTACCGTGATAATCTATATGAACTCGAGAGATGAAGTATAGATTTAGATTTGATCATGATAACATGTGTTTGTGATTTCTGCATAGATGGAATTCATGATTCGTGTTTAGGATAGAGATATGCTTTTACGCCATATGTAATCTTATAGAGAACTTGTGATTTAAATCCTTTTTAATTGTAATTCATATAGAGATATAGTGTATTAGTTAATTAGGGTGTCTTGCTTAATTCTATCATTTGTGGATTTAAGTATGTATGAGTATTATGCATCAAGAGGTGGTTTTATCTGCTTTAGTGTTCTTGATTAACAATTCATGATAGAAAATAATTAATGAGAAGTTGTTAACTTAAATAAATCAATAAGTGAAGTTGTGATCTTAAATCTCTGCAATCTGATTTTTAACTAGTGGTAATTAGAATTACTGTAATTAAATAATTTAATTTATATAATTTGAAATTCATTCGTTTAAATAAGAATGAGTTGGTTACGGGTTAGTACTTGGTGATTTTTATTAAACAATTTCCCGTGGGAATGATACTCTACTTTCACTTTATTACTTGTTGACCACGTATACTTGCGTGTTGTGCATAACTAGATTTTACCCAACAAGTTTTTGGCGTCGTTGCCTGGGAATTAGTTAATATATATTTTTTTAATATTAGCTTCAATCAAATTAGTCTTAATTTAAACAATATTTTTTCTTTTTATCTTTAATTCTCTTCCAATATTTCTCTCTTTTCAGGTACCATGGATGACTTTGCGTATTCATGGCCATACACGAACATAACTCAACCAAGGGAAGCGGGGATTGATAGACTCAATGCATTTTTTGTATTGTCAGCATAGATTGAGACACTTTCATGGAAGTTGGACGCTTTTGCATCACAACGTCATCAAAGTGTGGCGGTTACTTGTGATTTTTGTGCTGGAAATCATCTGAGTCATCAATGCACCGTCAGTTTTGTGCCGATACCATATAGTGGTGATTACCTCAACAACTATGCTGAGCCTAACTATCACCAAGTTTGGGGGTATCACCCAGATTCTTCAGGGAGCTACATTTATGATGACCAATATTACGCTCCAAATTCAATATACACATCAGAATTTTCATGTCCACCTCCATTGCGACAAGAAGAAAAGCCAAATCTGAGGGATGTAATATTGAATGTCATAGCAAATCTAGAGGATATGAGTATTAGCCAAGAGTTGTCAACCAAAAAGTTTAATAATTGGATGGAACAACTAGTCACTACCTCAACCAATGGTCCTCAATACATGGCTTTCGAGACTGAAATAGAAAATTCAAGGCTGGGGGAATTATTGTCCAAGTTCATAGCAAATGAGGAGAAGATGAGTAATCAAGCGAAGCCAAATCAAAATCTTACAGATCAGATAGAGCAAATGACCAAAGCCGTAAGCAACCTTCCTCTAAACACTTGGCCTTTTGACATGGATGACGAAATTGACGGAGAACGCGAACCAAATCTGCGACTGGATGAGCCACAAGATATCGAAAGTGTGGAGACAATTGGGGATACTGAAATAGAGGTCGACGAAGATCTAAATGGGACTCCATCAACAATCAAAGAATCAGTCAAATTTACAAAATCATGCTCACTTGGTAGTCATGTCGTCGGCGAAGCTCTTGATGACATAAGAGCGAGTAAAATTTTGAATCCGTGGTGGGACGAGAAAGAGAAGATAGACAAAGAGCCCATTGTGTGTGACAAGCTTCCATCCCCTAAAGTGATCATATACACAATGGAGAAAACACCTAGCTGTGGGACGTTCTTGATTAAGAGCATAACAAATCAGAGCATGCTAGGTGACTTTGATGCATTGGCCATCACAAATGGGAACCTACCAAAAACTATATTATTTTCTATGGATGGAGGGTTCCTCAATTACCGAAGAGGAATTGGATAACGTTGACCAGAAAAAGTTAAGTTGAAAAACTATAATTCAAGCGCTAACTGGGAGGCAACCCATAAATTTTTATATTTATATGCTTTACTAGTTTAGTTAGTAGATAGGAATTAATTTGCTTATTAAGTTCTCTTGCCAATCCAAGTGTTATTCTAATCCATGTTGTCTCTTCATTGTAGGTATTGGAGGTTCAATGGATAGAAAAATGATTGTTGCCGCCATCGCCACCATCACCTCACGCTTAGTTGATTATAGGGAAGTTCTCTTCTACTTACCGCTATATTCTTACAATAAGGACATTGTAATTTTTATGTTTGGGGGAGTTTAGTTTAGTTCATTATTGCATGTTTAGTTTCATGTTTATGTTATGTTATTTTGCATATATTAGGTTCATTAGGTGTGCATTCATATAGTACAACTGCATAAGTAGTTGCATAGTAGTATAGTTTAAATAGCATTATATTCAGTTCTTAAAAAAATTCAAATATTCAAATATTCAAAAAAAATTATTAGTTAGTTACTATGTTCATTTGCATGAATCCAGTTGTTAGATAGTTTACAGTTTGTTTTAGCCAATGATGAGATTGGAATTGGGTATACAAGTATAGTACTGACCATTAGAGCTTTGATGTGATTTCTTGTTATGAATTGAGTCTTTTTCTGTTTGAAACTGGTATAATAAGGATAATACAGTAAAAATAACTTGTTGAATGATTAAGTTTAAATTGATACTGTAGCATTCCAGAATTTTAAAGTGTAATATTAAATATTTATTGATTTATATAAATATTTAATGGATATGTTTATTATTGAATAAATAATTGTTCAATTTGAGTTGATGTGGTTTAGTTAATTATTTGTTGAATAAATAATTAAATATTAAATATTAAATATTTATTTGTAATATTAAATATTTATTGAATTATATGGCAATTTGAGTTGATGTGGTTTAATTATTTATTTATTGAATAAATAATTAAGGAGCTAAGTAAATTAATTGATATGAGATTATATACCATTGTAATTTAATAAGTAAGCTAGAGAGCTTATAGTAATTTAAATAAATTATAATATTTTAAATGGGAAATTTTAATTTAAAATATTTGTTGGTTAAATAAAATTATAATTATAAAGAAATTATAGTTTTGTGATAATGATTTATGTATTAAAGTAATTTAATAGATTAATATTTGAATTGATTAAATTGATTATTTAAGTAAATAGAAGTGTGACAAATAATCTTGCTATAAAGGAGTTATTAAAATAAATTAAGGGGGTTTAATTTAGTTTTGCCAAACATGTCTTATTGCACAATAAGTCTTTAATCTATTAGTATTTTATCAAACAAGGTATAATGATTAATCCATTTATTTTAATTCAGTTTACCAAACAAGGTGTAAGGATTAAAGTGTTATTTTATTAGCTTAAACAAACAAGCCTTATGGCTTTTGATTTTCAAACAAAATATAACCGATATAATTATATCTATATTTATATTATATCATTAATAGATATTATATCATATACGTTATATTTTTATTACGTAGTTAGAGTTAGGAAGAGAAGAAGGCTCAGTTGAAGAAAAAGAAGAAGAAGAAAAATACAAAGAGAAAAGTTGAGAGAAACTTAGAGAAAATTGAGAAAATAATTGGGGAAAAGAAGATTGTAATCATAACTATTTTCTTCTAAACTCTAGAGTATCATCTTCTTAATCAAAGGTAGGATATTAATCCTTGTATTTTATTTTCAAAGTTTAGTTTTCTTCTCCAAAGAGTTCTCTGTAAATAATTATGGATGATGAATTCTTGTGTATATAGCTTTAGATGATGATTGTTGTTGTAAAACTATTTTGTTGAGATTGTGTATGATTATAATCAATTACTTTATGTATGTTTGTAAATTGTGAAGAAATATATCATAGTGAGTTCATATGAATATATATATATATATATATATATATATATATATATATATATGAATATGGCTTAGTTTAAAGTAGAAATTAAGGTTTTATTTGTTGTTAAATTGATAAATCGATTGTTAGAAATGATAGAGTATGTAAAATCATAATCATGATGTTTTGAATTTACTGTTTTGGTTGAAAAACAAAATCACCGTGTTGATTTTCATTAAAAGTATAAAAAATGGAGTTTTTACCAAGAACATTGAAATTGGGTGTTGTATATTTAATGTTTGTGTTATTTTATGAGTATAAACATGTTAGAAGTCTTCACAATATGTTTATATGAAGTCTATATGTAAATTACATGATAATCAGTCTATTAGATTCGAGCTTTTAGGCCAATTTGGCTTTTTCTGGTACTGTTGCCGAAGCTGTCAGTCAAAACTGCAGTTTCGCACTGCGGCGCGGCCCAACAGTACGTTTGTGGCACCGCAGCGCCATCGCCATGCCACAGCGTGGCTTCGTAGTATAATCACCGCGCCGCAGCACCATCGCCATGTCGCAGCGCGACACACAGTGTAAACTGTGGCGCCGCGGCGCGAGTTAGCAGAATGGTCTGATAGTGTACTTTTTGTACACGAAATTTTAAGAAAACATTTTTGTGATGATAGTAGGACTGTAAAATATAGATTTTAGTATTTCTATACTATAAATAATTATGTTATTAAGGATTAACTTGTGTTATAAGTTGATCATGTGATTAAATAATCAAACCTATGTGATGAATGTATTAGTTATGTGATAATGACTAACTATGTCACGATGACATATGTATATAGGATATTGTGATTCAAATTGATTCAGTTTAGTCTACGAGCAAGGCAAGTTTTCTAACTCTAAAACTTCGTTGTACAAGTTTAAATTCGTTGAGCACATTATTGCTTTTAATTCCATTTCAATTATGTAAGTTGCTAACTCTACACTTTTGTGGAGTTAGATTGTTTATTATTGATAAAGCTCTTGTATCTATTGGTTCATGAGGATGCAAGTTTTCTAATCCTTTGTCTTATTGAGCTCATTATTGTTTTCAATTTCGATTAACTTATAATGATGTAAGTTGTCTAAAACTTTGGTTGAATGTTGAACAAGTTATTCTTGTATTTCAATTATTGATTTACATGCATAACTGAATTGCCATGCATGTTTAGTATTCAATTCTAATTAACCTTGGCTTAATATTGTTCAAGCAAGGTATGCTATAGTTATTCAAATTGTATGCTATTAGATTATTCCTAATGCATGACTTTAGTTTACTATGATTGATTCAATCACTATTATTCTATAGTATAGTGTTATTGGTCTTATTCAACTACTCCTTAGTTGATGTTCGTTAAACTCTAAATTTCCTTGAAAGCTTATCCAAACCAAACTTACTTTGGTACGGACTAGTATTCTAAATACTGAGATGAAAAACTCTTTTAATAGAGGTTTACGCTTAGCGTTAAAATGGTTGCGCACAATACATTGTATAAAGGGTTGATCCCCCTAAGTACGTGGAGTCCTTATAGTCTTATGACTGTTAAAGTTAAAGTTGAAAGATTACTTATAACTGTGGACATGATTCGTGGTCATTAGACCCTTAGTGAATGTTATAATTTTCAGAAAGTTAATAGAATATATTGTTGAGTTCTACTGAGCCTAGTATTGGCAATTGATGTAAAAGTTTAAAGATTTCTTTATTGTTATTTCAAGTGGGCCTTGTTTGCTCACTCTTGCCTGTAAAATTTCTTACAGTTAAAGTTGAAACTGGTGACGTACCTAGCACCAGTAAAGGAAAAGGAAAGATGAACAAGTACTGAAGACTTGTAATAGATTTGATAGTATTATCCCATGTTGACCCTCGATATTGGTAATTGTTTGATTTTAGCTGGAACTAGCTTGTTTTTGGATTTTTTGAGTTTACACTGTAAGATGCCTTCGAAGAGACTTGTTATGTGTTAAATTTGATTTTATATCAGTTAACATTGTTGTTGAGCACAGACGCACTATATAAGTGATAACAGTCTAAGATTTGATGATTGATTGGGAAATTACTGATTTGTTTTGATATGATGTATTATCATGTTTACTTGATTTTTCTAAGGTCGATTGAATACACTTGTTTCTGTCATTACTGTTGGATTCGTAGGCATGTAGATTAGTTGCATTGCATAGCATTGTTGTTTTGTGTTTTTTCTTGAGGACAAACAAATGTTTAAGTTTAGGGGTATTTGATAAGTAGTTTTTATACCTACTTATCTGGTGTCTGTTACTTGAATTAGATGCTTAATCTCATGTTTCTTAGTTACTTTTCATGCATATTGTGTTCGTTTTGTAGATTATATGTTTGGGAGCTAAAATCGTAAAGAATTGGTATGAAATCGCAAAGAAAAGCAATTCGGACATCATTTGGGCTTTCATGTTCTTGGCTTGGAACTTGGATTACATTGTAGATCTTCTTCTTAGATTTCCAGAACATCTTGAATCATTCCAATTGGAGTTCGGATGCAAGAGTTATGACATTTGTACCAACGGACGCCAAACGTCACTGTTTTGGGTGGCCATTTGCATAGCAGTCACTTCCAGCCCAATTTATGCCTTCATCCGTCCTTTATTTCTAAAATCTCAAAGAATGAAAGTTGTAGATCTCGTCGATATCTTCGATTTGATAGGTGGTAGGCCTCGAAACTCTTCCCGGATCAAAGGTTATGGCCTTTTTCCCAAAGGACGTCAGAGCAGAAACTTTTCCTTCACAAAACCGTCACCAAGGTGGGCATACAAGTCACAAAACAGGCCCCTAGCCCGCCAGGGTGGGCCCTTTTCAAGCCTAGACCCCTGCTGGGCGAGGGTATGATTAGAAAATGCGAATTTTGGTCAAATTTGAGTATGGGAAGGATTGTTTCGATCCGATTGACTCAAGGACTTCCAAGAGGACTTAAAGACATATGAAGAGACTTATAAGTGGAGGAGAATCACAAGGATTAGAGGAGATTAGACTAGAGAGAGAGGATTCCATTAGATTAGAATAGAGTAGAATAGGAGAAAACACTAGTTTTTGTTAGATTTGGAGATTGAAGCAACTTAGAGACCATTGAAGATTCAAAGTAGGAGCAAGGAGGGAGCATCAAATCTACAGACAATAGATTCTATCTTCTCATCTTCTTCTATCTTTGTCTTTTATTGTTTATTCAAGTGTGGATTCTTAGTTTTAATTAAAATATCATGAACTAATTCTTTTGAGATTACAATGGATCTTATTGTGTAGTTTATTTTAATATGCTTCGCTATCAATTATTATGTTTTATTGTGAGGATTGTCTATTGTGATTTGGACTTAATTGCTTAATTGCCTAGCTAATAATTACTGTGATAATCTATATGAACTCGAGAGATAAAGTATAAATTTAGATTTGATCATGATAGCATGTGTTTGTGATTTCTGCATAGATGGAATTCATGATTCGTGTTTAGGATAGAGATATGCCTTTACGCCATATGTAATCTAATAGAGAACTTGTGATTTAAATCCTTTTTTATTGTAATTCACATAGAGATATAGTGTATTAGTTAATTAGGGTGTCTTGTTTAATTCTATCATTTGTGGATTTAAGTGAATATGGGTATTATGCATCGAGAGGTGGTTTTATTTGCTTCAGTGTTCTTGATTAACAATCCAGGATAGAAAATAATTGATGAGAAGTGTGTTAACTTAAGTGAAGCAATAAGTGAAGTTGTGATCTTAAATATCTGTAATCTGATTTTTAACTAATGGTAATTAGAATTAGTGTAATTAAATAATTTAATTTATATAATTTGAAATTTATTCGTTTAAATAAGATTGAGTTGGTTATGGGTTAGTACTTGATGATTTTTATTAAATAATTTCTCGTGGGAACGATACTCTACATTCACTTTATTACTTGTTAACCACGTATACTTGCGTGTTGTGCGTTACTAAATTTTACCCAATACGTTTTTGGCGCCATTACCGGAGAATTAGTTAATATATTTTTGCCAATATTAGCTTCAATCAAATTAGTCTTAATTTAAATAATTTTTTTCCTTTTTATCTTTAAGTCTCTTCCTATATTTCTCTCTTTTCAGGTACCATGGATGACTTTGCGTATCAATGGCCATACACGAACATAAATCAACCAAGGGAAGCGGGGATTGATGGACTCAATGCATTTTTTGCATTGTCAGCATAGATTGAGACACTTTCGAGGAAGTTGGACGCTTTTGCAGCACAACGTCATCAAAGTGTGGCGGTTACTTGTGATTTTTGTGTTGGAAATCATCTGAGTCATCAATGCACCGTCAGTTTTGAGGGTATCGTATAGTGGTGATTACCTCAAGAACTATGCTGAGCCTAACTATCACCAAGTTTGGGGGTATCACCCAGATTTTTCATGGAGCTAAATTTATGATGACCAATACTACGCTCCAAATCCAACATACACACCAGAATTTTCATGTCCACCTCCATTGCCACAAGAAGAAAAGTTAAATCTGAGGGATGTAATATTGAAAGGCATAACAAATCTAGAGGAAATGAGTATTAGCCAAGAGCTGGCATGTGACGCCCCCAAAATAGGTTTACATCACCCATCTTGAGTCGCCAAATACATGGTACAAAATTCAAATACAACTTAATTATACAACAGTCGTGTAAAATACGACTAAACATATGCTGTAAGTTTTAATACAAATATTATCATCTAGAAAATATCCACACTCAATGGGGTCCTCATTACATTTATTATCACACTATTTCACAGAATAGTGAGGACTACTAATGCACCATCTAGGACCATCACTCTGTTTCCCTCGACTAGTCCCTGCTACGTTCTCATTTCCTGAAGAGAACAATTAAAGCAAATGTGTGAGCTCAACTAGCCTAGTAACAAATATTATGACTAAGATAATGCAGAATAAATTATCGTTAGCCTTCAACAGTGTTAAACTGATATAATATATCAAACATCAAGTTTAACTACAGCGGAACAAGCAATCCATTAGAAGAGTCAAGTAGAGAATAAAATCTATTATCTTCTATGATTTAAAAGGTTTTTTCATCACTTTTATCGCTGAGACTCAGCTTAATAAATAATCCACATCATCAAATCATCCCTGCACTACAGGCCAAGGATATTCTTTAGTATCACGACCACGAATTATTCATGCACTACGGGCCAAAGATAATCGTGTTTTCATCAACGGTCCTGATCATGCCATAAAACAATTCATCTTTGTACCCTTGGCCGAAGAGAATCCATAGCCATAATCATACCAAAAACTATCCATCAATGCATTACGGGCCAATGAGCACTTTTTCACATCATTTGTAATATTACAGTCATGATTATACCGGATAATCCCTGGTCATAATCATACCAAGTCCATTTATGCACTACAGGCCACAGATGACTTTCAACATAATATAAACATGAGGATGATGACAATGACATAATAATTCAATAAAACAATTTCAAGAATTAATTTATTCAGGAACCAATAACGTCCAAATTGTCCACATGATACTGCTTTGTGGAGTAAAAATTCAAGAATGCTCAGAAGAATATTTCCATGAAAAAGATACTGGGTGAAGCGCAAATATCAAGGATATTCCACTAATTTCATGGAGTATAGAAGTCAAAATTTTAACCAACTGAGTGTAATAAAGAATGGAATAACAAAAGAAATCACCAGGCATGCGATAGACCGCATAGACAGGTTATTCCAACAGAATGATAAAGAACGAAACCAGGTCATGCGTAAACGCACAGACAGGATATTCCAACAGAATAATAAATAATGGAACCAGGTCAGGCGTAATACGCACCGACAGGATATTCCTACAGAATAATAAAGAATGAAATAACAGAAGAATTTCACCATGTATGCGGTACTTCTTATAAACAAGTTATTCCAACATAATGTTAAAGAATGGAATAGCAGAAGAATTTCACCAAGTATAAGGTAGCCCGCGTATACAGGTTATTCCAACAGAATAATAAAGAATGGGATAATATAAGTTCTTTACCATGTATGTGGTACATCACATAGACATGTTATTCCAACATTATGATAAAGAATGGAATAACAGAAGTTCTCTTCATGAAGACGAAAGAAATAATACCCCTTACGAGTACAACAAATAATATCCCTTACCTTTAAAAGAAGAGTATTCCGACTGGTAGGGTGAATATACTCGAAGAAAACTTGTACTACGCTCAAAGCTTTCTTAAACTCTAAAGAAATACACTCAAGATTATAGAAGAAGAACTCTCTCTATAGTTTCTCTCTCTAGACTTTCAGTGAATTCGTAAGAAATAATGAAGGAATGAGCTTCTATTTATAAAAGAATGGACTGCATAGTAACTAATTCATGAACGGTCCAGATTGATTTACTTTAAACGGACGGTCCATATTTAAAACAAAATCTTTTAAATAAAATATAATATATTCTATTTATAATCTAATAAAACTAATAACTTTATAAAAGTATTATGTTTTATATAAAAAGATTTTACTATGCAGGTACTATGCAACACTATGCATAATAAAATATAATATGTTCTATTTATAGTCTAATAAAATAAATAACTTTATAAAAGTATTCTGTTTTATATAAAAAGATTTTACTATGCAAAACACTGTGCATAATAGAATATAATATATTCTATTTATAGTCTAATAAAACGAATAACTTTATAAAAGTATTCTGTTTTATAAAAAAAAGCTTTTCTGTTTTATTACATTAATAATACTAATAAAACAAAACTGAGTGACTTCTCACGTAAACATCAATAATCAATACCGTGTGCTACTATGCAACCACGCGTATTACTGTACTTTTACTACTGAGTAGTTCAACAGTATTAACGATAAAATTTTCGCCGTTTTCATAAAATATTTTTTTCATTTTCTCAATCCAACAATAATTCCGTTGTGGGGTCCACCAATGATTGTACCGGCGTACGAATATTCCCCGACAAAAAGAATATTCCCCGACCAATCGAATATTATACAACAACTTGCATACTTTTCAAAATTTATAAATACTACCCACAACTATAACATTATCTCAAATCTACACCATAATATTCAAAAAAATATTTCGAGAAAATTAAATCTTTATTCATAAAATCTGGGGTCTCACAATCTCCCCTCCTTACGAAATTTTGCCTTCAAAATTTTCGTACGTACCTGCTATGTCGAAGAGGTGAGGATACCTTGACTTCATTTCAGATTCTAATTCTTGAGGTATAACCTTTGAGTGTTGAATACGATCCTTCTTATCTAAGATTTTAACACGTATCTCCTCATACGTTAAATCTTCTGCTATCTCATCTAGTTCTAATTTAATAACGTGGTTCGGGTCATCCACATATTTACGTAACATCAATACGTAAAAAAATATTCTGAACACGCAACATACTTGGCGGTAAAATGAGTCTATAGGCCACGGTTCCTACTTCATCGAGGATTTCAAATGGTCCAATTAAATCGAGGGTTGAGATTTCATCTCTTCATTGATTCTTGCTTCTAGAATAACGCCCTTTTGAACCTTCTTCTTCACATTCATCAGCTCCGGGTGTGTAGCTTGAGCGACTTTAACTTTATCGATTAAAGTCGATTCTAATCGTATATTTGTTCTATTCACGTGGGTCCCTAGAGTCTTTAACTCTATCTTCATCATTTGTAAGTTATACGAAATGGGTCTTTGTGTTAACAACATTGCACTCGCATACGATCTTCTACTCAATGCGTCACCTGCCATGTTCGCACTTCCACGATGATATTTCATGGTACGATCGTAATCTTCAACAGATCGAGTCAACGTCTTTGGTGCATGTTACGTTCATTTTAGTTGAAGAAATATTTGAGGGTTTAAGAAATGGGTTTTGTACTGGGGTCAATACAAAATTCAATTTCACGCTCTAGGGTTAGGTTAAGAAGTCTTCAAGAATACGTTAGAAAATTTATTAAAAATAGAAATATCATTCAAAACTGTGACTCTCATCCAAGACTTGGATAACACACGTAATGAAGGTTTCTCCTAACGGAGTTTCAACTGATAAGTCAAAGTCTAATTTCTCTGAAGTCAAATTTAAACGTTGAGCGCAAGCAAGAGAGATAAAAGAATGGGTAGAACCGGTATCTAATAAGGTATATACTTCGTAAGAATTTATATTAACTAACCCGTGCTAACTTCGTTCAGGTCACTTTCTTTTTGAGAAGTCACGAAAAACGCTCTTCCTAAAACCACCGATTTTATTTTGTCCGTATCCGCCTTTGGTGCCACCGTTCCAACTGGACTTGACTTCACTATACGACAAAATCGAGCTAAATGATCTTCTCTTCTTGAAATTTCCACTTCTATTATCTTGGCCATGATTACCACTGAAGTGGTTACCATTCTTGGAATGATAATTTCCCCCACGATGATTATCATTGTTCCGATGGTCGTTGCCACCGGTATGATTATTATCGTGTTGTTGGTCGTTACCTTTTGGTTGAGCTGACTCAACGGTCTCATGTGCTTCATTGCTTATCTCAACATTTTCAAATGCCATTTTCAAACACTATCACAAAACAAGGGTTAATTAACATATCACATATTATCCTTATACTCTGACCAACCAATTAAATACCAAATAAACTTAGGTAGATCATACTATCGAAGGAATTCCCCGTCTCTCCCCTCCTAGTTCTTGTCTCACATCTCAGCCAGAGATCATATCCCTGAGATTTGATACCAACTGTGACGCCCCCAATATAGGTATACATCACACATCTTGAGTCGCCAAATACATGGTACAAAATTCAAATACAACTTAATTATACAACAGTCGTGTAAAATACGACTAAACATGTGCTGTGAGTTTTAATACAAATATTGTCATCTAGATAATATCCACACTCAATGGGGTCCTCATTACATTTAATATCACACTATTTCACAGAATAGTGAGGACTACTAATGCACCATCTAGGACCATCACTCTGTTTCCCCCGACTAGTCCCTGCTACGTTCTCTTTTCCTGAAGAGAACAATGAAAGCAAAAGGGTGAGCTCAACTAGCCCAGTAAGAAATATTATGAGTAAGATAATGCAGAATAAATTATCCTTAGCCTTCAACCGTGTTAAACTGACACAATATAACAAACATCAAGTTTAACTGCAGTGGAACAAGTAATCCATTAAAAGAGTCAAGTAGAGAATAAAATCTACTATCTTCTATGATTTAAAAGGTTTTTTCATCACTTTTATCGCTGAGACTCAGCTTAATAAATAATCCACCTCATCAAATCATCCCTGCACTACATGCCAATGATATTCTTTAGTATCACAACCACGAATTATTTATGCACTACGGGACAAAGATAATTGTGTTTTCATCAACGGTCCTGATCATGCCATAAAACAATTCATCTTTTCACCCTTGGCCGAAGAGTAACCATAGCTATAATCATACAATAAACTATCCATCAATGCACTACGGGCCAATGAGGACTTTTTTCACATCATTTGTAACATTACGGTCATGATTATACCGAATAATCCCTGGTCATAATCATACCAAGTCCATTTATGCACTACAAGCCACATATGACTTTCAACATAATATAAACATAAGGATGATGACTATGACATAATAATTCAATAAAACAAGTTCAAGAATTAATTTATCCAGGAACCAATAACGTCCAAATTGTCAACATGATACTGCTTTGTGGAGTAAAAATTCAAGAATGCTCAAAAGAATATTTTCAAGAAAAGATACTGAGTGAAGCGCAAATATCAAGGATATTCCACTAATTTCATGGAGTATAGAAGTCAAAATTTTAACCAACTAAGTATAATAAAGAATGGAATAACAAAAGAAATCACCAGGCATGCGATAGACCGCACAGACAGGTTATTCCAACAGAATAATAAATAACGGAATCAGGTCATGCGTAAAGCACAGACATGATATTCCAACAGAATGATAAAGAATGGAATCAAGTCATGCGTAAACGCACAGATAGGATATTCCAACAGAATAATAAATAATAGAACCGGGTCAGGCGTAATACGCACCGACAGGATATTACTACAGAATAATAAAGAATGGAATAACAGAAGAATTTCACCATATATGCGGTACTTCGCATAAAAAGGTTATTCCAAAATAATGATAAAGAATGGAATAACAGAAGAATTTTCCCAAGTATAGGGTAGCTCGCGTATACAGGTTATTCCAACATAATAATAAAGAATGGGATAACAGAAGTTCTTCACCATGTATGCGGTACTTCGCATAGACAGGTTATTCCAACATAATGATAAAGAATGGAATAACATAAGTTCTCTTCATGAAGACGAAAGAAATAATACCCCTTACGCGTACAACAAATAATATCCCTTACCTTTGAAAGAAGAGTATTCCGACTGGTAGGGCGAGGATATACTCGAAGAAAACTTGTACTACGCTCAAAGCTTTCTTAAACTCTAAAGAAATACGCTTAAGATTATAGAAGAAGAACTCTCTCTATAGTTTCTCTCTCTAGAGTTTCAGTGAATTCGTAAGAAATATTGAAGGAATGAGCTTCTATTTATAAAAATTATGGACTGCATAGTAACTAATTCATGAACGGTCCAGATTGATTTACTTTAAACGGATGGTCCAGATTTAAAACAAAATCTTTTAAATAAAATATAATATATTCCATTTATAATCTAATAAAACGAATAACTTTATAAAAGTATTCTGTTTTATATAAAAAGATTTTACTATGCAAAACACTATACAGGCATTATGCAATACTATGCATAATAAAATATAATATATTCTATTTATAGTCTAATAAAATAAATAACTTTATAAAAGTATTCGGTTTTATATAAAAAGATTTTACTATGCAAAATACTATGCATAATATAATATAATATATTCTATTTGTAGTCTAATAAAACGAATAAATTTATAAAAGTATTCTGTTTTATATAAAAAGATTTTCTGTTTTATTACATTAATAATACTAATAAAACAAAACTGAGTGACTTATCACGTAAGCATCAATAATCAATATCGTGTGTTAATTTCACGTAAATCTAGGTTATTTTCTATGACTTTTAATATTTTGTGTTGAATTTCATTAATTAATTATTATTAATGATATTAAAGTTATTTAATAATTATATTAAATAATTTAGTTTAAAAATAATTTTATTATTTTAAAAATCATTTTGATTGAAAATAAAGTGTTTAAAAATATTTTAAGTTATAAAATATAACTTTTAATATTTAAAGGATAATTTCATTAATAATTTAATATTAATGATAGTATTAATGATATTAAATTTATTTATTAAATAAATATTTTAAAATAGTTTATTGATTTAAAAATCATTTAAAAAGGATATAAATGAATTAAAAATACTTTAAGTTATAATTAATGACTTTTAATAGTGGATAAATAGTACATTAATATTTGAATATTAATGATAATTATTTATAAATGATTTTAAATGTTTTAAAAAAAATCATTTAAGGGTAATATTAATACTTTAAAAATATTTTGAGTTATTATAAATAACTTTGATATTTTGGCAATGATTTCATTAATGGTTTAATAATAATTAAGTATTAATGATAATAGAACTGCTTGATATTTAATAATGATTCTGGTGTTTGAAATTCATGTTAAAGTATAATAAATATTTAAAAATTATTATTAAGTCATATGACTGATGTTTACAGATATTGAGTAATAGAATAGAGTCTTATACTCGTTAATTACCGATAGAGCTGGCGGTACACCGATATTGTTCAGAAATTGTTCTAGACTTAAATATTTTGACCGCATTACTGTTTGTTTGCGATGCAATGACTGCTGTATATGTGTAACAACGTGAGTAGGTTATGTGCTGACTGCGAAATGCAGTACTATGTGTTATAGTATATTGTTCTAATCGAACGAATGATCTGATTAATGATAGGTGATTACATAAAAGATAAAACTAAGTTGCGTATTGTAAGCACCGCATCAGGCAAGTATCCTAACTTTGCATTTTCTTTATGCAATGGACAGAAGTAAGAAGTTCAGAATTATTATTATTAATGTACAGATTGTTAAATCTATATTATATACGCCCATTGATTATCAACATGTTAGTATATGTTAATTCAGATATATATTCTGTTCGTTAATTTCTATAAATGATTATACAAGTGTCCCTACTTGGATAATCATTGTATTTAATCACATGTTGATACACCTTTGATATACATATATGTTGAATTATAGATTATTGTTGAACAAGATAAGACCTTTGTTATGAAAACCCGACAGGTATGAACATCCCGAACATGGGAAAACTTTTATGCGCCTAAGGCGGACAGAGTGAACGATAACATCGTTCTTGTAATGTAGTATTGATCAATGCAGGGCACAACGGGCTGATCACCCCCGCGTCCGTAAGTTATGGCGGTTTACAGATGAATTTCTGTTTAACCCTTTCGAAAAAGAAAATAATGTTCATAGCATGTCAGATAAACCCCATATATAGTCAATATGTAGTTTCAAAAATTTGAAAAAGGGTTGTTATGATATTATTATTGGTTCAGAATTACTTCACAACAATTGATCTATTGTAGAAGGGTAGTATAAAGAAAATATTAAATTCTTTCAGCTTATATATATATATATATATATATATAATTGTTATTACTTGTTGGGCACTCAAATGCTCATCCTTGCTTAATTTAAATATTTTCACCTAAGTGTGAACACTCTGAAGGCCCTGCTAGAAACAAGGGAAAAGGAAAGGTTGCTGAATGATGACAATGTTATCTGTGTCATAGTTTAATATTATTAAGACAATGTTATATATTTATGATCATGTGTTGTAAGGAATGATTTAAGGTTACGTACTTGGGAGTTAAACTTTGGTAATTATGTAAGTTAAATTTAATATTTATATTATTGGCATTGCTATTTAGTATTATTCCGGTTATAGAGATGGTATCGTGAAGCAATGAATTCGGGTTTCAAGTACCCGAATTTTGGAGCGTCACAGATTTCCTCTCTTCGTCGATTCTTGCTTCTAGAATAACGCCCTCTTGAACCTTCTTCTTCACATTCATCAGCTCCGGGTGTATAGCTTGAGCGGCTTTAACTTTATCGATTAAATTTGATTCTAATCGTATATTTGTTATCTTCACGTGGGTCCCTAGAGTCTTTAACTCTATCTTCATCATTTGTAAGTTATACGAAATGGGTCTTTGTGTTAACAACATTGCACTCGCATACGATCTTCTACTCAACGCGTCAGCTACCACGTTCGCACTTCCACGATGATATTGCATGGTACGATCGTAATCTTTAACAGCTCGAGTCAACGTCTTTGACGCATGTTACGTTCATTTTAGTTGAAGAAATATTTGAGGGTTTAAGAAACGGGTTTTGTACTGGGGTTAATACAAAATTCGATAGCATTGTTGTTTTATGTTTTTGCTTGAGGAAAAGCAAAGGTTTAAGTTTGGGGGTATTTGAGAAGTAGTTTTTATAACTACTTATTCGGTACCTGTTACTTGAATTAGATGCTTAATCTCATGTTTCTTAGTTACTTTTCATGCATATTGTGTTCGTTTTGTAGATTATATGCTTGGGAGCTAAAATCACAAAGAATTGTTATAAAATTGCAAAGAAAAGCAATTCGAACATCATTTAGGCTTTCGTGTTCATGGTTTAGAACTTGGATTAAATTGTAGAGCTTCTTCTTAGCTTTTTAGAACATCTTGAATCATTCCAATCGGAGTTCGGATGCAAGAGTTATGATATTTGTACCAACGGACGTCGAACATCACTGTTTTGGGTGACCATTTGCATAGCAGTCACTTCCAGCCCACTTTCTGCCTTCATCCGTCCGTTATTTCTAAAATCTCAAAGAATGAAAGTTTTAGATCTCGTCGATATCTTTGATTTAATAGGTGGCAGTCCTCATAACTCTTCCCGGATCTAATGTTATGGGCGTTTTCCAAAAGGACGTCAGAGAAAAAAAATTTCCTTCACAAAACCGCCGCCGAGGTGGGCATACAAGTCATAAAACAGGCCCCTAGCCCACCGGTACGGGCCCTTTTCAAGCCTAGACCCTGCCGGGGCGGGGGCATGCCCAGAAAATGCAAATTTTGGTCAAATTTTAGTTCGAGAAGGATTGTTTCGATCCGATTAACTTAAGGACTTCTAAGAGGACTTCCAAGAGGACTTAAAGACATATGAAGAGACTTATAAAAGGAGGAGAATCACAATGATTAGAGGAGATTAGACTAGAGAGAGAGAGAGGATTCCATAAGATTATAATAGAGTAGAATAGGAGAAAACACTAGGTCTTGTTAGATTTGGAGATTGAAGCAACTTGGAGACCATTGAAGATTAAAAGTAGGAGCAAGGAGGGAGCATCAATTCTATAGACAATAGATTCTATCTTTTCATCTTCTTCTATCTTTGTCTTTTATTCTTTATTCAAGTGTGGATTCTTATTTTTAATTCAAATATCATGAACTAATTCTTTTGAGATTACAATGGATCTTATTATGTAGTTTATTTTAATATGTTTCGCTATCAATTATTATGTTCTATTGTGAGGATTGTCTATTGTGATTTGAAATTAATTTCTTAATTGCCTAGCTAACAATTACCGTGATAATCTATATGAACTCGAGAGATGAAGTATAGATTTAGATTTTATCATGATAGCATGTGTTTATGATTTCTGCATAGATGAAATTCATGATTCGTGTTTAGGATAGAGATATGCCTTTATGCCATATGTAATCTTATAGAGAAATGGTGATTTAAATCCTTTTTAATTGTAATTCACATAGAGATATAGTGTATTAGTTAATTAGGGTGTCTTGCTTAATTCTATCATTTGTGAATTTAAGTGAGTATGGGTGTTATGCATCTAGAGGTGGTTTTATCTGCTTTAGTGTTCTTAATTAACAATTCAGGATAGAAAATAATTGATGTGAAGTGTGTTAAGTTAAATGAATCAATAAGTGAAGTTGTGATCTTAAATCTCTGCAATCTGATTTTTAACTAGTGGTAATTAGAATTAGTGTAATTAAATAATTTAATTTATATAATTTGAAATTCATTCGTTTAAATAAGATTGAGTTGGTTACGGGTTAGTACTTGATGATTTTTATTAAACAAATTTCTGTGAGAACGATACTCTACTTTCACTTTATTACTTGTTGACCGCGTATATTTGCGTGTTGTGCGTAACTAGATTTTACCCAACAAGTTTTTGGTGCCGTTACCGAGGAATTAGTTAATATATTTTTGTCAATATTATCTTCAATCAAATTAGTCTTAATTTAAACATTTTTTCCCTTTTTATCTTTAATTCTCTTCCTATATTTCTCTCTTTTCAGGTACCATGGATGACTTTGCGTATAAATGGCCATACATGAACATAACTCAACCAAGGGAAGCGGGGATTGATGGACTCAATGCATTTTTTGTATTGTCAGCATAGATTGAGACACTTTCGAGGAAGTTGGATGCTTTTGCAGCACAACGTCATCAAAGTGTGGTGGTTATTTGTGATTTTTGTGTTGGAAATCATCTGAGTCATCAATGCACCGTCAGTTTTGAGCCGGTACCATATAGTGGTGATTACCTCAACAACAATGCTGATCCTAACTATCACCAATTTTGGGGGTATCACCCGAATTCTTCAGGGAGCTACATTTATGATGACCAATACTACGCTCCAAATCCAACATACACACCAAAATTTTTATGTCCACCTCCATTGCCACAAGAAGAAAAGCCAAATCTAAGGGATGTAATATTGAAGGGCAGAGCAAATCTAGAGGAGATGAGTATTAGCCAAGAGCTATCAACCAAAATTTTTAATAATTGGATGGAACAACTAGTCACTACCTCAACCAATGGTCCTCAATACATGGCTTCCGAGACTGAAATAGAAAATTCAAGGCTGAAGGAATTATTGTCCAAGTTCATAGCAGATGAGGAGAAGATGAGTAATCAAGCGAAGCCAAATCAAAATCTTACGGATCAGACAGAGCAAATGACCAAAGCCATAAGCAACCTTCCTCCAAACACTTGGCCTTATGACATGGATGGCGAAATTGACGGAGAATGTGAACCAAATCTGCGACTGGATGAGCCACAAGATATCGAAAGTGTGGAGACAATTTGGGATAATGAAATAGAGGTCGACGAAGATCTAAATGGGACTCCACCAATGATCCAAGAGTCAGTCAGATTTGCAAAATCATGCCCTCTTGGTAGTCATGTCGTCGGCGAAGCTCTTGATGACATAAGAGCGAGTAAAATTTTGAATCCATGGTGGGACGAGAAAGAGAAGATAGACGAAGAGCCCATTGTATATGACAAGCTTCCATGCCCCAAAGTAATCACATATATAATGGAGAAAACACCTAGATGTGGGACATTCTTGATTAAGAGCATACCAAATCAAAGCATGCTAGGTGACTTTGATGCATTGGCCATCACAAATGGAAACCTACCAAAAGCTATATTATTTCCGATGGATGGAGGGTTCCTCAATTATCGAAGAGGAATTGGGTAGCGTTGACCAGACAAAGTCAAGCTGAAAGACTATAATTCAAGCACTAACTGGGAGGCAACCCGGAAATTTTTATATTTATATGTTTTACTAGTTTAGTTAGTAGATAGGAATTAATTTGCTTATTAAATTCTCTTACTAATCCAAGTGTTATTCTAATCCATGTTGTCTCTTCATTGTAAGTATTGGAGGTTCAATGGATAGGAAAATGATCGTTGCCGCCATCGCCACCATCACCTCACGCTTAGTTGATTACAGGAAAGTTCTCTTCTACTTACCGCTATATTCTTACAATGAGGACATTGTAATTGCTAAGTTTGGGGGAGTTTAGTTTAGTTCATTATTGCATGTTTAGTTTCATGTTTATGTTATGTTATTTTGAATATGTTAGGTTCATTAGGTGTGCATTCATGTAGTACAACTGCATAAGTAGTTGCATAGTAGTATAGTTTAAATAGCATTATATTCAGTTCTTAAAAAAAATTCAAAAATTCAAAAATTCAAAAAAAAATATTAGTTAGTTACTATGTTCATTTGCATGAATCCAGTTGTTAGATAGTTTACATTTTGTTTTGGCCAATGATGAGATTGAAATTGGGTAGACAAGTATAGTACTAACCATTAGAGCTTTGATGTGATTTCTTGTTATGAATTGAGTCTTTTTCTATTTGAAATTGGTATAATAAGGATAACACAGTAAAAACAACTTGTTGAATGATTGAGTTTAAATTCATACATAATGGAATTCTAAAGGATAATGCTAGTTTAAATAAGAGAATGACAAAGATAGGCAGTGAAGACTAAGAATTAGGCAAGAACCTAAGTTTGGGGAAAAGTGGGGTATATAAGCCTTTAAAAAAAAGATATTGAGTTGAATAAATTGAGTCCTGTGGTGGGTCGAGAAGAAGCATGAAATGCACTCCTCATAAACACAAGCGTGAGATGGAGAGTAAAATGCACTCATTATCCGAGAAAAAAAAAGAAATAAAACGGGAAATAAGAGCAAAAAGCCCACGTAAATGAAAAATAAAGCATAAGTATCCCATGTTGACCCTCGATATTGGTAATTATTTGATTTTAGTTGGATCTATCTTATTTTTGAATTTTTTGAGTTTACACTGCAAGATGCCTTCGAAGAGACTTATTATGTGTTAAATTTGATTTTATATCAGTTAGCATTGTTGTTGAGCACACACGCACTATATTAGTGATAATAGTCTAAGATTTGATGATTGATTGGGAAATTACTAATTTGTTTTGATATGATGTATTATCTTGTTTACTTGATTTTTCTAAGGTCGATTGAATAGACTTGCTTTTGTCATTACTATTGGATTTGTAGCCATGTAGATTAGTTGCATTGCATAGCATTGTTGTTTTGTGTTTTTGCTTGAGGACAAGCAAATGTTTAAGTTTGGGGGTATTTGATAAGTAATTTTTATACCTACTTATCCAGTATCTGTTACTTGAATTAGATGCTTAATCTCATGTTTCTTAGTTACTTTTCATGCATATTGTGTTCTTTTTGTAGATTATATACTTGGGAGCTAAAATCGCAAAGAATTGGTATGAAATCGCAAAGAAAAGCAATCCGGACATCATTTGGGCTTTCATGTTCTTGGCTTGGAACTTGGATTACATTGTATAGCTTCTTCTTATCTTTTCAGAACATCTTGAATCATTCCAATCGGAGTTTGGATGCAAGAGTTATGACATTTGTACCAACGGACGACGAACGTCACTATTTTGGGTGGCCATTTGCATAGCAGTCACTTCCAGCCCAATGTCTGCCTTCATCCGTCCGTTATTTCTAAAATCTCAAAGAAAGAAAGTTGTAGATCTCGTCGATATCTTCGATTTGATAGGTGGCAGGCCTCGAAACTCTTCCCAGATCAAAGGTTATAGCCTTTTTCAAAAAAGACGTCAGAGCAAAAAATTTTCCTTCACAAAACTGCCGCTGGGGTGGGCATGCAAGTCACAAAAAAGGCCCCTAGCCCGCCGGGGCGGGCCCTTTTCAAGCCTAGACCCTCGCTGCAGTGGGGGTATGCCTAGAAAATGAGAATTTTGGTCAAATTTGAGTCCGGGAAGGATTATTTCGATCCGGTTGACTCAAGGACTTTCAAGATGACTTAAAGATATATGAAGAGACTTATAAAAGGAGCAGAATCACAAGGATTAGAGGAGATTAGACTAGAGAAAGAGAGGATTCCATTAGATTAGAATAGAGTAGAATAGGAGAAAACACTAGTTCTTGTTAGATTTGGAGATTGAAGCAACTTAGAGACCATTGAAGATTCAAAGTAGGAGCAAGGAGGGAGCATCAAATCTACAGACAATAGATTCTATCTTCTCATCTTCTTCTATCTTTGTCTTTTATTGTTTATTCAAGTGTGGATTCTTAGTTTTAATTCAAATATCATGAATTAATTCTTTTGAGATTACAATGGATCTTATTGTGTAGTTTATTTTAATATGTTTCGCTATCAATTATTATGTTCTATTATGAGGATTGTCTATTGTGATTTGAACTTAATTCCTTAATTACCTAGCTAACAATTACCGTGATAATCTATATGAACTCGAGAAATGAAGTATAGATTTAGATTTGATCATGATAGCATGTGTTTGTGATTTCTGCATAGATGGAATTCATGATTCGTGTTTAGGATAGAGATATGTCTTTACGCCATATGTAATCTTATAGAGAACTTGTGATTTAAATCCTTTTTAATTTTAATTCACATAGAGATATAATGTATTAGTTAATTAGGGTGTCTTGCTTAATTCTATCATTTGTGGATTTAAGTAAGTATGGGTATTATGCATCGAGAAGTGGTTTTATCTGCTTTAGTGTTCTTGATTAACAATTCAGGATAGAAAATAATTGATGAGAAGTGTGTTAACTTAAATGAAGCAATAAGTGAAGTTGTGATATTAAATCTCTGTAATCTGATTTTTAACTAGTGGTAATTAGAATTAGTGTAATTAAATAATTTAATTTATATAATTAGAAATTCATTCGTTTAAATAAGATTGAGTTGGTTACGGGTTAGTACTTGGTGATTTTTATTAAACAATTCCTCGTGGGAACGATACTCAACTTTCACTTTATTACTTGTTAACCACGTATACTTGCGTGTTGTGCGTAACTAGATTTTATATATCACATAACTTTTTATCTTCTAGACAATCTATGTTTTGGATTTCAACTTACCTTTTCATGATGAATATAAACAAATGAAAGTGGAAGATGCCCCTATTTGCCTTCTTTCTTTAGGTCCCCCCTTCTTTTCCTATTAAATATGATTTGAAACAAAGTTGACAATAACCTTGACATTTGCAAAACAACTGGTTGTTGCTTGTCATTGTGAGGGCAGAAGCTGGAAATTCTGTGCAGATTTTAACCTCAAAGGCAAGTTTTGGGGACACTCCATTCAGCTAGATCCTGTAGGAGTCCTTCCCCCCATCTTATATAGGTTAATTCTCAGCTCATTAGCAACGTCTGTACTGATGCCCTCTCAGCAGAAAAGGTAATTTACTCGCACACAGTCCATGTTTTGTACATCTTATGTTACATATTCTGAGGTGCTTGTAGGTTGTAGCAATGATGGCTGATGACTAATCAGTAGTCGCGTTATATGTAATTTAGAATGACTTTTAGTGCCCCATCTGCTCTCCCCCCCACCCCCACCCCCCAACTGTCTTGTCTATTACATAATTAGTGTTGACTTGCATTCATTGTTTATAATAGGTATTCATATGATGAGGAAAAGATGACATGCGATGAAGTACAGGAAACAACATCCACATTAAGCATCGAACCTGAAGATTATATTACTATCAGGGTGAGACTACCACTTCTATCTAGATTTAGGCTTTTGCTGGACAGTAGACTAGAAATGGCATACTATGTAAATGACACCAAACGACATAATCATTAACAGAGTGAGACTAACACTTCTATGAAGGTTCTCTAGGAAAAGTAAACATAAGCCAAATTTATGTTTTTTCTGTAGTGTGGAGCAACTTTTTGACATCCTTAGTGTTTTTCATTACTGGAATTTTACTGGAGTAGTAGTACTTTTGAAGTAAATGGAATTCATTTAATATATTTGCTAGTGTTTTCGTTCAATGTATATATGGATAGTTTGGTATATATTTTGTGGATATAGTGTAAGACCCCAACTTTTTGAATGAAGATTAAATTTTCTCGAAATATATTTTTTAATATTATGGTGTGGATTTGATATAATGCCATAGTTGTGGGTAATATTTACAAATTTTGCAAATTACGCAAGTTGTTATATAATATTCGATTGGTCAGGGAATATTTATTTTAACAGGGAATATTCGTACAATGGCACAATCATTGGTGGACCCCCACAACGGAATTATTGTCGGATTGAGAAAACGACAAAAAATACTTTATGAAAATAACGGCGGAAGTTTTACCGTTAACTGTTAAACTACCCGGTAGTAAAAGTACAGTAATACGAGTGGTTGCATAGTAGCACACGGTATTGATTATTGATGCTTACGTGAGAAGTCACTCAGTTATACTCAATTATTGCTACAGTAATTGTTGCATCATATCTATCATATTATTGATTCAATTATTGTCACAGTATCATCTGCATAAATTGTTTTTTATTAAATCAATACTTGAGACGACAAAGTTATTCATATTATAAATTTCAATATTTACAATGTCTAGAAGTTCTGTCAAGGAGAGGTTTGGTCACCTAATTGCGCGCCAATAGGGAGAAATCCTTATTGGAAAGCCCCCTCTTTCCTGGGAACGACCTGGTTGATAAATATTGTGAGTTATAATATTAATGATGAATGTTGTTCGAAGTTGAATTTGGATACGCGGACGTGATATTTGAGTCCGAAACGATGAAATTAATAAAAATAGTCTATAAACACAAAAATTTTCAGGATTCACTATTTGGTCAAAAAGTCAACAGTTGAATTTTTGGAAAAAGTCAATAGTTTTATTATGTTGGAATTGTTTGTGTTAGTGAAAATCGACATTTATTTCGATTATAATTGATGTCTAGGGGTTATATTGATAAACCGGGTAATTTATCGGATAAATAAGCAATTAATTGCTACTAATTCACTTGCTTATATAACTATTTGTTCACATATGTTTACTATTGAATCACATTATTTACTATTACGGGAGTTGGTGCAAGATTGATAATATTTGCATGACTAAGTTAAAAATGGAGGTATATATGGAGGTACTATACTATAATTCGTATTTTTCACATGATTATACTATTGATTCACATAATTGAACTATTGATTCACATTATTTACTATAAGGGAGTTGGTACAAGATTGATAATACTTGCATGACTAAGTTAAAAATGGAGGTATAGATGGAGGTACTATACTGTAATTCGTATTTTTCACATGATTATACTATTGATTCACATAATTGAACTATTGATTCACATTATTTACTATTAGGGGAGTTGGTCCAAGACTGATAATACTTGTATGACTAAATTATAAATGAAAAAAAAGTTGGAGGTATTGTACTGTAATTTTCGCTGTAAGACCCCAAATAATTAATAAATGAAATTTAATTTCCTTTAATTATTATTTTGAATAGTAAGGGTTGATTTGATTAATGTGGATAGTTATGGGTAAAATACGCAAATATTTCAAAATAAGCAAGTGGTTATAAAATATTCATTGTTGTCGGGGAATATTCGTTTGGTCGTGGAATATTCGTACTGTCGGGGAATATTCGTACGACGGCGCAGCCATGTATGGGCCCCATAACGGAAAGTGATTGGAGGAAGAAAACGACAAAAAATAAGTTGTTTAAAAATAACGGCGTAGTTGTTACCGTTTACACTGTTGGAATACCCGGTGGTTAAAATACAGTAATACGCGTTGTTGCACAGTAGCACACGGAATTGCACAGTATTTTGAATTATTGATCCTTACGTAAGAAGGCACTACTCAATAATTGCTACAGGAGTTACTGATCATTACTTTATTGATTCAATAATTGCTGCGTTGATATTTATATTATTATTGTTTTAATAATTGTCATTGCACAGTATTTTCCATTATCAGATCAATAATTCATATTATTTGAATAATATTATCAGATAACATTATTGGCAATGTCTAGAAAGTTCTGTCAAGGAGAGGTTTGGTCATCTAATTGCGCGCCAGTAAGGAGAAATCCTTATTGGAAAGCCCCCTCTATCCTGGGAACGGCCTGGTTGTCAGTACTGTGATTCTGTAATATTATTTTTAATAATTAATTATTGATTATTATGATAAAGAAAATATTTATTTTATGTGGATATAGATGGAGAAAATTTTTAATGTGACAATTGTTGAAAATTAATATTTTATCTTTTTCTGATAAAATAATTCATTTAAATATATTATTTTAATAATATATTAACGATGATATTTTTACAATGAATGTGGGATATATGAGTATATGAGGAGGTAGAGTATTTTTGTGGTATTAAATGTTTAACACATGTTTTGTGTGTCGGTGGACATAATTTTTGACCGAAAATTTAGTATAGACTGTAAAATCGCCCGTTTGTGGATTTTGGATAATTTCTGTTTGGAATTTGGAAAAATTTTCTTCTGCAAAGTTGTAGAGAATTGAAATTCCTATAAAAAGTCGCGAGATTCGAATTTTCTGAAAAAAGGGCTATTTATTGTGAATTATTGAAGTTCCAGAGTTTCGAAATAATTGATTTTTGGAAGTTTTAATTATTATTTTCAACAAAAACGTTTTTCAAAGGTTGGTGGGCATCTTTAACATGTGTTTGATGGCTAAAATCAGATTCCTTGGTGGTTGGCTTGAATGTTTTGTAAATATTAATATTATATTAATTTAGTTTCCTTTGGCGTTCTAACATTTTCCTATAAATAGAGGGCTAAGTTAGAATTGAAAATCACACCAGAAATAAAGTTTTCTCTCTTTCTCTCTCTATATTATCGAGCTTATTCTTGTGAGTACACTTTGAGTGTTGCTATACGGTGCGAGTTTCTGTCAGCACTATACCGAAATTTAGTCAGAAGTACGGTTATTTTGAGGTAAGGGATGTTATTTTCTTCTTAAATGATATTATTTTCTTCAATATCATTATGCCGAAATATTGGTGAACGTTTTTATCAAATTTAGAACTTTTTGTGCCAGAGTTACTATTCACGTTTACGGTACTATTCACGTATACGGCACTATTCACGAATACGACACTATTCACAGAAAAATTATTTTTTTTCTTTTCATCCAAAATATCTATTGTGGATACTAGCTTTGATTGTATCCATGTTTTGATCATTCTTGAATTTTACACCACTATGATTATTTTTGAGGTATTTTTGGACATGGATAAAACAAAGTACGAATCCTTAATCCTTAATCTTTGTCATTTTGTTTCACTGGATTCGCTTCTTTAAAAATATTTTTTATCATCTTCAGTCTTAAAGGAGGTTATTATTGAATATCTTTGGCCTGTAGTGCAAAGATGAATGACTTCTGATGAATATCTTTGGCCCGTAGTGCAAAGATGAACAGGTGTTTAGATGAACATGACCAACAGATGATTATCCTTGGCCTGTAGTGCAAGGATGAATATATGATTCAAGATGTGCATTGATTGATGTTACAGGGATAAAAAAATACTGTTGATGGACTGTTAAATTCATAGACATTAGTAGATTTCATCCTCTACGTAACTCTTCTATGAATTAATATTTTCCGCTGCGAATATTGATTTAAAACTTGTTGTCTATTGTATTCTATCAGATTTTTTCCTGTTGAAGACTAACGATAATTTGTTGTATATTATCTTAGTCATAACATTCTTTACTGAGCTAGTTGAGCTCACCCTTTTCCTTTTTGTTCCATTTTTCTTCTCAGGAGACGAGAATATAGCGGGTACGAGTCGGGGTATGAATTGATGGTCCTTGAGAGAGTTGTTTAGTAGTCCTCACCATTTTTGTAAAATAATATATCAATAATTGTATTGAGGACATAATTGGGTATGCATATTGTCTAGATGACAATGTTTGTATTCAAACTCACAATTTATGGGTTGTAAAAGTTGTGGTTGTTTCTGTACCATGTATTTGGCGACTCAAAATGGGTTGGATGGAATGGACCTATTTTGGGGGCGTCACAGTTGGTATCAGAGCTTAGGGATATGGTCTCTGGCGGAGATCGGGGAATAGAACTAGGAGGGGAGAGACGAGTAAATCCTTCGCTAGTGTGGCCTACCTAAGCTTATTTGCTAGTTGGTCAATATATAGGGATATTATGTGATATATTGATTTCCTTAATTAACCCTTGTTTTATAACAGTATTTGAGAATGTCGACTGAGAATATTAACAGTGGAAATGAGACCGTGGAGACGCCTGTACTCACCAACGAGGAGAACGTGCAACAGGCTGGCAATGTTCCTCCTGTAAACAACACCACAGATCAGACGATGAACGACGCAATGTTTAGAAGCTTTTTGCAGTTCATGCAAAATCAGACGAGAGAGAATCGTGTTCAAAATACAGGAGGAAATGATAACAATTCACGGGTTGTCACGGCCAAGCAGTTCAAAGAGTTGGGACCACCAGAATTTAAGGGAAAGCCAGATCCGATCATGGCGGAGACATGGGTCAAGCAAATTACCAAGATATTCTATGTCTTGGGATGCACGGAGGAACAGAAGGTTCCATTCGCCACCTTTATGTTCCGTGGCGAGGCAGACTACTGGTGGGAGTCTGTGAAGCGTACCCATCCAGCCGCACTCAGCATGTCTTGGGAGACGTTTTAGAAACTATTTAATGACAAATACTTTCCTGAAAGTGTTCGTCATATGAAGGAAGTGGAGTTCATCAGATTAGAACAAAATAACATGACGGTGTCTCAGTACGAGGCAAAGTTTGCAGAGTTATCCAGGTTTGCACCTCATTTGGTGGAGAATGAGGAACATATGACGCGGATGTTTCTGAGAGGTTTGAAACCCGGCATACGACAATATCTCATCTCTCATAAATTTTTTCTTTATTCAGATGTTGTTAACAGGGCTCAATTGTTGGAGCGAGATAACGAGTACGGTCAACCGAGGTACCACAATCAGGATCATACCGGAGATAGCAGTCAACAAAATAACGATAACCAGTGGAGAAAGAAAAAGACGGATAAAAATGGTAACCACTTTGGTGGTAATCATGGCCACGAAAATAGAAGAAGCGAGTCAGGAGGAGATTTTAAAAAGAGGAGATTTAACAATGACCATGTGAAGACGACAGTGCCGGCAGCAACAGGTTCTAAGGGAGGAGAAAGACCACCGGTTATATGCTATAAGTGCGGGAAAAAGGGACATATCAGTCCAAACTGCCCACAACAGTTCAAGGTATGCTATAATTGTGGAAAGGAAGGACATATCGCTCGAGATTGTACGGTAGAGAAACCTAGTTCAGTGGGGACAGTGACTCAAAAGACTATCCCAGAAAAGCCAAAGTCAATGGTTCCTGGAAGAGCGTTTGTTGTGACTGGTCAACATGCGAGGAACCCAAACGAGGTGATCACGGGTAAGCTATTTATAAATTCTTGCGAAGTTTATACCTTACTAGATACCGGTGCTACCCATTCATTTATCTCTCCTGCTTGTGCTCAACGTTTAAACTTGACTCCGGAGAAATTAGACTTTGACTTATCTATGGAAACTCCGTTAGGAGAAACTTTCATCACATCCACTGTTTATAAATCTTGTTTGATTCAAGTTGGCACCATCACCTTACCTGTTGACCTTATCTCTTTAAAGATACTTGCTTTTGATGTGATTTTAGGGATTGATTGGTTAACTACTCATCATGCCAAAATTGATTGTTTTCGTAAGGTTGTTAGTTTTCATATTCCTAATCAACCTGTTGTTCGAATTCAGGCAACTAAACCATTAAAATCAATCACTGTCATATCTAATCATAAAGCTATTCGTTTATTGAAAAACGGATGTCAAGCTTTCTTAGCCCATGTTATGGATTTGAATAAAGACACGTCAAAATTGAATAATATTCCTGTTGTTATTGACTTTCCTGACGTATTTCCTGAAGAACTTCCCGGTCTACCCCCAGAACGTGAAGTTGAATTCTTTATTGATCTTGAACCTGGTACAAAGCCCATTTCTAAAACCCCATATCGAATGGCTCCTATTGAACTTCAGGAGTTAAAAGTCCAACTACAGGAGTTATTGGACATCGGTTTCATTCGTCCTAGTACATCTCCTTGGGGTGCTCCTGTTTTATTCGTAAAGAAGAAAGACGGGAGTATGCGACTTTGTATTGACTATCGGGAATTGAACCATGTCACCATCAAGAATAGGTATCCTCTACCTTGTATTGATGACTTGTTTGACCAGTTGCAAGGAGCACAATTCTTTTCAAAAATCGATCTTCGTTCTGGATATCATCAGCTGAAAATTAGAACTGAGGATATTCCAAAGACTGCCTTCAGAACTCGGTATGGGCATTATGAATTCTTAGTCATGTCTTTTGGATTGACTAATGCTCCTGCTGCTTTCATGGATATGATGAACCGTGTATTCAAGGAATATTTGGATCAATTCGTTGTTGTCTTTATTGATGACATCCTCATCTATTCCAAAAGCCGTGAAGATCATGAGCACCATTTGAAGCTAGTACTTCAAAGACTTCGTGAACACAAGCTTTATGCCAAGCTAAAGAAATGCGAGTTCTGGCTTGAGGAAGTAGCATTCCTTGGGCACGTGGTGTCAAAACATGGAGTATCTGTGGACCCGGCGAAGATTGAAGCAATACAAAGTTGGGAGCAGCCAAAGTCGGTGACCGAAGTACGTAGCTTTCTGGGCTTAGCTGGTTATTATCGGAGATTCGTGGAAGGATTTTCTCGAATCGCTACTCCGTTAACTCAGCTGACTCGAAAGGATGCAAAATTCATATGGAGCGAGGAATGCGAGAAGAGCTTCCAAGAGCTCAAGAGGAGACTCATTTCGGCACCTGTTCTGACAATACCATCTGGTTCGGATGGATTTGTTATCTACAGCGATGCTTCTGGCAAGGGGTTAGGATATGTTCTCATGCAACATGGGAAAATCATAGCCTATGCCTCACGACAACTCAAAGAATATGAGAGGAATTATCCTACTCATGATCTGGAGTTGGCAGCAGTCGTATTCGCGTTGAAGATATGGAGACACTACTTGTATGGAGAGAAAGTGGAGATTTATACGGACCATAAAAGCCTCAAATATTTCTTCACGCAGAAAGAACTCAACATGCGGCAACGACGTTGGCTCGAGTTGTTGAAAGATTACGACCACACTATTCAATACCATCCTGGAAAAGCGAACGTGGTAGCTGACGCATTGAGTAGAAGATCATCTGCAGGAATGAGTGCAATGATGTCAAGTATACGCATAGAGCCAACTTTAATAGAAAAAGTTAAGGTTGCTCAAGCCACCGATCCGGAGCTGATGCATATGAAGACGAAAGTACAAGAAGGTGCCATTTCAGAAGCGAGAATTGATGAAGAAGGAATACTTCGAGTCCACTCCAGACTTTGTGTTCCTAACGATTCTGATTTGAAGTACAAGATCATGATGGAGGCACACAATACACCGTTTGCAATTCATCCTGGAAGTACCAAAATGTATCGTGATCTTCGACATACATTTTGGTGGAACAATATGAAGAGAGAGATTGCAAAGTTTATTTCAACGTGTTTAACTTGTCAACGTGTAAAGGCGGAGCATCAAGTGCCAAAGGGTCCATTGCAACCACTTGAGATTCAGAAATGGAAGTGGGAACACATTACTATGGATTTCGTCACGGGTCTTCCTACGGTTTCTCAAGGCATCAATGCTATTTGGGTTATTGTTGATAGATTAACCAAGTCTGCTCATTTCTTGCCGATACAGGAGACTTATTCCCTTGAACTTCTTGCTCAAATGTACGTAAATGAGATTGTAAGATTGCATGGCATGCCAGTATCCATAGTTTCAGATCGTGACCCAAGATTTACTTCAAGATTTTGGGTTAGCTTGCAAAAAGCTATGGGTACGGAGTTACGATTCAGTTCGGCATACCATCCTCAAACGGACGGACAATCAGAGAGGACTATTCAAACTTTTGAATATTTATTAAGACTCTGTGTCCTAGACTTCAAGGGCAGTTGGGATAAATATTTACCATTGGTGGAATTCTCCTACAACAATAGTTATCAGGCAAGCATTGGTGTGGCCCCATTTGAAGCATTGTATGGACGAAAGTGTCGCTCTCCAGTGTGTTGGGACGAGGTGGGTGAAGCAACATTGTTGGGACCCGAGTTAGTACGTATGACTACGGAGAAGATCCAAACGATTCGACAACGTATACAAACGGCACAAGATCGACAAAAGAGTTATGCGGATCTTCATCGAAAGGACGTAGAATTTAGTGTTGGGGATCATGTATTGTTGCGTGTTGCCCCATGGAAGGGAGTTACAAGATTCGGGAAGAGAGGAAAGCTTAATCCACGATTTATTGGTCCATTTCAAATTCTTGATCGAGTAGGTAATGTTGCCTATAGACTCGCGTTACCTCCAAGTATGTCTCGTGTTCATAATGTTTTTCATATATCTGTGCTTCGTAAATATGTGAAAGACCCGAACCACGTCATTGAGTTAGAACCGGACGAGATAGTCGAAGATTTAACGTATGAGGAGGTACCTGTCAAGATCTTGGATAGGAAGGAGCATGTCCTACGCACGAAGGTAATACCACAAGTTAAAGTTTTGTGGAGGAATCATGCTATAGAGGAAATGACCTGGGAGTTGGAAACGGAAATGAAAGCGAGGTATCCTCATCTTTTCGAAACACCAGGTACGTATGTCAATTTCGAGGACGAAATTTCATAAGGAGGGGAGGTTGTAAGACCCCAAATAATTAATAAATGAAATTTAATTTCCTTTAATTATTATTTTGAATAGTAAGGGTTGATTTGATTAATGTGGATAGTTATGGGTAAAATACGCAAATATTTCAAAATAAGCAAGTGGTTATAAAATATTCATTGTTGTCGGGGAATATTCGTTTGGTCGTGGAATATTCGTACTGTCGGGGAATATTCGTACGACGGCGCAGCCATGTGTGGGCCCCATAACGAAAAGTGATTGGAGGAAGAAAACGACAAAAAATAAGTTGTTTAAAAATAACGGCGTAGTTGTTACCATTTACACTGTTGGAATACCCGGTGGTTAAAATACAGTAATACGCGTTGTTGCACAGTAGCACACGGTATTGCATAGTATTTTGAATTATTGATCCTTACGTAAGAAGGCACTACTCAATAATTGCTACAGGAGTTACTGATCATTACTTTATTGATTCAATAATTGCTGCGTTGATATTTATATTATTATTGTTTTAATAATTGTCATTGCACAGTATTTTCCATTATCAGATCAATAATTCATATTATTTGAATAATATTATCAGATAACATTATTGGCAATGTCTAGAAAGTTCTGTCAAGGAGAGGTTTGGTCATCTAATTGCGCGCCAGTAAGGAGAAATCCTTATTGGAAAGCCCCCTCTATCCTGGGAACGGCCTGGTTGTCAGTACTGTGATTCTGTAATATTATTTTTAATAATTAATTATTGATTATTATGATAAAGAAAATATTTATTTTATGTGGATATAGATGGAGAAAATTTTTAATGTGACAATTGTTAAAAATTAATATTTTATCTTTTTTTGATAAAATAATTCATTTAAATATATTATTTTAATAATATATTAACGATGATATTTTTACAATGAATGAGGGATATATGAGTATATGAGGAGGTAGAGTATTTTTGTGGTATTAAATGTTTAACACATGTTTTGTGTGTCGGTGGACATAATTTTTGACCGAAAATTTAGTATAGACTGTAAAATCGCCAGTTTGTGGATTTTGGATAATTTCTGTTTGGAATTTGGAAAAAATTTCTTCTGCAAAGTTGTAGAGAATTGAAATTCCTATAAAAAGTCCCGAGATTCGAATTTTCTAAAAAAAAGGGCTATTTATTGTGAATTATTGAAGTTCCGGAGTTTCGAAATAATTGATTTTTGGAAGTTTTAATTATTATTTTCAACAAAAACGTTTTTCAAAGGTTGGTGGGCATCTTTAACATGTGTTTGATGGCTAAAATCAGATTCCTTGGTGGTTGGCTTGAATGTTTTGTAAATATTAATATTATATTAATTTAGTCTCCTTTGGCGTTCTAACATTTTCCTATAAATAGAGGGCTAAGTTAGAATTGAAAATCACACCAGAAATAAAGTTTTCTCTCTTTCTCTCTCTATATTATTGAGCGTATTCTTGTGAGTATACTTTGAGTGTTGCTATATGGTGCGAGTTTCTGTCAGCACTATACCGAAATTTAGTCAGAAGTACGGTTATTTTGAGGTAAGGGATGTTATTTTCTTCTTAAATGATATTATTTTCTTCAATATCATTATGCCGAAATATTGGTGAACGTTTTTATCAAATTTAGAACTTTTTGTGCCGGAGTTACTATTCACGTTTACGGTACTATTCACGTATACGACACTATTCACGAATACGGCACTATTCACAGAAAAATTATTTTTTTTCTTTTCATCCAAAATATCTATTGTGGATACTAGCTTTGATTGTATCCATGTTTTGATCATTCTTGAATTTTACACCACTATGATTATTTTTGAGGTATTTTTGGACATGGATAAAACAAAGTACGAATCCTTAATCCTTAATCCTTGTCATTTTGTTTCACTGGATTCGCTTCTTTAAAAATATTTTTTATCATCTTCAGTCTTAAAGGAGGTTATTATTGAATATCTTTGGCCTGTAGTGCAAAGATGAATGACTTCTGATGAATATCTTTGGCCCGTAGTGCAAAGATGAACAGGTGTTTAGATGAACATGACCAACAGATGAATATCCTTGGCCTGTAGTGCAAGGATGAATATATGATTCAAGATGTGCATTGATTGATGTTACAGGGATAAAAAAATACTGTTGATGGACTGTTAAATTCATAGACATTAGTAGATTTCATCCTCTACGTAACTCTTCTATGAATTAATATTTTCCGCTGCGAATATTGATTTAAAACTTGTTGTCTATTGTATTCTATCAGATTTTTCCCTGTTGAAGACTAACGATAATTTGTTGTATATTATCTTAGTCATAATATTCTTTACTAAGCTAGTTGAGCTCACCCTTTTCCTTTTTGTTCAATTTTTCTTCTCAGGAGACGAGAATATAGCGGGTACGAGTCGGGGTATGAATTGATGGTCCTTGAGAGAGTTGTTTAGTAGTCCTCGCCATTTTTGTAAAATAATATATCAATAATTGTATTGAGGACATAGTTGGGTATGCATATTGTCTAGATGACAATGTTTCTATTCAAACTCACAGTTTATGGGTTGTAAAAGTTGTGGTTGTTTCTGTACCATGTATTTGGCGATTCAAAATGGGTTGGATGGAATGGACCTATTTTGGGGGCGTCACATTCGCGCCCCAAAACGTGCAATTATCGAAACTATATTTTCCTATAAATAGAACTCATTCTTCCTTCATTTCTCACCAATTCACAAAAGCTTTAGAGCGATTATTATAGAGAGAAATTATAGAAAGAAGATGAGAAGTCTATTACCTCACTATTTTAGTATCCAGTTTTTCTAAAGGTAGGGAGTATTATTTCTTTCTTATCTATGAAGAGAACTTCTGTTATTACATTCTTTATTATTCTGTTGGTATAACCTGTATATGCGGGCTACCCTATACTTGGTGAAATTCTTTTGTTGTTCCATTCTTTATCATTCTGTTGGAACATCCTGTCTGTGCGTTTTACGCCAGACCTGATTCTGTCTTTATTATTCTGTTGGAATATCATGTCTGTGCGTTTTACGCCGGACCTGATTCCATCTTTATTATTATGTTGAAATATCCTATCTGTGCGTTTTACGCCTAACCTGATTCCGTTATTTATTATTCTATTGGAATAACCTGCATGTGCGGTCTATCGCATGTCTGATGATTTCTTTTATTATTCCATTCCTTATTATACTCAGTTGGTTAAAGTTTTGACTTCTATACTCCATGAAATTAGTGGAATATCCTTGATATTTGAGCTTCATCCAGTATCTTTTTATGGAAATATTCTTCTGAGCATTTTTGAATTTTACTCTACAAAGCAGTATCATGTTGACAATTTGGACGTTATTAGTTCATGGATAAAATAATTCTTGAACTTGTTTTATTGAATTCTTATATCATTGTCATCATCCTCATGTTTATATTTTGTTGAAAGTCATCTGTGGCCTATAGTGCATAGATGGACTTGGTATGATTATGACCAGGGATTATTCGGTGTAATCATGACCGTAATGTTACAAATGATGTGGTAAAAGTTCTCATTGGCCCGTAGTGCATTGATGGACAGTTGTTGGCATGATCATGACCATTATTGAATACACAAATATTCTTGGCCCGTAGTGCATGGATAATTGTGGTCGTGATACTAAAGAATATCCTTGGCCGTAGTGCAGGGGTGATTCGATGATGTGGATTATTTATTAAGCTGAGTCCCAGCGATAAAAGTGATGAAAAACATTTTAAATCATAAAAGATAGTAGATTTTATTCTCTACTTGACTCTTTTAATGGATTGCTTGTTTCACTGCAATTAAACTTAATGGTTGTTATATTGTATCAGTTTAACACTGTTGAAGGCTAACGATAATATATTATGCATTATCTTAGTCATGATATTTCCTACTGGGCTAGTTGAGCTCACCCTTTTACTTTATTGTTCTCTTCAGGAAATGAGAACGTAGCAGGGACTAGTAGGGGAACGGAGTGACGGACCAGATGATAGCATTAGTAGTCCTCACTATTCTATGAAATAGTGTAATAATAATTGTAATAAGGACTCCTTTTGAGTTTGTATAATCTCTAGTAGACAATATTTGTATTCAAACTCACAGTTTATGTTTTGTCGTATTGTACACGACAGTTGTATAATTAAGTTGTATTGGTAATCTGTAACATGTATTTGACAACTCAGAATAGGTGATGTATACCTATTTTGGGGGCGTCATAGTTGGTATCAAATCTTAGGGATATGATCCCTGGCTAAGATGTGGGACTAGAACTAGGAGGGGAGAGACGGGGAATTCCTTCGCTACTATGACCTACCTAAGTTTATTTGGTATTTAATTGGTCAGTCAGAGTGTAGGGATAATATATTTCATGTCAATTAACCCTTGTTTTGTGGCAGTATTTGAAAATGGCATCCGAGAATGTTGAGAACATCAATGGAGCACAGGAGACCGTTGAGTCTCCACAAATCAATAACCAGGACAACATGCATCAGGAAGGCGACAATCCTCATGAAAACAACAACACTAACCAAATGAGGAACGATGGAATGTTCTGAGGCTTCATGCAATTCATGGAACATCAGGCGAGAGCGGCTCCTGTTCAAAATGCAGGTGTAAACACAGGAAACTCTCGGATGGTCACCGCTAAACAGTTCAAGGAGCTGGGACCACCAGAGTTTATTGGAGAGCCAAAACTACTTAAGGCGGAAGTATGGATAAAGCAAATCACCAAGATATTTGATGTCTTGGGATGCTCTGAGGAGTAAAAGGTTCCCTTCGCCACCTTTATGTTGCGTGAAGAAGCATATTACAGGTGAGAATCTGTAAAACGTACCCAGCCTGACGCACTCAAGATGTCTTGGGAGAAGTTCCAAGAGCTGTTCAACAATAAGTACTTTCCCGAAAGTATTCGTCATATGAAGGAGGTGGAGTTTATCAAGTTGGAACAAAACAATATGACCGTGTCGCAATACGAGGCTAAATTTGTGGAGTTATCCTGGTTTGTATCCCATTTGGTCGATAATGAGAAGCGAATTAAACGAATGTTTTTAAGAGGTTTGAAACTGGAGATATGTCAATATCTTATTTCTCATAAACTGTGTTTGTATTCAGATGTTGTAAATAGGGCTCAATTATTGGAGCGCGATAACGAGTCAACGCAACCAAGAGAAAGCAGCCGGCAGAATGAAAATACCAGTGGTAACAGTCATCAAAGCGGTGACAACAAACGTGGAGGGAATCAACATGTCAGAAATGGTAACCACTTCGGTGGTAATCATAGCCAAGACAGTAAAAATAGACATTTCAAGAAAAGGAGATTCAACAATGATGGAAAGACATCAGCACCAGCAACCGTGGTTAAGGAAGGAGAACGACCACCTATCATATGCTTCAAATGTGGAGGGGAAGGACACAACAGTCCAAACTACGCGATGCCGTCCAAAGCATGTTATAATTGTGGAAGAGAAGGTCACTTAGCTCGATTTTTTCGTTCACCGATGACAAATTCAGCTAGGATGGAGGCACCAAAGGCCGTCCCAGAAAAGTCAAAGCCGGTAGTGCAAGGGAGAGCATTTGTAGTAACCTCCCAGAAAGCAAGGAACTCGAACGAGGTCATCACGGGTAAGCTTATCATAAACTCTAGCGAATTCTATACTTTATTTGATACCGGTTCTACCCATTCTTTTATTTCTCCTACTTGCGCTCAACGTTTAAATTTGACTCCTGAGAAATTAGACTTTGACTTATCTGTTGAAACTCCGTTTGGAGAAACCTTTATTACATCCACTGTTTATAAGTCTTGATTGGTTCAAATCGGTAACCGCACATTACCTATCGATCTTATTGCATTAAAAATACTTCCATTTGATGTGATTCTAGGGATTAATTGGTTAACTACTCATCATTTTAAAATTGATTATTTTTCGTAAGGTTGTTAGCTTTCATATTCCTAATAAACCTATTATGCGAATTCAAGCGACCAAACCATTAAAATCAATCACGGTCATCTCAAGCCACAAAGCTATTCGTTTATTAAAAAACGGATGTCAAGCTTTCTTAGCTCATGTCACGGATTTAAACAAAAATACGTCAGATTTAAAGGATATTTCTATTGTTAATAAATTTCCTGACGTATTCCCTGAAGAACTTCCTGGCCTACCCCCAGAGCGTGAAGTTTAATTTTGTATCGACCTTGAACCCGGTACAAAACCCATTTCCAAAGCCCCATATCGAATGGCTCCTATTGAACTTCAGGAGTTAAAGACCCAATTACAGGAATTGTTAGACATTGGTTTCATTCGTCCTATTACGTCTCCTTGGGGTGCTCATGTTCTATTCGTGAAGAAGAAAGATGGGAGTATATGACTTTGTATTGATTATCGGGAGTTGAATCATTTCACCATCAAAAATAGGTACCCATTGCCACGTATTGATGACCTGTTTGATCTGTTACAAGGAGCATAATTTTTTTTCAAAGATCGATCTTCGTTCTGGATATTATCAGCTGAAGGTTAAAACTGAGGATATTCCAAAGACTGCCTTTAGAACTCGGTACGGGCATTATGAATTCTTAGTCATATCTTTTGGATTGACTAATGCTCCTTATGCCTTCATGGATATGATGAACCGGGTATTCAAGGAATATTTGGATCACCTTGTGGTCGTCTTTATTGATGACATCCTTATTTATTCCAAAAGCCGTGAAGATCATGAGCAACACTTGAGGCTGATACTCTAAAAGCTTCGTGAATATAAGCGTTATGCCAAGTTAAAGAAATGCGAGTTCTGGCTTGAGGAAGTAGCTTTCCTTGGGCACGTAGTATCAAGTCATGGAATATCCGTTGACCCGGCAAAGATTGAAGCTATTTAAAGCTGGGAGCAACCCAAATCAGTGACCGAAGTACGTACCTTTCTCGGTTTAGCTGGTTATTATCGGAGATTCGTGGAAGGATTTTCTCGAATCGCTACTCCATTAGCTCAGCTGACTCGGAAAGATACAAAGTTTGGTTGGAGAGAGGAATGTGAGAAGAGTTTTCAAGAACTCAAAAGGAGACTCATTTCAGCACCTGTTCTGACAATACCATCTGGTTCGGAGGGATTTGTCATCTACAGTGATGCTTTGGGCAAAGGGTTAGGATGTGTTCTCATGAAACATGGGAAAGTCATAGCCTATGCCTCAAGACAACTCAAATAATATGAGAGGAATTATCCTACTCATGATCTAGAGTTAGCAGCTGTTGTTTTCGCACTTAAAATTTGGAGGCATTACTTGTATGGAGAGAAAGTGGAGATCTTTACGGATCATAAAAGCCTCAAATATTTCTTCACTCAAAAGGAACTAAACATACGACAATGACGTTGGCTTGAACTGTTAAAAGATTATGATCATACCATCCAATACCATCTTGGAAAAGTGAACATGGTAGCTTACGCATTGAGTAGAAGATCATATGTGGGTACGAGTGCAATATTCACAACACAAAAGCCCATTTTGTGTGACTTGCAAAGGATGGAGATAGAGTTAAAGACTCCAGGGACCCATGTGATGATGACGAATATACGAGTAGAACCGACTTTAATTGATAAAGTTAAAGTTTTTCAAGTTACAGATCCGGAGCTGATGCGTATGAGGAAGAAAGTGCAAGAAGGTGCTATGCCGGAAGCAAGAATCGATGAAGAAGGAATACTTCGAGTCAACTCCAGAATTTGTGTTCCTAACGACCGTGATTTAAATTATAAAATCATGATGGAGGCGCACAACACACTGTTTGCAATCCATCCTGGGAGTACCAAAATGTATCGTGATCTTCGTCATACATTTTGGTGGAGCAATATAAAGAGAGAGATAGTGCTATTTATCTCAAGGTGTCTAATTCGTCAACGAGTTAAAGCGGAGCATCAAGTACCAAAAGGTCCATTGCAACCACTTGAAATTCCAGAATAGAAGTGGGAGCACAGTACCATGGATTTCATTACCAGTCTTCCCAAAGTTTCTCAAGGCATAGATGCGATTTGGGTCATTGTTGATAGATTGACCAAGTCTGCTCATTTCTTACCGATACGAGAAACTTATACACTTGAACGTCTTGCTCGTATGTACATAAACGAGGTTGTAAGATTGCATGGTATGCCAGTATCCATAGTTTCTAATCGAGACTCAAGATTCACTTCAAGATTTTGGGTTAGTTTGCAAAAAAGCTATGGGCACGGATTTACGATTTAGCTCGGCATATCATCCTCAGATGGACGGGCAGTCGGAGAGGAAGATTCAAACTCTTGAAGATCTATTAAGACTTTGTGTCCTTGACTTCAAGGGAAGTTAGGACAAGTTCTTACCATCGGTGGAGTTTTTCTACAACAACAGTTATCAAGCAAGTATTGGCATGGCTCCATTCGAGGCGTTGTATGGAAGAAAGTGTCATTCTCCAGTATGCTGGGATGAGGTGGGTGAAGCAACGTTGTTGGGACTAGAGTTGGTACGTATGACTTCGAAAAAGATTCAAATGATCCGACAACGTATAAAAACCTCACAAGATCGATAAAAGAGTTATGTTGATCTTCATCGAAAGGACGTAGAATTTGATATTGGATATCATGTGTTGTTACGTGTTGCTCCATGGAAAGGAGTTACAAGATTTGGAAAGAGAGAAAAGCTCAATCCTTGATTCATTGGCCCATTTTTAATTCTCGATCGAGTAGGAACTGTGGCCTATAAACTTGCGTTACCGCCAAGTATGTCTCGTGTTCATAACGTTTTTCACATATCCATGTTACGTAAATATGTGGAAGACCCGAACCACATTATTGAGTTAGAACCGAACGAAATAGAGGAAGATTTAACGTATGAAGAGGTTCCTGTTAAAATCTTGGATAAGAAAGAACATATTATACGCTCCAAGGTTATACCTCAAGTCAAAATTTTGTGGAGAAACCACGATGTTGAGAAAATGACCACGGAATTAGAATCTGAAATGAAATCAAAGTATCCTCACCTCTTCGACATACTAGGTACGCACCCTAATTTTGAGGATAAAATTTCATAAGAAGGGGAGGTTGTAAGACCCCAACTTTTTGAATGAAGATTAAATTTTCTCAAAATATATTTTTGAATATTATGGTGTGGATTTGATATAATGGTATAGTTGTGGGTAATATTTATAAATTTTGCAAATTACGCAAGTTGTTATATAATATTCGATTAGTCGGGGAATATTCGTTTTAACAGGAAATATTCGTACAATGGCACAATCATTGGTGGACCCCCACAACGAAATTATTATCGGATTGAGAAAACGACAAAAAATACTTTATGAAAATAACGGCAAAAGTTTTACCGTTAACTTTTAAACTACCCAGTAGTAAAAGTATAGTAATACGCGTGGTTGCATAGTAGCACACGGTATTAATTATTGATGCTTATGTGAGAAGTCACTCAGTTATACTCAATTATTGCTGCACCATATCTATCATATTATTGATTCAATTATTGTCATAGTATCATCTGTATAAAATATTTTTTTATTAAATCAATACTTGAGACGACAAAGTTATTCATATTATAAATTTCAATATTTATAATGTCTAGAAGTTCTGTCAAGGAGGGGTTTGGTCACCTAATTGCGCGCCAATAGGGAGAAATCCTTATTGGAAAGCCCTCTCTTTCCTGGGAACGACCTGGTTGATATATATTGTGAGTTATAATATTAATGATGAATGTTGTTCGGAGTTGAATTTGGAAATGCGAACGTGATATTTAAGTCCGGAACGACGAAATTAGTAAAAATAGTCTATAAACACAAAAATTTTTGAGATTCACTATTTGGTCAAAAAGTCAACAATTGATTTTTTTTGGGAAAAGTCAAACTTTAAAATTTCAAAATTTATATTTTTGATAAAAATAGTTTCATTATGTTAGAATTGTTTGTGTTAGTTAAAATTGATATTTATTCCAATGATAATTGATGTTTAGGGGTTATATTGAAAAATCGGGTAATTTATCGGATAAATGAGTAATTAATTGCTACTAATTCACATGATTATATAACTATTTGTTCATATATTTGTACTATTGAATCACATTATTTATTATTAGGGGAGTTGGTGCAAGATTGATAATACTTGCGCGACTAAGTTTAAAATGGAGGTATAGATGGAGGTATTATACTGTAATTCGTATTTTTCACATGATTATACTATTGATTCACATAATTGAACTATTGATTCACATTATTTACTATTAGGGGAGTTGGTGCAAGATTGATAATACTTGCAGGACTAAATTATAAATGAAAGAAAAGTTAGAGGTATTGTACTGTAATTTTCGCGTCCCAAAACGTGCAATTATTGAAACTATATTTTCCTATAAATAGAACTCATTCTTCCTTCATTTCTCACCAATTCATAAAATCTTTAGAGCGATTATTATAGAGAGAAATTATAGAAAGAAGAATAGAAGTCTACTATCTCACTATTCCAGTATCCAGTTTTCTAAAGGTATGGAGCATTATTTCTTTCTTATCTATAAAGAGAACTTCTATTATTCCATTCTTTATTATTCTGTTGGAATAACATATATATGCGGGCTACCCTAAACTTGGTGAAATTCTTCTGTTGTTCCACTCTTTATTATTCTGTTGGAACATCTTGTCTGTACGTTTTACCCCGGACCTGATTCTGTCTTTATTATTCTGTTGGAATATCCTGTCTGTGCGTTTTACGCCGGACCTGATTCCATCTTTATTATTATGTTGGAATATCCTGTCTGTACATTTTACGCCGGACCTGATTCCGTTATTTATTATTCTGTTGGAATAACCTGCATGTGCGGTTTATCGCATGTCTGGTGATTTCTTTTGTTATTCCATTCCTTATTATACTCAGTTGGTTAAAGTTTTGACTTCTATACTCCATGAAATTAGTGGAATATCCTTAATATTTGCGCTTCATCAAGTATCTTTTCATGGAAATATTCTTCTGAGCATTCTTGAATTTTACTCTACAAAGCAGTATCATGTTGACAATTTGGACGTTATTAGTTCATGGATAAAATAATTCTTGAACTTGTTTTATTGAATTCTTATATCATTGTCATCATCCTCATGTTTATATTTTGTTGAAAGTCATCTGTGGCCTATAGTGCATAGATGGACTTGGTATGAGTATGACCAGGGATTATTCGGTGTAATCATGACCGTAATGTTACAAATGATGTGGTAAAAGTCCTCATTGGCCCGTAGTGCATTGATGGACAGTTGTTGACATGATCATGACCATTATTGAATACACAAATATTCTTGGCCCGTAGTGCATGGATAATTGTGGTCGTGATACTAAAGAATATCCTTGGTCGTAGTGCAAGGGTGATTCGATGATGTGGATTATTTATTAAGCTGAGTCCCAGCGATAAAAGAGATGAAAATCCTTTTAAATCATAAAAGATATTAGATTTTATTCTCTACTTGACTCTTTTAATGGATTACTTGTTCCGCTGTAGTTAAACTTGATGGTTGTTATATTGTATCAGTTTAACACTGTTGAAGGCTAACGATAATATATTCTGCATTAACTTAGTCATAATATTTCCTAATGGGCTAGTTGAGCTCACCTTTTTACTTTTATTGTTCTCTTCAGGAAATGAGAACGTAGCAGGGACTAGTCGGGGAACAGAGTGACGGACCAGATGATAGCATTAGTAGTCCTCACTATTCTATGAAATAGTGTAATAATAATTGTAATAAGGACTCCTTTTGAGTTTGTATAATCTCTAGTAGACAATATTTGTATTCAAACTCATAGTTTATGTTTTGACATATTGTACACGACAGTTGTATAATTAAGTTTTATTTGTAATCTGTACCATGTATTTGACGACTCAGAATAGGTGATGTATACCTATTTTGGGGGCGTCAGATATAGTAATTTGAAATTGTAAACGAATGGTATTATTGGGATGTATTTTGAATGGTTGATACATTTTGGCTTTAAATTTAAATGAGAATTTAGACCTTTTAACTATATATCATGGCATTAGCATATTGCAGGTGCATTGGTAATATAGGTGAACCACAACCTTTTTTTTCTTTTTTTTTTAATCTAAAACATTTTTAAAATGTTGTATATTTGTATAAATAAATGACACCTTCTAAATAGATGACACATTATAAACGTAGTGTAAATGTGCCTAATCGTTGTCTGATATATTAAACTACAACATTTTTAGCTAGAAAACGTTGTGGAATCATACCTTCTACAACGTTTTCAAGCATCTGCTAATTTATGGAAAACAAAACTACAGCATTTTTTTCTTAAAAAATGTTGTACAGTGTGCTTAACTACAACGTTTTAAAAACATTGTGTAAGGGTGTCAAATAGATGACACCATTAACCACGACGTTTTGCTGAATAAAACCACAACGTTTTTTCCGCATTGTCTATTTACTGTTTGTAGTAGTGATATCTCTTCGGTTTCCATAGAGCTCTATGATTTGAAAATATTGTACCATCTTGTACTTTGCTCTTGTAGTCTTTTATACGATCATGCTTGTCTTGCCTTGCTTCAAGAACTAATAAATTGGCTGACTGCTTTAGTCGTTTGGTCTGTATGTCTTTTTTGATTAGTTATGTTCAACTTCCTTAACTTTCTGCTCTGTGATCTCTTAATCATTCTTTATGGTGAGGCTGAGCATAGACAATCCTCTTCATCTGTCCTCTGTATGTTTACCCTTGTCTCTGTAGGTGCTTTATTAGACTCTGATGCTAATTTGCAGACACTACGATCGTTGTAGCCAACACTATATACGATCGTTGTCTTCTGATGAGCGCTTGTAGGAGACTCCTTCTGAATGACTTTTCACTTTTTAATCAGCCTTGTTGATAGAGTTGGTGCTTTGATCTTCTATTTTCTTGCAAGTCATTCAAAGAATGCTTTTTGATATTCTTCAAGAAGACTGCATTTTGAAATTTGAATGCTCTTACCAGATGATGAGATTTATTCATCCACTTCAGGATTGCTCATCTGTTAAGAACCGTAGAGTGCTCTACGATTATGCCTTAGCTATGTAAGTACTTGGCTGATTATGACTTTGGCTCTGGTTCTACAGACTACGATTCTAATTTGTGACGACTTGTAGACTTCACAATTTCGAGTGAAGCCTACGATTATATTTTTAGCTCGACAGACAGCTTCTACGATTCCGAGTGTAGTCTACGATTCTACTTCGATAGACTACGATTTGCCTTACTTTCTTGGCAGAATATAATGATTGATTCAGTGCTCTTCGATCAGATATGCCTATATATTACAATTTATAAAATCAACCTAACAAGTTTGATCTTTCTATTCATAATCCTTATACATCATGATCTTTTGAAGGACTTTTACAAAACTATTCATTCATATTAGATCAACCTAACATATTTGATCATTTCAATCTAAGTCCTTGTCCATATTGTTTATCATCTATTAAGGACTTTACAAACTTTTGTCAATGCAGACATATTTGCATATTTATTAACTTCATCATCTTCATCATCAAATTATATAAATAAGGAATAGTATTCACATACATATTCCTAACGCACTATCCCCTCTATTTCATAATAATTCAATTTTTAGAAGAAAAAATGTGTTCCAATTTATTTGTCGGTTATAATTTTTTAAGAGAATAAATTATTTACTTTCATATATTACTCATAACTTCTCTCATTATCCCAAAAAAAATTTCTCTTGTATTAGTAGTTTTCAACTTTCCATAAAAAGGTAGTGATGAAATTTCATACAATTTTAATTATTAAATGATAGCATTAAATAACTTTCTTAATTCATGTGCATAAAACTAAAACGACTATTATTAGGGAATGGAGGGAGTAATATATAACAAGCCATGAAGCGATCCGCTAATGAGTTAATTATGTGACACCCCCAAATCCGGGTTACCTGACTCCCGAGTTTGGTGTTCACGATCCATAATATAAATAACATTTAACTACCCATAAAATATATAAATAGTATCTTACATAAGTTTTTATCAGAGTTTCATAATACATTCCCCAGGTTCTCTAACCTTAACATTACAAACATACCCTTTAGATATACAAAAAGGGTTTACAATATAACATAATAAATATATTCAACATAATTAATTTATAACTACGCCTTTTCCCTTGTCCTGCTTCACAGCACCTCCTGCAACTTCGTCCCTAGTTGAAATGTTTTATTTATAGCAAGGGTGAGCAACAAATTTGCCTCGCAAGTTAAGATTATACAATAAATGTATATGAATCAACAATAATATCCTATCTATTTTGATAGAATGAAACCAAAGTTTGGAGAACTTTGAATTAGCTGAACAAATTGTTATTCAATAACAAGGCTTCTCTTTTTTCTATGCAACAACATGATTTGATAATGAAAGAGTACAACGCTTTCAAAGTTCTACAGGAATCAATTCTACACAATTACAAAGGGGAATAATTTCCAGATTTATACTGAGTGATCACACAAGATCTTTGAACTAATTTTCTCGAGCATCTATCAAAGATTTACTTTGATACATACCAGGAGTATCAGATAACCATAAAGATTAAACCATACCCCTCTACAAGTACTTAGAGCCGGTCAACTCCTTGTACCCTATATTATGCATAATACTCAAAATGCGCGCAAAGGTCGAATTCACGACCCAAAATGTTCCCTTTATATAAAAGGTTGTTCTTCTCAGTTTTAGAATCAATATTTTGATTTTACAACGAAATACTGTGATTTTAAATTCTACTTACTTATCGATCTTGCCGAAATAATTGGCATCGATTCTCCAATAACAATTTAATTATTTTCTTGAATTTATCAAGTTCTAACCAATGTTTGTCTAGCCAGAATAATTAGCTAAGACAATTTCTCAACATAATTTGACAATAAACAGGAATTATCTGTACTGTCAATTCTAACTTCTACAGATTTGAATATTCAACAACAGTAATTCTACGAATATATATTTCTGAATAAGTAATTCAATTTGAATTATTAAGCATGCACTAACTGCGAATAATCAACAATAACTTCCCTGGATGTGGAGTAATTAGCAATAATTAACCACTATAATAATTGAAGGAAATATAACTCAAGGATGAGTTAGGAAACTTGCCTTCCACGTTGATTACAGCTACACAATATAATTAACTGCGTTCGTAAGACCTATATTCAACAATGTCGGTCTCACAATTAGTACAAACATTTATAACACATAACACTGTATTTTACAGTCAAACTTCTCCTAGGCACATTACCACATAGCCACATTAGTGTTTATAACCTATATAAACACTTATCACGTCTAACTATTTCGGTCTGGTTGGATTTCGGTCCATTCTCGGTGTTCTGGTCACCCTATCCGACAATTAACACATTGATTGCCAATTAAACTTGACCTCTAAGCTTCAATATTATTTTAGATAAGTCAAATATCGTTTATAATATTTTCCGGAAGCTTTTAATAATTTATAAACAATTATTATAATTTATAATAATTTTTCAAACACTTAAATCATTTTTAAATGATTTAATTATCAAATAATCTTATCATTATTAATATTTAATAATATAAAAAAATTAATAGCATACATTCCAAAATATTAAAATTATTATTAATAACTTAAAATATTTTTAAATCATCAATATTCTACTTAAATGATAATTAAAATCATTTTTAAATCATCACCATTAATATATAAATATTAATGAAATTATTATCTAAATATTAAAAGTCATAATTTATAACTTAAAATATTTTTAAATCATTTTTCTCATTTTTAAATGATTTTTAAATCAATAAAATCATTTTTAATTTCTTTATTTAATATAATAATTAAATAAATCAAATGTCATTAATATTACTTTATTAATGAAAATTCTCCAAAAATATTGAAAATTATATTTTATAATTTAAAATATTTTTTAACACTTTATTCTAAATTAAAATGATTTTTAAATCTTTTTTATCTTATTTATTTAATTTAATAATCAAATAAATATAATATCATTAATATTAAATTATTAATAAAAATTCTCCAAAAATATTAAAAGTTACATTTTATAACTCAAAATATTTTTAAATACATTTTTCTTATTTAAAATGATTTTTCATAATATTAAATCATTTTTCTCTAATTTATTTAATAAACTAATTAAATAAATTAAATACCTTTAATATTATAGATAATTATAAATATTAAAGAAAAATATTCCAATTGGTCAAAAATTATTTTTTATAATTTAAAATAATTTTTAAAACTATTTTTGGTAATTTTTATAATTTATTTTTATTTTTTTATTAATTTCCAAAATTTTCAGAAAATAAATAAATAAAATCGTCGCTATTGATCTTTAGCGACAGAAAGCGTCGCTGTTGGTGTTCTTGAGCTCAAGAACACTGACAACCAGCAGATTAAGGGTCCACGTTTGACCGCTTGTAACTTTCTGTACATTCATGTTCTTAGCTAACTTAGACACTGATCATGTAAACAAACTGTAATACTACAATAATCAGTCATTACTTCAGTCATAACATCACATAATATGAAGATCTGAGCGGCTAAACCTACTGTCAGACCGTTTCTGGGATTTTTCTAGGCTTAAACAGTTTGAGTTGCCATATTCAACCTCAATTTAATCTATGTCCTGGTCTTGGTTCATGTGGTTTGATAACTCAAATTTGTAGTACGCATGTCAAGGAACATGTACAAATCAACAGATCCTTTAACCAACATCACACCTGCTAGATTAGTTCCGGTCAAACTCTGACAGAAACTGAGTTCATACCGTTTTCTGGGTTTTCCAGAAACATCAAAACAGACCGAGTGGTCTACTTTGAACACTCGTCACGATCGATCTGTTGCGTTTATAAGTGATCTAAAGGCTTCACTTTATAATACACATAACGAGCTACAAGACGTACCAATTAACAACATCAAAAACTAAACATACTGACAGATCAAGAGGCCTAAACTCATTGTCAGACTTTGTGTTCCTATTTCTGGGTTACCCAGAATTCGACCCGGTCATGGCCGGTCAACGGTCTTTAACCGTTTATATCTCCCAATCCAGACATCTAATGACACTGATTCAACTTACAGAGTACAGATCACATACAAGGCTACATGTTACAACGATTAAACAACAAAAACAACAAACGAACTAGAATCTGTGGCCCCTGACATTAGCTTGTCAGACCAAAGATTTTGTTCAAGAATAGATTTTGAAAACTTGCATTTTTACTCACTTTGATGCTATGGATCCACCATGGATCAACATATATTAACTAATAACATATCCTAGAATGAATCTAAACACATAAACACAATTATTTCTCAAGCATCAAAGATCAAAAAAATAAATAGGGTTATACCTCTCTTGATTCCGATTTTTGATCTTAGCTCTCCAAGATGTTTTTGATTGATCTAGGGCTGGTATTAGGGACTGATTTACTAAGAAAATTCTGAGCTTTTGATGAGAGAAAAAGTAGGGGAGAGCTTTGGTGAAAATTAAGCAAAATAATGCACTTTCTCTCTCTAAATCTTATATATATATTGCTTTGTTGCTTGATCTGATGATATTTCGGCTGGGAGCAGATTTTCTGGGATTTTGAGAGCCACAAAGTCAAAAGAGTTGTTCACCAACTCTTGATTTTGCAAGATTTTCAAGAAATCAAATAAAATCTCCAAAAAGGGCATTATTGTCTTTTCCAATTTTTTTCTAGAATTTGGATTTGATGAAACCCTTAGGGTTTAGGGTTTGAACCCTCTTGGATTTTAAAAATAAAATTTCTAGTTCCCATAATTTTCAAATTTAGGGTTTAATTAGAAAAATAAATTTTCTAAAATAAAATTAGGGTTTCAAAAATAGAAATTTAACATTCAAAAATATAATTAGATTTTTCTAATCATATTTAAGTTTAATAACACAATAGTCTTACCCATTAGGATTAGGGTTTCCTAATTTAGGGTTTATAATTTCCGATTTTAAAATTAGGGTTTCTCGGCTTTTGATTAGGGTTTCTAACGGTACGTTAGGATTTCTAATCCTGAGATTAGGGGTTCTAATCTCTTATTAGGGTTTTATTAATATTAAACCTTATTCGATCAATCATTGATCAAAAATTCTATACCGCTCAAACACATACATATTAATATACTTATTTTAATTATATTTTCTATCGAATCCCATTCCAATAATTAGGGTTAGGGTTTCTATTCTCCGTTAAGCACAACTCTAGTCTAATTTTATTAGTCAATACATAAATTGACCTTCTCGATATACGTATCATAGAAACTTGTCACAAAATTTATAATTAATATTAATATTAATTAAAAAAAATTATTCGTAAATTTTGGATTATTCGAAATCCTGGGTTATCACATTCACCCCTCCTTAAAAGGATTCCGTCCTCGGAATCACCGCTTTCTTATTCTCGACAATATTTTAAAGTTGTATCATCAATTTATTTTAATCAACACAATATTAATTTTGGTTTCAAATTCTAACCTGTGACCTAAGTTTATAGAAGAAAATAGTTCACAGCACTATCTAACTCCTATTATTCTCGTAATTAAATCATTACCTGCTGCCACGTCCTGAGTTGCCACTATATCTTGCGCCGTCATGTTGAATGTACGGGCCGTTGGTCTTCCTGGCTGTGCAGGTCCTCGAATCGTCAAGCTTCCGCCACCGGGTCCCTTGTTGGCGCTTTCCTTCTCAGCATTTCTTTTCGGACAGTTTCGTACAATATGGTCGGTCGATCCGCATCCAAAACAACCTTGAATTTTTTTCGGACTGGGGCAATTGGGTGACATATGCCCCTCTTGCCCGCAATTATAACAGACTCCCTTCCTCTTCAAGTAAACTCCAGCATGGTGCTTCCCACAATTCGAACATGGCTCCCTTCCCTTCCTATTATCTTCTGACTTATTACCCGACTGGGTATTCTCATTCCATTTTCTTTTATTCAGATTACTTCCTCCACTACTTCCACCGTCATTTGTTTTCTTCTTCTTTTCCTGATGAAATCGAAACACTGCTTCGCTCCCTCCTTCAGCAATTAGCGCTTTCTCCAATAGAGCCGCAAAAGTGTTGATCTGTAGCACAGCTACTTTGTTGAATATCCCCAGCTTCAATCCGTTCTCGAATCTTCTTGCTTTTCTAGCTTCAGTATCCACCTGATGAGGTGCAAATCGCGCCAATTCGTTGAATTTAGCAGCATACTCTGAAACAGACATATTCTCCTGTTTAAGTTCCAAGAACTTAACTTACATCCGAGCTTGCATACTCGGTGAGAAGTAGTTCTCAAAGAACAATTCTTTAAATCGTGTCCACGTCACCACCGCTGTACCAGCTCTTGCTTGGTTCGTCTCCCACCAGTAATTGGCTTCTCCCTTCATTAGATATGTTGCAAAAGCCGTCTTTTGCTCTTCCGCCACTCGCGCAATCACGAACGCTTTCTCCATCTCTTTCACCCAAGTTTGGGCTTCGATCGGATCCGTAGTCCCCTTGAATTCTGGCGGTCCTATCGCTTTAAAATCTTTAAAATTAGCCAATCCGTCGGCTGGCTGATTCCTTGGTCTTCCCCTGGCTGGAGCCCTATTTTCCATAGCTTGGGCCAGCATATCCACAAAATTCTGCATCGGGTCCATATGACCTTCTTCGTTATTCACTAATTGTTCTTCTCTTTGGTTTCGATTCTGTCGTCTAGGCAGCATGATCTGATTTAAATGAAAATCTTATATTAATACTCTTATTCTACACAAATTCTTAACACAATAAGAATTCAACACATAATTCTCAAGTAATTGCATATTTATTCAAATAGCACATAGTACTTATAGTACTTAACACATAAATATCCCTTTAAAATAATACTAGGGTTAACACACACAACTTTACAAAAGTTGCAATTCCCCAACTTTACACAAAAAGTTGACATTTTCCAATTTCACATTACTATTTCCAGTTCATAAAACCACACTTATGAGTTCATAACCTGGCCACAATTATATGAGTTTACGAACTTACCCTAGTCTGACCTTTGGCGTCCGTTCGCTGAGGGGTTCATAAACATTTCATATAACTATGAGTCAAGAATGTCACATAAGTATGAGTTTTAAGAACACACAATTTCATTTTAATCTTATATTCATATAGAAAATGAAGATTTTATTCATACAAACATATCATTGCATTTATATTCATGCAAATATTACATAGTACTTTTCAGTACACTTGCCATACAACTACAAACAGGTCCTATCCCTTTACGACAAAAGTCGGGATTCATTACTACCACTTTACACAAAAAGTGGAGGCATACAAAAGTTATCATATATCCTACCAAAGAAAATATTATTCTCCACACACTTAATCCTTCTTCTTTTTAGGACAATTCTTAACCCTATGACTCGTTCCACCACATGCAAAACATCCTCCTTTCTTTGGTTTAGGACAATTTGGGGATAGATGTCCTTTCTGACCACAATTATAACACACATTCTGACCCCACATACATTCTCCCAAATGGCTCTTTCCACACTTGTCACATGCTTGCTTCTTCTTCGAGCTTGACTTTTCTGAATTAGGGCTATCGTTGTCCCTCTTCCTTTTCTTCTTGTCTTTCTGCTGCTTGATCGTCCCTTCAGATGGTCCACCACCTTCCGCCTTCATTCTGTCTACCTGCGCCTTGAGTTCGTTCCTTTCTTCAGTCATTTCGCATAGCGCTCGTTCTGTCTTCCATAGCTGCTCCAAGAGAAACGCCTTACTTCGGAGTTCTTGAACTTCTGCAACTAGTTGATCTTGTTCTTCAACTGTAGTCTTATTCTTTATCTCTACCCTAGCTGGCTCAGACTCTACCTCCTCATCTCCACTCAGGTACATCTCGGGATAATCGTCATGATCGCTCCCCAGATTAACCATAGGTTCATCTTCTTCCACCTTATCAACTGATTCATTTTGCGCTGGCACCTCGGCTTGTGGCATTGGTGCAACAGCCGCTAGCATCTCCGTACTCATTTGGTCTTCTCCAGACATCCTACAATCAATTTAAATAACTTGATTAGTACTTCATTAGTACAAACTCCTCTCACTATGTGTCCCTATTTCTCACTATCGTTGCACTTCGGCAATCTCTCACTTAGTACTCTAAATGAGTATTCTCTATCTAGCTTATGGTTATAACCCTAGGTTTTTCCCACCCCACTTAAGGTTTATAACCTACAGCTCCACTACCAGCTGGTGACACCTTGGTCACTACAGCTCTGATACCAACCTGTGACACCCCCAAATCCGGGTTACCTGACTCCCGAGTTTGGTGTTCACGATCCACAATATAAATAACATTTAACTACCCATAAAATATATAAATAGTATCTTACATAAGTTTTTATCAGAGCTTCATAATACATTCCCCAGGTTCTCTAACCTTAACATTACAAACATACCCTTTAGATATACAAAAAGGGTTTACAATATAACATAATAAATATATTCAACATAATTAATTTATAACTACGCCTTTTCCCTTGTCCTGCTTCACAGCACCTCCTGCAACTTCGTCTCTAGCTGAAATGTTTTATTTATAGCAAAGGTGAGCAACAAATTTGCCCCGCAAGTTAAGATTATACAATAAATGTATATGAATCAACAATAATATCCTATCTATTTTGATAGAATGAAACCAAAGTTCGGGGAACTTTGAATTAGCTGAACAAATTGTTATTCAATAACAAGGCTTCTCTTTTTTCTATGCAACAACATGATTTGATAATGAAAGAGTACAACGCTTTAAAAGTTCTACAGGAATCAATTCTACACAATTACAAAGTGGAATAATTTCCAGATTTATACTGAGTGATCACACAAGATCTTTGAACTTATTTTCTCGGGCATCTATCAAAGATTTACTTTGATACATACCAGGAGTATCAGATAACCATAAAGATTAAATCATACCCCTCTGCAAGTACTTAGAGCCGGCCAACTCCTTGTACCCTATATTCTGCATAATACTCAAAACGCGCGCAAAGGTCGAATTCACGACCCAAAATGTTCCCTTTATATAAAAGGTTGTTCTTCTCAGTTTTAGAATCAATATTTTGATTTTACAACGAAATACTGTGATTTCAAATTCTACTTACTTATCGATCTTGCCGAAATAATTGGCATCGATTCTCCAATAACAATTTAATTATTTTCTTGAATTTATCAAGTTCTAACCAATGTTTGTCTAGCCAGAATAATTAGCTAAGACAATTTCTCAACACAATTTGACAATAAACATGAATTATCTGTACTGTCAATTCTAACTTCTACAGATTTGAATATTCAACAACAGTAATTCTACGAATATATATTTCTGAATAAGTAATTCAATTTGAATTATTAAGCATGCACTAACTGCGAATAATCAACAATAACTTCCCTGGATGTGGAGTAATTAGCAATAATTAACCACTATAATAATTAAAGGAAATATAACTCAAGGTTGAGTTAGGAAACTTGTCTTCCATGTTGATTACAGCTACACAATATAATTAACTGCGTTCGTAAGACCTATATTCAACAATGTCGGTCTCACAATTAGTACAAACATTTATAACACATAACACTGTATTTTACAGTCAAACTTCTCCTAGGCACATTACCACATAGCCACATTAGTGTTTATAACCTATATAAACACTTATCACGTCTAACTATTTCGGTCTGGTTGGATTTCAGTCCATTCTCGGTGTTCTGGTCACCCTATCCGACAATTAACACATTGATTGTCAATTAAACTTGACCTCTAAGCTTCAATATTATTTTAGATAAGTCAAATATCGTTTATAATATTTTCCGGAAGCTTTTAATAATTTATAAACAATTATTATACTTTGTAATAATTTTTCAAACACTTAAATCATTTTTAAATGATTTAATTATCAAATAATCTTATCATTATTAATATTTAATAATATAAAAATATTAATAACATACATTCCAAAATATTAAAGTTATTATTAATAACTTAAAATATTTTTAAATCATCAATATTCTACTTAAATGATAATTAAAATTATTTTTAAATCATCACCATTAATATATATATATATATATATATATATATATATATATATATTAATGAAATTATTATCTAAATATTAAAAGTCATAATTTATAACTTAAAATATTTTTAAATCATTTTTCTCATTTTTAAATGATTTTTAAATCAATAAAATCATTTTTAATTTCTTTATTTAATATAATAATTAAATAAATCAAATGTCATTAATATTACTTTATTAATGAAAATTCTCCAAAAATATTGACAATTATATTTTATAATTTAAAATATTTTTTAACACTTTATTCTAAATTAAAATGATTTTTAAATCATTTTATCTTATTTATTTAATTTAATAATCAAATAAATATAATATCATTAATATTAAATTATTAATGAAAATTCTCCAAAAATATTAAAAGTTACATTTTATAACTCAAAATATTTTTAAATATATTTTTCTTATTTAAAATGATTTTTCATAATATTAAATCATTTTTCTCTAATTTATTTAATAAACTAATTAAATAAATTAAATACCTTTAATATTATAGATAATTTTAAATATTAAAGAAAAATATTCTAATTGGTCAAAAATTATTTTTTATAATTTAAAATAATTTTTAAAATTATTTTTGGTAATTTTTATAATTTATTTCTATTTTTTTATTAATTTCTGAAATTTTCAGAAAATAAATAAATAAAACTGTCGCTATTGATCTTTAGCGACAGAAAGCGACGTTGTTGGTGTTCTTGAGCTCAAGAACACTGACAGTCGGCAGATTAAGGGTCCACGTTTGACCGCTTGTAACTTTCTGTACATTCATGTTCTTAGCTAACTTAGACACTGATCATGTAGACAAACTGTAATACTACAATAATCAGTCATTACTTCAGTCATAACATCACATAATATGAAGATCTGAGCGGCTAAACCTACTGTCAGACCGTTTCTGGGATTTTTCTGGGCTTAAACAGTTTGAGTTGTCATATTCAACCTCAATTTAATCTATGTCCTGGCCTTGGTTCATGTGGTTTGATAACTCAAATTTGTAGTACGCATGTCAAGGAACATGTACAAATCAACAGATCCTTTAACCAACATCACACCTGCTAGATTAGTTCCGGTCAAACTCTGACAGAAACTGAGTTCATACCGTTTTCTGGGTTTTCCAGAAACATCAAAACAGACCGAGTGGTCTACTTTGACCACTCGTCACGATCGATCTGTTGCGTTTATAAGTGATCTAAAGGCTTCACTTTATAATACACATAACGAGCTACAAGACGTACCAATTAACAACATCAAAAACTAAACATACTGACAGATCAAGAGGCCTAAACTCATTGTCAGACTATGTGTTCCTATTTCTGGGTTACCCAGAATTCGACCCGGTCATGGCCGGTCAACGGTCTTTGACCATTTATATCTCCCAATCCAGACATCTAATGACACTGATTCAATTTACAGAGTACAGATCACATACAAGGCTACATGTTACAACGATTAAACAACAAAAACAACAAACGAACTAGAATCTGTGGCCCTGACATTAGCTTGTCAGACCACAAATTTTGTTCAAGAACAGATTTTGAAAACTTGCATTTTTACTCACTTTGATGCTATGGATCCACCATGGATCAACATATATCAACTAATAACATATCCTAGCATGAATCTAAACACATAAACACAATTATTTCTCAAGCATCAAAGATCAAAAAAATAAATAGGGTTATACCTCTCTTGATTCTGATTTTTGATCTTAGCTCTCCAAGATGTTTTTGATTGATCTAGGGCTGGTATTAGGGACTGATTTACTAAGAAAATTCTGAGCTTTTGATGAGAGAAAAAGTAGGGGAGAGCTTTGGTGAAAATTAAGCAAAATAATGCACTTTCTCTCTCTAAATCTTATATATATATATTGCTTTGTTGCTTGATCTGATGATATTTCGGTTGGGAGCAGATTTTCTGGGATTTTGAGAGCCACAAAGTCAAAAGAGTTGTTCACCAACTCTTGATTTTGCAAGATTTTCAAGAAATCAAATAAAATCTCCAAAAAGGGCATTATTGTCTTTTTCAATTTTTTTCTAGAATTTGGATTTGTTGAAACCCTTAGGGTTTAGGGTTTGGACATTAAGTTTTAGGGTTTGAACCCTCTTGGATTTTAAAAATAAAATTTCTAGTTCCCACAATTTTTAAATTTAGGGTTTAATTAGAAAAATAAATTTTCTAAAATAAAATTAGGGTTTCAAAAATAGAAATTTAACATTCAAAAATATAATTAGATTTTTCTAATCATATTTAAGTTTAATAACACAATAGTCTTACCCATTAGGATTAGGGTTTCCTAATTTAGGGTTTATAATTTCCGGTTTTAAAATTAGGGTTTCTCGGCTTTTGATTAGGGTTTCTAACGATACGTTAGGGTTTTTAATCCTGAGATTAGGGTTTTTAATCTCTTATTAGGGTTTTATTAATATTAAACCTTATTCGATCAATCATTGATCAAAAATTCTATACCGCTCAAACACATACATATTAATATACTTATTTTAATTATATTTTCTATCGAATCCCATTCCAATAATTTGGGTTAGGGTTTCTATTCTCCGTTAAGTACAACTCTACTCTAATTTTATTAGTCAATACATAAATTGACCTTCTCGATATACGTATCATAGAAACTTGTCACAAAATTTATAATTAATATTAATATTAATTAAAAAAAAATTATTCGCAAATTTTGGATTATTCGAAATCCTGGGTTATCACAAATTGGGCTAAATTATTTTTTAATTTTATCGAGTTTGGGTTGTTTTCCTCAACTTTTTATATCGCCCATTTGTCAAATAATATTTTAAATAGGGTTAAATTGAACTAAGTTAATTTCGTTGGTCCTCAAATTAATCCGAGTCATTGTGTTCCTTCAAACGGAATTGAATCATTTCTTCCTCTTCATCTTCCATGTTCTTTTTCAAGAAAATCTCAATCCAAGAGATAATTCATCAACAAATTAGAGAGTCGTTGCTTACCCATTAAAGTCGCGACAGCTAAAAGGGGAGATATTATTGCATTTTCAACAGGGGTTCTTTTTTCTACGATTCTTCTTCTTCAACTTCTCTAGCGGGGGTTCCTTTTTGTCCAATATTTTCTTCTTCGGCTTCTCCCTCTTCCTTGGATTCGTCCGATAATGGTGGTCCACATGCTTTTGACCAATTATTTTCTTCAAGGGGAATCAAACTTAGCGACCACAATATTAAAATGTGAATTGACGATGAGTATTTTGAATATCATCCAATTCCATAGTATTAAACAAGCACCTATATATTAAACTGCGAATTGGAGATCCTCTTAACCGTTCGATCCTCTAAAATTTGTTGTACCCTCGCGGTATGGTACATAGTTTCTGCTGTGGTGGCGCGGGGCGCGCTGGATAAGGCTTGTAGTGGCGCGGGGTGCGCCGATACTGGAGGAGTTACTGTCCAGGTAGCGCGGGCAGCGCCATGTTGTGTCTGTGAGCAGCGCGGGCCTCGCCGATCGGCGAACAGAGTTTTTCTGGGTTGTTAATTGAAAAGATCATTATGGGTAATTGAACATAATGTGATGTAGGGTTAGAATATGATTAGTAGGTATATATTATCTATTGTAAAGCCCTATGTAACCAAGGAATCATCAATAAACAAAAAGTCACCTGTGGAGTACCTAAATTGAAAAATCACGTAACTCTCTTGTGTTATTTTTAATTCTCTATCGTTTGTGTGCGTGTGTGTGATCCTATATTTTAACATAGATCAATCTCTATGTACGTGTGTCTTATATGTGTAAGTGAAGACACATTTAATAATTGTGTACTCGTCACAAAAATGAACATATTTTTATTCTATGTAAATAACATTTTGGTTTACTCTACACAAAAAATTCATATTTTTTTATAGTCACAAATGTCATTTTTCTTAAATGAAAATTCAGAAGAAAAAATTAAATTAACTTTACTTGGATTAAACACCATCCTAATCCTAAACATGGCAAAAGACATGGGGCCCCACATTCTCCCCCAAAGGATAGTCCTTTCTCTTTTAGCATGCCAACGTGGAATTGTGTTGGCAAGTCATTATCTTCCACGTAGCATCAAAACATCTATGCCAACTGGCAATTCTGGTGAGTACTCCATATTTTATAAGCAAAAATAATTGGTTGGTTTGGACCAGAACCCAATAAAAATCCAGCCTGTCTTTCTTGAAGTAGTGGAATCAGAGAATGCATGAATAATTTAAATACTACAGTCGGCAGTATCAGTAAAGAACACGTTTTATCTTAGTGATGTGAGATAGTCTCTGTCGGTTTTCTCCCTACTACTACTAGTACTTTTTTTTGGAATTTGTTTATTATATGCCCATTTATTATATGATCAATTTGATTTTCAAATACTCTTCGAGAGTAGTATCAAATTATTATTTTTTAAATTAAAATTTATTGATCTATATTGTGAAACTCCAGATTTTATAAATAAAAAATTATTTTTTTTAAAATAATTTTTTTATATTATAGTGTGAATTTGAAATAATGTTATAGTTGTCGGTAATATTTATAAATTTTGTAAAGTATGCAAGTTGTCATATTATATTTGATTGGTCGGGGAATATTCGTTTTAAATATAAAATATTTGTACGACGGGACATTCATTGGTGGATCCCACAACGGAATTATTGTCGGATTACGAAAACGACAAAACTATTTTATTAAAAATAACGGCGGAAGTTTTACCGTTGATACTGTTGAACTACTCGGTAGTAAAAGTACAGTAATATGCGTTGTTACATAGTAACACACGGTATTGATTTTTGATATTTATGTGAGAAGTCACTCAGTTTTGTTCAATTAATACTACAATAGTTACTGCATAGTATCTCACATTATTTGATTCAATTATTGTTGATTTAGAAGTTTTGTTTTATTCGTAATAAAATAGAAACATCTTTTTATATAAAACAGAATATTTTATTAAAGTTGTTCTATAAATAGAATATATTATATTTTATTATGCATAGTATTTGTATAGTGCCCTCATAGTGTTTGTATAGTAAAAATCTTTTTATATAAATAGAATATATTATATTTTATTTAAAAGATTTTTCTTTAAATATAGACCGTCAGATTAAAGTAAATTAATCTGGACCGTTCATAGATTAGTTACTATGCATTCTATTTTCCTATAAATAGAAGCACATTCCTTCATTATTTTCTTACGAATTCACTGAACTCTAGAGAGAGAAACTATAGAGATAGACTATAGAGAGATAGAAGAAAAGTTTTCTGCTACTTCACTACTCTTGTATCAAGTATTATTTTACGGTAAGAGATATTATTATTTTGTATTCCAGAAGAGAACTTCTGTTATTCCATTTCTTTATTGTTCTGTTGGAATAACCTGTATACGTGGGCTACCCTATACTTGGTGACATTCTTCTATTATTCTGTCTTTATTATTCTGTCAGAATATCCTGTCTGTGCTATACGCCGGACCTGGTTCCATTTTTATTATTCCGTCTTTATTATTCTGTCAGAATATCACGTCTGTGCTATACGCCGGACCTGGTTCCATCATTTATTATTCCGCATTTATTATTCTGTTGGAACATCCTGTTGGTGTGAATTTCACCTGACCTGGTTCCGTTATTATTATTCTGTTAGAATAACCGTCTATGCGAAGTACCGCATGCATGGTGATATCTTTTGTTATTCCATTCGGTATTATACTCAGTTGATTAAAATTTTGACTTCTATACTCCATGAAATTAGTGGAATATCCTTGATATTTGCGCTTCATCCAGTATATTTCCATGAAAATATTATTCTGAGCATTCTTAAATTTTACTCTACAAAGCAGTATCATGTTGACAATTTGGACGTTATTGGTTCATGGATATATTAATTCTTGAACTTGTTTTATTGAATTCTTATATCATTGTTGTGACGCCCCCAAAATAGGTATACAACACCCATTCCGAGTAGTCAAAATATATGGTACAGAAGCAACTACAACTTTATTAATACAACATAAAAACTGTGAGTTTAAATACAAATATTGTCATCTAGACAATATCCACACTCAAATAAGTCCTCAGTACAATTATTGATACATTATTTTACAAAAATAGTGAGGACTACTAAAACGACTTCTAGAACCATCATTCCACACTCCGACTAGTACTCGCTACATTCTCGCTTCCTGAGAAGAAAAATGGAACAACAAGGAACAGGGCGAGCTCAACTAGCCCAGTAAAAAATATTATGACTAAGATAATATAGAACAAATTATCGTTAGTCCTCAACAAGAAAAAATCTAATAGAATACAATAGACAACCAATTTTAAATCAATCTTCGCAGCAGAAATAATAATTCATTAGAAGAGTTAAGTAGAGAATGCAAACTACTATCTTCTATATATGAATTTAAAAGTTCATCGTCGATATTTTATCCATGTAACATCAATCAATATATATCTGGAATCAAATATTCATCTTTTCACTACAGGCCAAAGATATTCATCAGTTGGTCATGTTCATCTAAACACCTGTTCATCTTTGCACTACGGGCCAAAGATATTAATCAGTCGGTCATATTCATCTCAACACCTGTTCGTCTTTGCACTACGGGCCAAAGATATTCATCAAGAAATCATTCATCTTTGCACTACGGGCCAAAGATATTCAGTTATATCATCATTTAGGACCGAGGATGATGAAAAATATTTTAAAGAAAACGAATCCAGTGAAATAAAAGAACAAGTATTAAGGATTCATACTTTAAATAATCCAAGTTCAAAAATACTTCATAAATAACCAGATTGGAGTAAAATTCAAGAATGAAGTTCAAAACATAGATCCAATCAAAGATAGGAATCATAACAGACAATCTTGGACACAGAAAAGAAAATTTAATTTTTCTGTGAATATTGTCGTATTCGTGAATAGTGTCGTATACGTGAATAGTAACTCCGACCTCAAAAGATAGAAATTTCATAAAAAACATCATCATGCTTCGTGAATAGTACTCGTGAATAGTAACTCGTGAATATTAACTCATGAATAGTAACCCCGACATGAAAAAGTTCCAAATTTGATAAAAATTTCTAACCAATATTTCGGCATAATGATATTGAAGAAATAATATCATTATCGAATAAAATAACATCCCTTACCTTAGAAAGAATAGTACTTCTGACTGGAATACTGAATATAGTGCTGAAAGAACTTGCACCATATAACAATACTCAAAGTACTAAAATACTCACAAATACGCTCGATATTATAAAGAGAGAAAGAGAGAGAAATCTTTAGTTTCTTGTGTGATTTTTAATCCTAACATAAGCACCCTATTTATAGGAAAATGCTTAGAACACTACAGCAGAAAATTTAATATAATATTAATATTTATATTATAAATTCTCTACGCAAACTTAGCATCTGAAATCAGCCACCTAATCACATGTTAAATGAGTCCCAACAATGTAAAAAATGTTTTTGTTAATATAATTATTTATAACTTCCAAAAATCAATTATCTTGGAACCTCAGAACTTCAATAATTCATAATAAATAGCCCTTTTATCAGAAAATTCGAATCTCACGACATTTTATAGGAAATTCAATTCTCTACAACTTTGCAGAAGAAAATTTTTCCAAATTCCAAACAGAAATTGATCGAAATCCATAAACGGACGATTTTACACGCTATAATCAAATTTCAGTCAAGAAATGGGGCCCACCGACACACAAAATATGTGTTAATCATTTAATGCAACAAAAATACTCTTCTTCCTCATATACTCATATATCCCATATTCATTGTAAAAATATCACCATTATTATATTATTAAAATATAATAATAAATTATTTTATCAGAAAAGATAAAATATTATTTTTCAATAATTGTCACTTTAAAATTTTTTTCCATCTATATCCACATAAAATCAATATTTTCCTCTTCATATAAATCAATACTTAATTATTCACAAATAATATTACAGAATCACAGTACTGGCAACCAGACCGTTCCCAGGAAAGAGAGGGCTTTCAAATAAAGATTTCTCCTTACTGGGGCGCAATTAGGTGACCAAACCTCTCCTTAAACAGAACTTTCTAGACATTACCAATAATGTTATCTAATAATATTATTCAGATAATATGAATTATTGCTCCGATAATGAAAAATATTGTGTAGTGACAATTATTGAAATAACAGTAATATAAAAAAAAATCAACGTATCAATTATTGAATCAATAAAATAAAATATTGAACAGTAATTACTGTAACAATTATTGAGTAGTGCCTTCTTACGTAAGAATCAATCATTGGTGCAATACCGTGTGCTACTGTTCAACAACGCGTATTACTGTGTTTTAACCACCGGGTATTCCAACAGTATTAATGGTAACAACTGCGCCGTTATTTATAAACAACTTATACTTGTCGTTTTCTTCATCCAATTACTTTTCATTATGGGGCCCATAAAAGACTGCGCCGTCGTACGAATATTCCCCGACAGCAAGAATATTCCACGACTAAACGAATATTCCCCGACAACAATGAATATTTTATAACCACCTGCTTATTTAAAATATTTACGCATTTTACCCATAACTAACCACATTAATCAAATCAACCCTTACTATTTCAAAATGATAAATAGAGGAAACTAAATTTCATTTATTAATAATTTGGGGTTTTACAACCTCCCCTCCTTATGAAATTTCGTCCTCGAAATTTACGTACGTACCTGGTGTTTCAAAAAGATGAGGATACCTCGCTTTCATTTCCGTTTCCAACTCCTAGGTCATTTCCTCAATAGCATGGTTTCTCCACAAAACTTTAACTTGTGGTATGACCTTCGTGCGTAGGACATGCTCCTTCCTATCCAAAATCTTGACAGGTACATCTTCATACGTTAAGTCTTCTACTATCTCGTCCGATTCTAACTCAATAACATGGTTCGGGTCGTCCACATATTTACGTAACATTGATACGTGAAAAATGTTATAAACACGCGTCATACTTGGCGGTAAAACGAGTCTATAGGCCACAGTTCCTATTCGATCTAGGATTTCAAAAGGACTAATAAATCGAAGGTTTGAGCTTTCCTCGCATCGCTAATTCTCGCTTTTGGAATAACAACTTCTTGTACAACCTTCTTCATATTCATCAGCTCCGATGTGTAGCTTGAACGTTTTTAACTTTATCGATTAAAGTCGGTTCTACTTGTATATCATCACGTGAGTCCCTAGAGTCTTTAACTCTATATCTATCATTTGTAAGTTATATGAAATGGGTCTTTGACAATATCGCATTCGTACTCGTATACGATCTTTTACTCAACACGTCAGCTACCACGTTTGCTTTTCCAGGATGGTATGGTCAGAACATGTGCCGAAATGAGTCTCCTATTGAGTTCTTCGAAGCTCTTCCCATATTCCTTGCTCCATTCGAATTTTGTATCTCTACGAGTCAGCAGCGTTAATGGATTAGCGATTCGAGAAAATCTTTTCATAAAATCTTCGATAATAACCAGCTAAGCATAGAAAGCTACGTATTTCGATTACTGACTTAGGTTGCTCTCAACTGTGACTCATATCCCAATCTTGGATAGCACGACACAATGACACCTATCATTTTACTACCGCACAAATATGGCGTCCCCTACGGAGAGTCTGGCTTCGGTGCATTCCACAAAGGGTCATCAGATAAAGGCTCGGGTACCAAATTCTATAGTTGAATTTTTAACTCCTGAAGTTCAATAGGAGCCATGAGATTTTAGAAATGGGTTTTGTATCGGGTTCAAAGTCGATACAAAATTCAATATCACACTTTGGGAGTAAGCCAAGAAATTCTTCAAGAAATACATCAGGAAATTACTAACAATAGAAATATCATTCAAATCTGACGTATTTTTGTTTAAGTCCATAACATGGGCTAAGAAAACTTGACATCCGTTTTTCAATAAACGAATGACTTTATGGCTTGATATGAAAGTGCTTGACTTCAATGGTTTGGTTGCTTGAATTCGAATAACAGGTTGCTTAGGAATATGAAAACTAACAACCTTACGAAAGCAATCAATTTTGGCATGATGAGTAGTTAATCAATAAATCCCCAAAATCACATCAGAAGCACGTATCTTTAAAGAAATAAGGTCAACAGGTAATGCGATGGTGCCAACTTTGATCAAACAAGATTTATAAACAGTGGATGTGATGAAAGTTTCTCCTAACAGAGTTTTCACAGATAGGTCAAAGTCTAATTTCTCTGGAGTCAAGTTTAAACGTTGAGCACAAGCAGGAGAGATAAATGAATGGGTAGCACCAATATCTAATAATGTATAAACTTCGCATGAATTTATGATTAGCTTACCCGTGATCACCTCGTTTGGGTTCCTCACATTTTGACCAGTCACGACAAACGCTCTTCTAGGAACCATTGACTTTGACTTTTCTAGGACAGCCTTTTGAGTCACCATCCCCACTGGGCTTGGTTTCACTACCGTACAATCTCGAGCGATATGTCCTTTCTTTCCACAATTATAGCATACCTTGAACTGTTATGGACAGTTTGGGCTGATGTGTACCTTTTTTCCACATTTATAGCATACGACTGGTGGTCGTTCTCCTCCCTTAAATCCAATTGTTGCTGGTGCTGATGTCTTCGCAGTGTCATTGTTGAATCTCCTCTTTTTAAAATCTCCCCCCGACTCGCTTCTTCTATTTGTATGGCCACGATTACCACCAGAGTGGTTACCGCTTTTGTCTGAATGTTTTCCTCCTCGCTGGTTTTCATTGCTCCGATGACTGCTGCCACCGGTATGACCCTGGTTGCAGTCCTTTGGTTGAACGTACTCGCTATTTCACTCTAATAACTGAGCCATGTTGACAACATCTGAATATAAAGCAAATTTATGAGAGATAAGATATTGCCGAATCTCGGATTTTAAACCTCTCAGAAACATCCTCGTCATTCGTTCCTCATTCTCTACCAAATGAGGTGCAAACCTGGATAACTCTGCGAACTTCGCCTCGTATTGGGACACCGTCATGTTGTTTTATTCTAGTCTAATAAACTCTACCTCCTTCATATGTCGAATAATTTTAGGAAAGTATTTTTCGTTGAAAAGTTTCTGAAACGTTTCCCAAGACATGCGGAGTGCAGCAGGCTGGGTACGTTTCACAGACTCCCACCAGTAATCTGCCTCGCCACGGAACATAAAGGTGGCGAATAGAACCTTCTGTTCCTCCGTACATCCCAAGACATCAAATATCTTGGTAATTTGTTTGACCCACATTTCCGCCATGATCGGATCCGGCTTTCCCTTAAATTCTAGTGGTCCCAACTCTTTGAACTGCTTGGCCATGACAAGCCTCGCATTGCTATCATTTCCACCCGTATTCTGTACACGAGTCTCCCTCGTCTAGTTTTGCATGAACTGCAAAAAGCTCCTAAACATCTCTTCGTTAATCGTCTGCTCAGTGGTGTTGTTTACAGTAGGAATATTGTTTTCCTGTTGCACGTTCCCCTGGGTGGTGATTAATGGTGTTTCCATGGTCTCATTAACCCCACCGTTAATATTCTCAGCTGCTATTCTTAAATACTTCCATAAAACAAGGGTTAATTAAACAAATTAACATATCACATATTAACCATATAGTTCGACTGACCAACAAATAAGCTTAGGTATGACATACTAGCGAAGGATTACTCGTCTCTCCCCTCCTAGTATTATTCCCCGATCTCCGCCAGAGACCATATCCCTAAGCTCTGATACCAACTGTGACGCCCCCAAAATAGGTATACAACACCCATTCTGAGTCGTCAAAATACATGGTACAGAAACAACTACAACTTTATTAATACAACATAAAAACTGTGAGTTTAAATACAAATATTGTCATCTAGACAATATCCACACTCAAATAAGTTCTCAGTACAATTATTGATACATTATTTTACAAAAATGGTGAGGACTACTAAAATGACTTCTAGAACCATCATTCCACGCCCCGACTAGTACACGCTACATTCTCGCCTCCTGAGAAGAAAAATGGAACAACAAGGGACATGGTGAGCTCAACTAGCCCAGTAAAGAACATTATGACTAAGATAATATAGAACAAATTATTGTTAGTCCTCAACAGGTAAAAATCTAATAGAATACAATAGACAACCAGTTTTAAATCAATCTTCGCAACGGAGATAATAATTCATTAGAAGAGTTAACTAGAGAATGCAAACTACTATCTTCTATATATGAATTTAAAAGTTCATCGTCGATATTTTATCCTTGTAACATCAATCAATATATATCTGGAATCAAATATTCACCTTTGCACTACAGGCCAAAGATATTAATCAGTTGGTCATGTTAATCTAAACACCTATTCATCTTTGCACTACGGGCCAAAGATATTAATTAGTCAGTCATGTTCATCTCAACACCTGTTCGTCTTTGCACTACGGACCAAAGATATTCATCAAGAAATCATTCATCTTTGCACTACGGGCCAAAGATATTCAGTTATATCATCATTTAGGACTGAGGATTATGAAAATTATTTTAAAAAAAACGAATCCAGTGAAACAAAAGAACAAGTATTAAGGATTCATACTTTCAATAATCTAAGTTCAAAAATACTTCATAAATAACCAGATTGGAGTAAAATTCAAGAATAAAGTTCAAAACATAGATCCAATCAAAGATAGGAATCATAACAAACAATCTTGGACACAGAAAAGAATATTTAATTTTTTCTGTGAATAGTGTCGTATTCGTGAATAGTGCCGTATACGTGAATAGTAACTCCGACCTCAAAAGATAGAAATTTCACAAAAAAACATCATCACGCTTCGTGAATAATACTCGTGAATAGTAACTCGTGAATAGTAACTCATGAATAGTAACTCGTGAATAGTAACCCCGACATGAAAAAGTTCCAAATTTGATAAAAAAATTCCAACCAATATTTCGGCATAATGATATTGAAGAAATAATATCATTTTCGAATAAAATAACATCACTTACCTCAGAAAGAATAGTACTTCTGACTGGAATACTGGATATAGTGATGAAAGAACTTGCACCGTATAGCAATACTCAAAGTACTAAAATACTCATATATACGCTCGATATTATAGAGAGAGAAAGAGAGAGAAATCTTTAGTTTCTGGTGTGATTTTCAATTCTAACCTAAGCACCCTATTTATAGGAAAATGCTTCGAACACCAAAGCAGAAAATTTAATATAATATTAATATTTATATTATAAATTCTCTACGCACACTTAGCATCTGAAATCAGCCACCTAATCACATGTTAAATGAGTCCCAACAATGTAAAAAATGTTTTTGTTAATATAATTATTTAAAACTACCAAAAATCAATTATTCTGGAACCTCGGAACTTCAATAATTCATAATAAATAGCCCTTTTATCAGAAAATTTGAATCTCGCGATTTTTTATAAGAAATTCAATTCTCTACAACTTTGAAGAAGAAAGTGTTTCCAAATTCCAAACAGAAATTGACCGAAATCCATAAACGGGCGATTTTACAGGCTATAATCAAATTTCAGTCAAGAAATGGGGTCCACCGACACACAAAACATGTGTTAATCATTTAATGCAACAAAAATACTCTTCCTCCTCATATACTCATATATCCCACATTCATTATAAAAATATCACCATTATTATATTATTAAAATATAATAATAAATTTTTTATCAGAAAAGATAAAATATCATTTTTCAACAATTGTCACTTTAAAAATTTTCTCCATCTATATTAACATAAAATCAATATTTTTCTCATCATATAAATCAATAATTAATTATTCACAAATAATATTACAGAATCACAATACTAGCAACCAGGCCGTTCCCAAGAAAGAGGGGGCTTTCCAATAAAGATTTCTCCTTACTGGCGCGCAATTAGGTGACCAAACCTCTCCTTAGACAGAACTTTCTAGACATTGCCAATAATGTTATCTAATAATATTATTCAGATAATATGAATTATTGCTCCGATAATGAAAAATACTGTGTAGTGACAATTATTGAAATAACAGTAATATAAAAAAATTAACGTAGCAATTATTGAATCAATAAAATAAAATACTGAACAGTAATTACTGTAACAATTATTGAGTAGTGCCTTCTTACGTAAGAATCAATCATTGGTACAATATCGTGTGCTACTGTTCAACAACGCATATTACTGTGTTTTAACCACCGGGTATTCCAACAGTATTAACGGTAACAACTGCGCCGTTATTTATAAACAACTTATACTTGTCGTTTTCTTCATCCAATTACTTTTCGTTATGGGGCCCATAAAAGACTACGCCGTCGTATGAATATTCCCCGACAACAAGAATATTCCACGACCAAACGAATATTCCCCGACAACAATAAATATTTTATAACCACCTGCTTATTTAAAATATTTGCGCATTTTACCTATAACTAACCACATTAATCAAATCAACCCTTACTATTTCAAAATGATAAATAGAGGAAACTAAATTTCATTTATTAATAATTTGGGGTCTTACAACTGTCATCATCCTCATGTTTATATTATGTTGAAAGTCATCTGTGGCCTGTAGTGCATAGATGGACTTGGTATGATTATGACCAGGGATTATGCGGTGTAATCATGACCGTAATGTTATAAATGATGTGAAAAATTAAAAGTCCTTATTGGCCCGTAGTGCATTGATGGACAATTTTCGGTATGATTATGGCTATGGATTCTCTTTGGCCAAGGGAGCAAAGATGAATTGTTTTATGGCATGATCAGGACCGTTGATGAAAACACGATTATCTTTGGCCTGCAGTGCATGGATAATTCGTGGTCGTGATACTAAAGAATGTCCTTGGCCTGTAGTGCAAGGATGATTTAATGATGTGGATTATTTATTGAGCTGAGTCTCAGCGATAAAAGTGATAAAAAACTTTTAAATCATAAAAGATGGTAGATTTCATTCTCTACTTGACTCTTTTAATGGATTGCTTGTTCCGCTGCAGTTAAACTTGATATTTATTATATTTTATCAATTTAACATTGTTGAAAGCTAACGATAAATTATTCTGCATTATCTTAGTCATAATATTTCTTACTGGGATGGTTGAGCTCACCCTTTCTTTCACTGTTCTCTTCAGGAAATGAGAACGTAGTTGGGACTAGTCGGGGAACAGAGTGATGGTCCTAGATGGTGCATTAGTAGTCCTTATTATTCTGTGAAATAGTGTGATAATAATTGTAATGAGGACTCTTTTTGAGTTTGTATAATCTCTAGTAGACAATATTTGTATTCAAACTCACAGTTTATATTTTGTCGTATTGTACACGATTAAGTTGTATTTGAATTCTGTACCATGTATTTGGCGACCCAAGATAGGTGATGTATACCTAATTTTGGGGGTGTCACATATATAGTAATTTGAAGAGTATTATTTAATACTTTTATATTTTGTATCTCATCAGTCTTTTTAATTCAATAAACTTTACATCAAACTCATCAAGTCTAATAAATGTTCTTCAACCATCTTGGATACTCAAATAGGTAAGCCACGTCATAAAAATCCTCCCCAAGAGTCTCTTCAACCTTATTTTCACTTTTCAAATCTACAACCTCCTTCTCTCTCTTCAAAATATTTATGAAAGACTAAAAATATTTATTTTGCTTGATGGTTTTGATGTAGGCTTAAATATGAATTAGTACCCTAAACTATAGGCCATATTCCACTTCGGTGATCTACCTTTCAATTTTGTCAATTAGGTTATTAAACTATCAATTTTTTCTAATTACACAAATTGAACATGCCACATCAGCAATTGCTGACGTGGCTATCTGAGTAGGACCTGGTTGAGCTGATGTGTAAAAAGAATAGTTTTTAAATTTTTTATTAAACATTTTTGATATATTTTAAAGGGCAAAATGGTCAATTCATTTTATATTAAACATTAAAACTTATCAAAAACATCAAAAGCTAAAACTTCGATCAAGATTCACTGCCCAACTTCGATAAAAAAAACCCTAGGTCTCAAATTCAAAAATTTATCAACGATTCCTGGAAATCAAAAAATCACCATCTACCTAACTGATCTCAGACAAATAAAAAAAATCAACCGATCTGGCGATTTCTCAGACAAATCAATTGATCTCCCATCTTTTACCTTCGCCGGAAACTGACGCCGAATCCACAACATTTACCGTCGCCGGCGAGGAACCAGAAATCTCCTCTTCAAAACTCTTCATAAACGAATCGAGATCCTGACTAGCAGTACAAAGGTTAGAAGCATCTAAGATCTCTTTGAGTCTCTTCACCTCAGACGACCGTTAACTCCAGCAACATAATTACCATCACCGGCCCAAGGCTCCTCTGAATATTGCACTGAAAGATCTGTAATTTATTCCGAGATTGAACATAATACCATTCCAAATGAGTACCTGAACATTGTAGTCTTTCCAAAATGAAGGATCTTCACAGAACTCGAAACTCTGGTCATCTCCTTTCTCGGCGATGCTCGGAACTGCATACGACTGGATTAGGTTCTCTTTCGAAGCTGATTTGAAGATATCGGGAGTGCTCCGAACAGGCAAAACTGGATCGGAACTGCGATCGTGGAACCCAAATCGGCTCTTGATTCCGCTCGCAGCTTCCGAAATGAACGGCATGGTGGTTCAAATTCAGGGGAAATAGAGTTCAGAAGGTGAAAATTATAGAGTTTTTAGGGTTTTCAAAAAGATAATAAGAAAAAGATATAGGAATATGTGTCTGCGAGGATTCTGTAAAAGGTTTTTGTTCTGGATGAAGAATTCTGTAAAAGGTTTTTAGTTTTTAGATTAATGTTTGTTTTATGTTAATTTATTATGTTAATTTTAATTAGGGATTTTAAATTAGGTTTTGACGATTTTGTCCTTTATTTAAATAGATTTGTTTATGTAATGAATAAAAAATAGTTTTTTTTGCCACATAAGCTGCTTAAGACCCCACACAATTAGCCACGTCAGCAATTTCTGACGTGGCATGTTCAATTTGTTGTAATTGAAAAAAATTGATAATTTAATCATCTAATTGACAAAATTGAAAGGTGGATCACCGAAGTGGAATATGGCCTATAGTTTAAAGTACTAATTCATATTTAAGCCTTTGATGTATAACTCATTGAATTACAAATATGAAATATGAAAATAGCAAATAATGCTATTCAAATTGCCACACAGATCAATAAACTTCAATTTAAAGAGTGTTTTTTATTACTATCGATGAAGATGCTCTTATATATATATATATATATATATATATATATATATATATATATATATATATATATATGGTTCTCCATCCACAGCAACCGGTTGTTGGGGAGCAACCCATTTTGGTCAGCCGCTACAAGCTCTACCGGCCTTAGACAATTTTTTTTAATAAGCCGGTAGAGCTTGTAGCGGCTGGCCAAAATGGGTTGCTCCCCAACAACCGATTGCTGTGGATGGAGACCCTATACATATATATATATATATATATATATATATATATATATATATATATATATATATATATATATATATATATAATGACAGTTCCACATAAAAAAATATTAAAGTTTTGGAGAGATATATGTAAATTTACAAATGAATTCCATTATCAAAATTAAGTTAAGAAGGTTACACAATAAGGATGATAGAAAGTCACCCAAAAAAAACTCAAATGTTTAAATCAAACTATTTTTTTGGAAAATGATACATATTACGAATATTTATGTCGATTTTTTAATTGTCGGTTACGTAGATAAATTTTAATAATAATAATTTTTTTAAAATATGTAATAAGTGAGATTTTCCTATAATTTTTTACAAATCTCATGTGAAGTATTTGATAAATTTTATAATTGTAATTCATTATAAATTTATACACAGCATGAGTACTGTTTTTTTAAACCTCAATATGGGAGTTGAGTACAAGTAAAATAATTAGTTGAAGTTTCTAAGAAAGTATATAATCAAAAGTACAATAATTAATCAAGGCCCATATAATACCAAACAAATTCCGTGTGAAAAAAAAAGAAATAAAGTCGAATTCAAAATAGTCGTTTTCACGATTTTAATTTTAACTATCAAGTTAAGACCTCATTACATAAAACTCTACAGTGATAAAAGAATGTAGTTTTTTTTCTCTTTTTTTCTTTTTATATAAAGAAAAGGAAATCAAATTAGTAAGATCAATATTAATACCAAATAATATTTATGCATAATATTGTGTTGGAGGAGAAAGTTGGTATCCTAATCCTTGTAAGTCCAAAATGTCACTTATCAAATTTATAAGTTTTATTTTCAGGATATAATAATTCAAACTTCTAAAATATTTTCAACACATAAAAGACTCAATATTACGGCCACTTATGACTAAAAAAGAAGGAAATTATATTTTCACATGTGAAATTATTAGTTTCATAATATACTCTCTCATATAAATGTGAATTTCACTTATTATTTTATGTAAGAAAGAACTTATGGAAGTATCAAGTTTAGTTATAAAAATATCAATTTCCAAAAATAAACTTCATTCGAAAACTAATATCTCTTGTCCTCTCCACTTCCTCTCATATTTCAAAATTTTAGTCATTATATAATGACTTTAAAAAATAAAAATATATCTTTAAATATTTTAAATTAGAATAAAATTAAAAAGTAATAAAAATGAGAAAAGATACGTTTCCAATTTGAAAACCCAAAAAGTAAGATAAATAATTTCTACAGATTTATTTAAACACTCTAGAAAACGTCTAACACGAACACACCTCCTCTGACCAGTCAGTCGCCCTTTTTATACACACCAAACGCGGATTGCTCGATTCACTGCTCGACTTCCTCCCGCCCTCCTTCTCCCCATTTTCCCATTTCCCCATTTTCTCTCTCTTCAAAACTTTCCTCAAAAAGGGCTTTAATTTCCATATACAAAGAACTCCAAAAGGGTCTAATTTGTTCTTACAATGTGCATTGTAATGGCAAAATCGAATAACAATAACAAAATCAAGAAGCAATGTTATATTTCAGTACCATCTCAGATAATAAACTCTCTCTCCTCTTCTTCACTGCAATCCCTTCTTCTTTCTCCTAAAAAATCTGCAAAGAGCTCAAACTTTAAGATTTTTAAGAACCCACGATTCTATTTTTCTTTTATTTTTGTATTTGGGTTTCTTGGAATGTTAAAGATGTGGTATAATTTTGATCCTTTGGACCCTTTTTCACCAAACCCATGTTCTATTTCTCAACAAGAATCTTCCATCTCAAGTGGGTATTTGAGTTCTCAGCTAGAATCTTCAAAAATCTCAAATGGGTATTTGCTTTCTCAGCAAGAATCTTCAATCTCAAGTGGGTATTTGAGTTCTCAGCCAGAATCTTCAAAAATCTCAAATGGGTATCCGATTTCTCAGCTTAATATTGTGCCTAAGAGTGAAAAAAGTGGTGGCGATGAAGAAAAGAGTGAGTTTTGGAAACAGCCTGATGGGTTGGGATATAGGCCTTGTTTGGCTTTCAGTAGGGAATATGAGAAAACTAGTGTGGAGATTATGAAGGACAGGACAAAGTATTTGATGGTGGTAGTTTCTGGGGGTATGAATCAACAGAGGAATCAAATAGTTGATGCTGTGGTGATTGCTAGGATTCTTGGGGCTGCTTTGGTTGTTCCTATCTTGCAAGTCAATGTCATTTGGGGTGATGAAAGGTTTGTGCTTTTTAAAATTTATTCATTTTTGTGGCTTAGTTGATGATTTTATTGCATTTTGATTACTTTAGCATATACCAAAGTATTTTATTTCTTTGATACACTTTCTGTATTTAGGTTGTGTTGGTCCGATATTAGAAAAATACCAACTTCATTAGTGGAATTATTTGGGCTTAGATATCAATCTATGGTAGCTCAATTCAATAAATCAAAAAAAAAAGAAAGAAAGAAAAAGAAAACCAATGTCTTATTGCTGTTACTATTTTCCTGAAAGTCATTTAGGTATCATATGGTAAAATTTCATTTCTAGTTATAGTTAAGTTGAACTAAATTTCTTTATTTAGTTAGGTTTATTGACTTCATTGTAATTGATTCTAACAAGTTCTTTCTGATTTTTTATTTTGTGGTTGCAGTGAATTTTCTGAAATCTTTGATTTGGATCACTTCAAGAGTGTTTTGGCCTATGATGTACGAGTAGTTTCATCACTACCATCTACTCATTTGATGTCCAGGCCAGTGGAGGAAAAACACACTCCTCTTCATGTCTCCCCTCAATGGATTCGTGCACGTTACCTCAGGCGGGTAGGATACTCTGCCTTATCAATGCTTCCATATTCATTATTTAGGTTCTGATGCACTGAATGTTTTCTAAAAAGATTGTTTTATACACTAGATGACTTGGGAAATATAGGAACAAACCGAACAGTTAGGTAGCTGTCAGCTTCATCAATGATTTATGAATCTGGACAGCCGTTTTTTTAAATGTTATAGGAATGTCATCTGTTGGTAGTTAGGTGGATGAGATTAGGTGATATTTATTAAAAAAGAAACTAGAACAAAAATATTGATCGATTCATCGGAAGATTTCAAACATCTATTGGTATTGAGATATAATTGTTGGAGGCAGCTCCAAAGTTTGAACATCAAAAGGTTTAACTTACATGTAGACTGATTTTTTTAAGCGGTCTATTTCGATTGCTGGATGATGAACCTTTTTCTTGCTTTAACTTTCAATTATGGTCTCTTTAGACAGTTCAACTGATAGATGTTTCCAAAATGATCTCATTAGTTTATTAGCTTAGTACCATACATAAAAGAAAACTTGCATTAGTATGTTCCATGTGAGAAAGGATCTTATTGTAATGTCTGTTGGTTCCTGCAGATGAGGAGGGAAGGTGTTTTGCTCTTACGTGGTCTAGATTCAAGACTCTCTAAGGATCTCCCTTCTGATCTTCAGAAACTTCGATGCAAGGTATTAGAGGATCTCCCTTCATTTATTGCATGAGTAAAAATTTTTACGTTTGTTTTTCCTTTAGTTATTTGATTATAAATTTCGAGGCTAATTTTCAATTCATTATCTGGTTGATTCTTTAGGTGGCATTTCATGCCCTAAAGTTTGCTCCACCAATCTTGGATCTTGGCAATAAGCTCACCAAGAGAATACGTAGCAAAGGACCTTATCTTGCTCTTCATCTACGTATGGAGAAGGATGTATGGGTTCGGACTGGCTGCCTTCCTGGTTTGAGCCGCAAATACGATGATATAGTAAGCAATGAAAGAAGGCTACGACCGGAGCTCTTAACTTCAAGATCAAATATGACTTGCCATGATAGAAAGCTTGCTGGTCTCTGCCCCTTAAATGCCTTGGATGTCACACGGTAAGCTTTTGAGTTATTTGATTGATTTTTCTTACTTTATTTTTCATCAACTTGTTTTTATAGTTTACTTTCGAACATACTGTATTTGACTGAGGTTATTCATTTTTGTGTAGATTGCTTAAGGCTCTTGGTGCTCCAAAAAATGCAAGGATCTTTTGGGCTGGGGGGAATCCATTGGGCGGGAAAGAAGCCCTGCTTCCATTAACTAAAGAGTTTCCTCATTTCTACAACAAGGAAGACCTCGCATTGCCTGGGGAGCTCGAGCCATTTGCAAATAAAGCCTCCATTATGGCTGCCATTGATTATATAGTTTCTGAGAACAGTGACGTGTTCATGCCTTCTCATGGTGGCAATATGGGCCATGCAATCCAGGTACTGCTACCATTATCGCCATTAATTTCAAACAAATTCCCTACTAATTCAGCCTTTTTCTTTTCCTTTAGTCACTGTATAGACTACATATTAATCTCTATCTCTCTCTTTTTAATACAGGGACACAGGGCTTATGCAGGGCACAAAAAAACCATTATCCCAAATAAAAGACAAATGGTTCCGTATTTTCTAAATTCTTCTCTCCCTGAAGCAGAGTTCAATAGGATCATAATGGACTTGCATCGTGATTCGTTAGGGCAGCCAGAGCTCAGATCTAGCAAAGCAGGAAGGGACGTTACGAAATATCCTATCCCGGAGTGTATGCGAAATGATTCCAGTATATATTTGAGCTTGTGATAATCCTGCAATCTTGCATTGAGATCACATCATCTGCAGAGTATCAGGAATAAGACACTGACAAGTGCACTTGACACAGAGCTTGTTAAAGATCAAAAGTTTCGGAATTCCAGCAATACGGCTTCTTAAAAATCTACTATTTTGGGACAGCAGTTTTGGAGGTGGTTACACTCTGCGAGTACACTTGCATTATTGTCATCGGGTAAAATACGCGTGTATGAATGAATGCATGTGCTGAAGGTAGCATTTTTGTTTAACAATAACATAATGTGGCTTCCACATTTCATTCTTTAGGGTTGTCGGAGGTACATTATTTTGTATATAAATTTGAATATATATACTAGTTTCATTCAATTCATTCTTTATACCCATGTACCACGAAACTGTAAATGAGTGTATGCATATATATATATAAGGGGTATTTCTATAAAGATACATGATTTTAAGCTCCTTCCTCCTGTTTGAATTTTACAAGTGCATTTTCATGTTGTCATTTTATGCTAATTTAACGTGTAAGAGTTTACTTAACCCTGTGTTGTTAATTCTAAAGTTGTTTTGTGGAAAGAAGTGTCGTACAACAGTTTAGGAATTCAGGTTAAAGGTTTTGTCCCAGAGGTGGTGAATCTGGCATCAATTTTGGGGCTTATTTTGTTGAGAGCATGAATAACTTATCCACCAGAATCCTGATGTATACAATCACTGGTACAAGCTGCAGATATTCAGAGGAGGCCTAAATAAAGTATGATCTTGGTTGATTATCAAACCTAAGATCTTACGCTAAGTTTGGATTAAAGTAATGAAATTGGTGAAGGAATGGAATAGAAAGGGAATGAAATGGAGAGTAGATTTACAATCACTGATAAGCAGTAGAAGAAACAGAAAAGGATACTAGTTCAAAACTAACATCCAACTGTGGAACCAAGACTAATACTCATAACATCTTCGAAAAAAAGATCATTCAAATATTAGTTTGGTCTTTATGTGCCTCGTACAACCATAATTACTCTTACAAAGAGACCTCTTGCTCATTTGATGAAAAGAATTAAATGAATAAATTACACGAACAAACTTGTACCCCCAAAAGTTATTGAGAGTACTCATGTTCCGATTGCTGGTTGATAATTCCATTTCTTAAATTCAGCAGACTTAAATGGATTGGGGAAAATATCTCGTCTTTTATGGCATATAATAGCCGGACACTCTTCAGACACCTATTGATGTGTGTTTGTTCAGGAGAAACAGCGAAGCCATGTTTAAAATGGATGCACCGACAACTGGGGAGTTAAAAGAACCAATAACCATCCATGGGAAGCATGGTCCTTGCACATCTTGTATCTATTTGGCTTCCACCAAAGTGGATGCATCTTTAGAGGAATGTGGCCAAAATGGTGAAAGAGCAACGACCTTACCAATGATCATCAGCGTTGGAGATATTAACTGGGCTGATGTAATATTGTCAGCCAGATCCTTGATTTCTGCAAATACCTAAACGATTGCAAATAGGAGTAATTAGCAGTTGGCAACAATAAGTGGGAAGTCAAAATGCACAAATATACAGAAAAATATAGTCGCAAACGGGGTATTTGGAATTGGCGTACGATATGTATTATGGTTCTTAAATTTATTTCCTTCATAGCTTAAAGTTAACATCCTTTGTGAGGATAGCCCCTTAAATGCAGAATATGTATTTGAAGATTCAGAGCCTAAACCTTAGCTTCACTTACACCCCAATCTTTATACCAAGCAGACTTAAAAGGATTTTGGACCATGGTTTTCGATTGAATTATGTAGGAGATTAGATCTCAATTATTCATCTTTTGACAATCTCGGATATCACCTCAGCACAATTGTTTTATAAAGTTTGCATCATGAATCCTTGGGATATACCAGTAGTACTAATAGGAGGAAGCATAACAACCCTTCATCACAAGAATTATCGGCTTCACCTAGTCCCAATTATGATTCTTAGTGTTATCACTATTATTTAAGAAAGTTATAACTGTAGCTTGCATATTCTTTTCTTTTTTCTTTTTGCTAAATTGTAGCCTGCATATTCTCATTCTACAAGATATATTTAATACAGATACTATAGTGACAATTTGTTTCCAGATGGTGTGCGTGTAGGTATAGTTATCATGTTTCCCCCAAGAAAAGCTCCAATTAATGTTTTAAATTTAAAGAATATTTTAGTAAAACAACAAAATCAATAAAGATAAAGCTGAAACAAACAAAAGTATGTTTTACACCAACATTATTATGTTTTTTTGTCAATTACTGTTTATCCTAGTCTAAGATGATGCCATAAGCACATATGGGCCTTTTGTGTAAATTCATCTTAGGACACAATGCTACCCTTCCCAAGAACCATCGCTGACATAGCCACGTAGGCGTTACTAGCATTGTTCCGCAAAATAAATTTACATAGAAATCCCAATTATTAATTGTTTCAACTACAGGGATATTTTGGTAAAACACCTAAAGGAAAATAAACTGAAATAACCAGTGTTTAAGCCTTTTTTGGAACATTATTACTCCCTCCGTCCCAGGATAAAAGTCCTGGTGGACTTTTCACGCATATTAAGAAGATGAATAAAATGACAAAATTATCCATAATAATGTCATTAAATATGGAGAGAGAATTAGAATAAGAAAAGTATGAGATATTTAATGCTATGGGTAAAATAGGAAAAAATGTGTTAAAGTTTGGTTATTAAAAGAAAGTGGACATTTAACATGGGACAACCCAAAATAGTAATAAGGACTTTTAACCTGGGACGGAGGGAGTATTATTTTAAGAAATTATTATATCCTCATCTAAGATGATGTGATAAGGAATTATTTTACTATATCTCTGTATATTCATCTTAAGAAACAATGCTAAACACCATTATACTGGGGGTGGTAAGGAAAGCACATATATGTTTCCTCCTTTTCCCTTCCCTTTTGTTTTTTTGGTACTAAGTTGCCAGGGGATGTTCAAAGAACCTTCTTTAACAAAGTGCAAGCTCATGAAAATAATTTTCAGACTTAATTGCAAGTCATCAGTTCTCCAAATGCAAAAAATTAGATTGTTTCTGATGAGCAGTCATATTTCATGATATTGGATGATAAAAACAAACCAGAACTTTAGGGTGAGGATTAATTTCACTTACTATTCGTTGCTGAGGTGTCGTCCCACGTTCAACTGCAGCAGCTGGAGTATCAGGTGGAAGACCATGCTGTATCAATTTCTGGACAAGAGAAGGGAGAGTAGATAAGCCCATATAAACAACCAGGGTTGAATCCGGGTCAGCTTCATTCTCTGCCACAAATAGGGGGTCAGCTCCCCCTTTCCGCGAGTGGCCTGTCAGAAATCTAACACTATTCGCGACACCACGATGAGTCAAGGGAATGCCCAACTCGGCTGCTATTCCAGAGGCAGCAGTTATTCCTGCAAAGCAATGACCGTATTAATAATTCAATGTCCACTTCAAAGGTGATGCAATCATTGTCTGAAACCGATACTGCATCAAGAATTGGTCGTCAGATATGTCTTCCGATAACGCGACTTTGAACCCTTGTATTAGTGGCATGTGCGTCTTCCTAAGTACTATGTATCAAGATATGCTTTCAGGTCATTTAACAAGACATTCTTTGATTTATACAAGATTAACTAGTCAATGACTTTAGTATAATAGAATTTCGGAGGTCATAAAAAGTTCTGATATCCTAGAAGCTTATGTTCTGTGTTAGCCATATAAGCATTTATTCAAATAACTTCAGCTCTTCTAGGGTTATGTGATGCAACCTAAATCTGTACAAAATGTAGGTGGATTCTTATATGTAAAACCTAATTTAATGCCCTATTCTCTTTTCTCTGTATACTTGTATGCATGCAAACAAGTCAATTCTTCAGCTCTTATAAACCTAGTTCCCAAGCCTGGACCATTTGTACTGCAATTGATAAAGTATGATGCACCAAAAGAAACACATACTGTCACAGGTATCAGAACAAGTATTGAGCCTTCTCTTTCCTAGACTAAAAGCCTTGATGCTTGGCCTTCTTCCTTCCTACATCTTATACAAATCCTAAAAGACAAAAATAATAGACAATCAGCTGCAGAAGACCCTTTAAGGATGCCATTATCAAAACCAAGTCTAGTGTCGTAGCTTATTGGACAATGCTTCCCACAGTCGTATTAAGTTCAAACTAACATCCTAAGTCTAGTGTCATAGCTTATTGGACAATGCTTCCCACAGTCCTATTAAGTTCAAATTCACATCCTAATTAGGACTTCCATGTAGTCATTGAAGTTCTTATTACAGCCAATAAACACAAGATTTGACCAGCCGGCTATAAAATGACTCGTGTTAGACTGATAGGATTACCATCGGTCCATAGGGATGTATAGAACTGGTCTCTCATTGCAAATAAAACTAAGTTCAAAAAGTTCTAGTGTTGAATCTTCTTCAGTCTATCCACACAATGATTTGTATGCACAGAAAGGTATTCAACTACCTTAGTTTAATTTACTATTGTCATCCCTTCAATAAACCTAAGGACTGTTCTATTGAGAGTAAGCTTGAAGTTAGTTTCTTCTTTCGTGCTACATTTTTAATTCTTCTAAAATTTTGGAAAGTAGGATCGGAGAGAATTTCATCAGTACATAAAAGAGAAGTTCTCAAGGTCCTGGGAAAATGTTGTACCCATATTTTCTCCAAAGTGGATATTATGCAGCATCAATTTCTCTTTTACAACCACTTTTGAATTTTAGGCGGTACGATTTGGGTGGACTTCATTTTAGGAGAGTAAATTGCGAGGTTGACAGATTTGTTGCACAAAATTTCAACTAAATATGCTTATCACATACAATCATGCATTTCCCTATTGTCCTAGTTTCCCCATTTACATATTAATATTTAAGATAATTTAATAATATATGGACTTCATAAAATAATAGAATTCCAATTTCTGTAAATGGACAATATAGCTAGAATTGTGATTGGTCAAAAACCTTAAACATCAGCTTTCTAGCTCGCTAAAAATGTGAGATATCTAGCAGATATAATGATAAAGTGAATGGAAGAAAAAAAATTAGACTTTAAAGTCACATTGTAAATAGTGAGGCATGCAACTATTCCACACCATTATACCTGGAATAACTTTTACTTGAATGCCTTCTTGTTGCAAAAAATCCATCTCCTCTCCACCCCTTCCAAATACCTAGCACCCAAAATATACACCACAAACTAGTCAAATCAATGAAAGTTCTGTTAAACATTTATCACTAAACAATTCCAAATAGAAACTCACCAGTGGATCTCCTCCTTTGAGCCTCACTACTGTAGCCCCAACTTCAGCAAAACATAATAGCAACTCATGAATCTCCTCCTGCTAAGAAGTAAGAACGCAACTATGAATTTGCCTCTCCAGAAAGCCAAAAATATTCAATCCAAAAATGTAGTAAAATGAACGAAACCTAACAAAATACATTTTTAATTATATTTCATCATATTGTCCAAAATACACAAATAAAAGTTCCCAACTGATCAAAGTGCACTTCATTTGTTTCATATAAACTGATTCACAATTCAAAGAATTTTCTTTCCTTTCTTTTCCTCAGTTTGCAAAGCCACGAATCAAAAGGTAAAATGGTCATCAATTTGCACGGTTAATACTTACAAAAATCCCAAAAAAGAAATTATTTTGAATATAACCCAATTAATATAACATAAAATAAAACAAAATCAAAACCCACAACACCAAATTCATCAAATTTACAATCAATCAAATCAAACAAATCCTAAAACCCCAAATCAAGAAATGTTGAATAACCCAATTCCCAATAAGAGATTCATATATACAATTAAGAAACTAACCTGTGTGCGGCTATGGTACCCAGCAGTTTTCCCAACATAGAGAAGCTTAGCATCAGAACCCACCAAATCCAACACATCATTGGACACCAATCTATCATACAACAAAAGATCAGCACTCTGAATCACTCTCATAGCCTTGACTGTCAACAGCTCTGGATCCCCTGGCCCTGTTCCCACCAAATAAACATTCCCAGGCTTTCTCTCTCCTCCGCCGCCGCCACCAGACCCACCATTCTCTCTCTTCTCCCTCAACAACTGAAGCATTTTCTTGAGCTCCGGAAGCTGAAGGGCTATGTCATAATCTCTGACTGAGTTGGAATCAGGTAAAACTGGGCAGAAAGAAACCTGTTCCAACTGGTCTTTGTATATCCAATTGTCCCTTTTGTACCGCTCAATCGAGTGTTTTTCAGTGAAGGGTGAGGTTGAAGATGATGTAAAACTCAAGCAACAAACTGGATTAATGTTTGAGGAATTGGGTTTTCGAGTTGTAGAAGCTGAACAACAGGAAGAAGAAAGAGAAGGAAATCTACTCACAAGACACATTATTATTCCAATTGATACAGAAATGAATTGGTGGGAATTTGGATTCAGCAGTTTATATTTACACAATTGTGTGTTTGTGAATCTAGGAAACCCAAGCTGTGATGGAAATTGGGGTGTTTTTTTGAGCTTTGGAGGGGATGAGAAGGCAAATATAGCTTTTGGGGTATCGAGAGGGACAGTTGCTTTTTGGGTCTTTACTGGCGTTTTTAAAGGGAGTTTTTATATTCTATGGTGCAAACCATGGTATGTTAAAAATAGTCAAAATTCAATGAACTTAGACAAATTGTTTTTTAATGTGTTAATTTATTCCTTCTCTAAATTAAACCTCCTTGGCACACATGCACATAACATGTGTATAGTCACGACCCGTGACTTATTTTTTTAAAAATAAAATATTGTTACTTGTGGGTTATGAGGTTTGAACATAAAACTTATAAATAAATAAATAAATAAATAAACGTTCAAATTATTTATTTTTAATGCAATCTTTAATATATTGCTACATATTGTAAAGATAACAAAAGATGCACATATTTTTGTCCTAAAAAACAAACGAGGTAAATTATATAAAATAAAGAGTAACTTGATAATTTAATAAGATTCATTAGTATAAAAAAATAAAAGTGTTTATCACTGTCGACGTCAGAAAGATTTTCATCTCCTTTTTCTTATGTGTTTCTTACCCTTTATATTTTTTATATGAGTTTGTTTGATCTGAAGGGTGATGTTTTCAGGAAAAAGGCCGGTATATAATGTCGACGATTTGAAAAGATTTTATTTTATTGGTCCGAATTAGACAGACTCGCCAGTTGGTATGAGTTAAATGGTTGTACCAATTCAACCGAGTTTTGAAAGATTTTGCAATATGGCCCAATATTGGACTCTGTTTATTTGGTCTTGAAAATTGAGATTCATAGAGTTTGAGGGCTTGATTAAGCGAGGGGAAGATGTTAGGCACCCCCGACTTCCGTGAAACACGGTTACTGCACTTTTTGTTCCCTTCTTTGTGTGTATGTGTGTGTCTTCATTGCAATTAATTAAGTCTAAGTGCTTTATTTGGAAGTAGTGATATGCCTCTTTTGTACCTAAATACAAAGGGTTTGACTTGTATAAAAGTTCAATTTTAATACAAGACATATAAAATGATGTTTTGAAAACAAGTTTTCAAACCCTTGTGCTCACATAGTATGTGACGCCCCCGAAATTAGGTATACATCACCCATCTTGAGTCGCCAGATACATGGTACAGAATTCAAATACAACTTAATAATACAACTGTCGTGTACAATACGACAAAATATAAACTGTGAGTTTGAATACAAATACTGTCTACTAGAGAGTATACAAACTCAAAAGGAGTCCTCATTACAATTATTATCACACTATTTCATAGAATAGTGAGGACTACTAATGCACCATCTAGGACCATCACTCTGTTCCCCGACTCGTTCCAACTATATTCTCATTTCCTGAAGAGAACAGTGAAAGAAAGGGTGAGCTCAACTAGCCCAGTAAGAAATATTATGACTAAGATAATGCAGAATAAATTATCATTAGCCTTAAACAATGTTAAACTGATACAATATAACAAACATCAAGTTTAACTGCAGCGGAACAAGCAATCCATTAAAAGAGTCAAGTAGAGAATAAAATCTACCATCTTTTATGGTTTAAAGGTTTTTCATCACTTTTATCGCTGGGACTCAGCTTAATAAATAATCCACATCATCGAATCACCCCTGCACTACGGCTAAGGATATTTTTTAGTATCATGACCATAATTATCCATGCACTACGAGCCAAGAATATTTGTGTATTCATTAATGGTCATGATCATGCCAACAACTGTCCATCAATGCACTACGGGCCAATGATGACTTTTATCATATCATTTATAACATTACGGTCATGATTACACCGAATAATCCCTGGTCATAATCATACCAAGTCCATCTATGCACTACAGGCCACAAATGACTTTCAACATAATATATGAGGATGATGACAATGATATAAGAATTCAATAAAACAAGTTCAAGAATTAATTTGTCCAAGAATCAATAACGTCCAAATTGTCAACATGATACTGCTTTGTAAAGTAAAATTCAAGAATGATCAGAAGAATATTTTCATGAAAAATACTGGATGAAGCGCAGTTATCAAGGATATTCCACTAATTTAATGGAGTATAGAAGTCAAAACTTTAACCAACTAAGTATAATAAAGAATGGAATAACAAAAGAAATCACCATGCATGCGGTACTTCGCATAGACAGGTTATTCCAACAGAATACTAAATAACGGAACCAGGTCAGGCGAAATTCGCATCGACAGGATGTTTCAACAGAATAATAAAGAATGGAATAACAACAGAAATCACCATGCATGCGGTACTTCACATAAACAGGTTATTCCAACATAATACTAATAAGGACGGAATCAAGTCCGGCGTAAAACGCACAGACATGATATTCCAACAGAATAATAATAAAGACGTAACCAGGTCTGGTGTAAAACGAACAGACATGATATTCCAACAGAATAATAAAGACGGAATCAAGTCTGGCGTAAAACGCACAGACATGATATTCCAACAGAATAGTAAAGATGGAATAATAGAAGAATGTCACCAAGTATAGGGTAGCCCGCGTATACAGGTTATTCTAACAGAATAATAAAGAATGGAATAACATAAGTTTTCTTCATGAATACAAAAGAATAACACCCCTTACGAGTACAACAAATAATATTCTCTACTTTAAGAAGAAGAGTACTGGATATATAAGTAGTGAAGTAGCAGAATACTTTCTTCTTTCTCTATAGTTTATCTCTCTAGAGTTTCAGTGAATTCGTAAGAAAATAATGAAGGAATGAGCTTCTATTTATAGAAAAATGGACTGCATAGTAACTAACTCATGAACGGTCCAGATTGATTTACTTTAATCTGATGGTCCATAATTAAAGAATTTTTTTTAAATAAAATATAATATATTCTATTTATAATCTAATAAAATGAATAACTTTATAAAAGATTTTACTATACAAACACTATGCAGGCACTATGCAAACACTATGCATAATAAAATATAATATATTCTAATTATTGTCTAATAAAATAGATAACTTTATAAAAGTATTCTATTTTATATAAAAATATTTTACTATGCAAAATACTATGCAACACTATGCATAATAGAATATAATATATTTTATTTATATAATAACTTTATAAAAGTATTCTGTTTTATATAAATTTTTTTTTTGTATTTTACATTAATAATACCAACAAAACTGAGTGACGTATCACGTAAGCATCAATAATTAATACCGTGTGCTACTATGTAACCACGCGTATTACTGTACTTTTAACACCGGGTATTTCAACAATTAACGGTAAAACTTCCGCCATTATTTTTATAAAGTATTTTTGTCGTTTTCTCAACCCGACAATAATTCCGTTATGGGGTCCACCAATGATTGTGTCGTTGTACGAATATTCCCTGTTAAAACGAATATTCCCCGACCAATCAAATATTATATAACAACTTGCGTACTTTGCAAAATTTGTAAATATTACCTAGAACTATAACATTATATCAATTTCACTCCATAATATTCAAAATAATATTTATAGAAAATTTATTTTTATTCAAAAAGTTGGGGTTTTACATAGTAATTGAGGCCTTTGATACTTTTATTTTATTCCGTATTCGACTTGTTTTGATTTTATTCTTGAGATGCAAAACATCTTCGTCAAAATAATATATATATATAAGTGTCGGGCTCCTTATGGGCATGAAAGCCATCAAAGTATGCCCGAGCACCCCACATAAGGTTTTCACTATTACGGGGACCTTAAATCCGGATAACCGTTTTAAGGTCCGATATTTACAATTACAAAACTTGCAAGCTAGTTGTATAACTAAAAAGGGTCCATCATGGAAACAAGATCTAGATCCGTTTGTTGGATCTTAAACCACATGGCTCCTATGTGACGCCCCAAAATAGGCATACATCACCCATTCTGAGTCGTCAAATACATGGTACATCAACAAATACAACTTTAGTAATATAATTGTCGTGCAAAATACGACAACACATATACTGTGAGTTTGAATACAAATATTGTCTACTAGAGAGTATAAAAACTCAAAAGGAGTCCTCATTATAATTATTGATACACTATTTTACAAAAATAGTGAGGACTTCTAAACAGCTATCTCGAATCATCACTCCATACCCCGACTAGTTCCTGCTAAATTCTCTCCTCATGAGAAGAATAATGGAACAAAAAGGAAAAGGGTGAGCTCAACTAGCCCAGTAAAGAATATTATGACTAAGATAATATAAAACAAATTATCATTAGTCTTCAACAGGGAATAATCTAATAAAATATAATAGACAACAATTTTTAGATCAACAACTGCAGCAGAAACAACAATCTATTAGAAGAGTCAAGTAGAGAAAGAATTCTACTATCTTCTAAGATTTAAAAGTCCATCATCAATATTTTATCCCTGTAATATCAATTAATATACATCTTGAATCAAATATTCATCTTTGCACTACAGGCTAAAGATATTCATTTGTATCACCAGTTGGTCATGTTCATCTCAACACCTGTTCATCTTTGCACTACGGGCCAAAGATATTCATTAGGTAATCATTCATCTTTGCACTACAGGCCAAAGATATTCAGTAATATCATCATTTAGGACTGAGGATGATGAAAAATATTTTAAAGAAAATGAATCCAGTGAGACAGAAGGACAAATATTAGGGATTCGTATCACAGTTTATCCAAGATCAATAATACTCCGTAATAACCAATTTTGAAGCATAATTCAAAAATAAAGATCAAAACATGGATACAATCAAAGATAGTAACCATAATAGACATCTTGGACAAAAAAGAGAAAATTTCATTTTTTTGGTGAATAGTGCAGTATTCGTGAATAGTGCCGTATACGTGAATAATGCCGTATACGTGAATAGTAACCCCGACACAAAAAGTTCCAAATTTGATAAAAAGTTCAAACCAAATTTCGGCATAATGATATTGAAGAAAATAATATCATTTAAGAAGAAAATAACATTCCTTACCTCAAAATAACCGTACTTCTGACTGAATTTCGGATATAGTGCTGACAGAAACTTGCACTGAGTAGCAACTCTCAAAGTATCAAAATACTCACAAAAATACGTTCGACAATATAGAGAGAAAGAAAACTTGTTTCTAGTGTGATTTTCAATTCTAACTTAAGCGCCTATTTATAGGAAAATGTTAGAACGCCAAAGGAGACTAAAATAATAAAATATTATTATTCTTTCCTTTTTTTTCCTACGCATGCAAAGACCAGCCATCTAGCATGCCATTCTTGAAAAAAATCCCAACAGCCCATATGTTAAAACAAAAGTGGGTCCCACCCATAATTTAATAAAAATCATTTTATTTTTCAAAACTTCAGTAACTCATAGAAAATAGTCTGTTTATCAGAAAAATACGAATTTTATGTCCAGTCCACACGAAATCGAATTCTCTACAACTTTGCAGAAGAAAGTTTTTCCAAATTCAAGACAGAAAATATCGAAAATCCACAAACGGATGATTTTCAACACCTCTAAAAATCCATAACAAATCATTCGTTCATTTTTAAAGGTTCAAAATTTGTGGATATATACTCAACTTATATATCTATAACATATCCAAAAATCACAACGATCCCACGGTCGGATTAAAATTATAACTCACGCAGTAGAGCTTTAAGAACACCGGTTGATCTTTTAATACCTCCAATGTGACAAAATACTGATAAAATACCTCAACATTAATTCCTTCATTAATAACCACATAAATAAATCCATCATTTATATCCGCATCAAATGAATATTTTCTTATCATATAAATCAATAATTAATTATTCACAAATAATATTACAGAATCACAATAATGACAACCAGGCAGTTCCCAGGAAAGAGAGGGCATTCCGATAAGGATTTCTCCTTACTGGCGCGCAATTAGGTGACCAAACCTCTCCTTGACAGAACTTTCTAGACATAGCCAATAATGATATCTAATAATATTATTCTAAATAATATGAATTATTGATCTGATAATGGAGATACCGTGCAGTGACAATTATTGAACAACAATAATTTAAAATATCAACGCAGCAATTATTGAACCAATAAAATAAAATATTGAACAATAATTACTGTAATAATTATTGAGTAGTGCTTTCTTACGTAAGAATCAATAATTTAAAAATACTGTGCAATACCGTGTGCTACTGTGCAACAACGCGTATTACTTTACTTTACCCACCGGGTATTCCAACAGTGTTAACGGTAACGATTACGCCGTTATTTATAAAACTCAAACTTGTCATTTTTTTCATCCGACAGTTATCCGTTATGAGGCCCACAAATGGCTGCGCCGTCGTACGAATATTCCCCGACAGAAAGAATATTCCACGACCAAACGAATATTCCCCGACAAAATGAATATTTTATAACCACTTGCTTATTTTGCAAAATTTGCACATTTCACCCATAACCAAAGTATTATATCAAATTATCACCTTATTATTCACAATAATAAATAGAGGAAATTTTATTTTATTTATAATAAGTTGGGGTCTTACAACCTCCCCTCCTTATGAAATTTCGTCCTCGAAATTGACGTACGTACCTGGTGTTTCAAAAAGGTGAGGATACCTCGCTTTCATTTCTGATTCCAACTCCCAGGTCATTTCTTCAATAGCATGGTTTCTCCACAACACCTTAACTTGTGGTATAACCTTGGTGCGTAGGACATGCTCTTTCTTATCCAAGATCTTAATAGGTACCTCCTCATATGTTAAATCTTTGACTATCTCTTCTGGTTCTAACTCAATAATGTGGTTTGGGTCTTTAACATATTTACGAAGCCTAAATATATGAAAAATATTATGAACACGAGACATGCTTAGAGGTAATGTGAGTCTATAGGCCATATTTCCTATTCGGTCAAGAATCTCAAATTGACCAACAAATCGTGGATTGAGCTTTTCCCTCTTTCCAAATCTTATAACTCCCTTCCATGGTGCAACACGTAACAATACATGATCCCCAATATTAAATTCCACGTCTTTTTGATAAAGATCAGCATAACTCTTTTGTCGATCCTGTACCGTTTGTATACGTTGTCGTATTGTTTGGATCTTTTCTGTAGTCATGCGTACCAATTCTGGTCCTAACAATGTTGCATCTCCTACCTCATCCCAGCATACTGGAGAGCGACACTTTCGTCCATACAATGCTTCAAATGGAGCCACACCTATACTTGCTTGATAACTGTTGTTGTAGGAGAATTCCACCAATGGTAGGTACTTATTCCAACTCCCTTTAAAATCTAGGACACATAGTCTTAATAGATCTTCAAGAGTTTAAATAGTCCTCTCTGATTGACCATCCGTTTAAGGATGGTATGCCGAACTAAATCGTAAATCCGTTCCCATGGCTTTGTGCAAGCTAACCCAAAATCATGAAGTGAATCTTGGGTCACGATCCGAAACTATGGATACTGGCATGCCATGCAATCTTACAATCTCATTCACGTACATACTAGCAAGAAGTTAAAGGGAATAAGTCTCACGTATAGGCAAGAAATGGGCAGACTTAGTTAATCTATCAACAATAACCCAAATCGCATCTATGCCTTGAGAAACCTTGGGAAGACCCATAACGAAATCCATAGTAATGTGTTCCCACTTCCATTTCGGAATCTCAAGTGGTTGGAATGGACCCTTCGGCACTTGCTATTCCGCCTTTACACATTGACAAGTTAAACACCTCGAGATAAACTCCGCGATCTCTCTTTTCATATTGCTCCACCAAAATGTATGTCAAAGATCATGATACATTTTGGTACTCTCAGGATGGATTGCAAACGGTGTGTTGTGTGCCTCCATCATGATTCTATGCTTCAAATCAGAATCGTTAGGAACACAAAGTCTGGAGTTGACTCGAAATATTCCTTCTTCATCGATTCTTGCTTCTGGAATAGCACCTTCTTGCACTTTCTTCTTCATACGAATCAGCTCCATGTCCGTAGCTTGAGCAGCTTTAACTTTACCGATTAAAGTCGGTTCTACTCGTATATTTGATATCATCGCGTGGGTACTTGGAGCCTTTACCACTATCTCCATCCTTTGCAAGTCATACAAAATAGACCTTTATGTTAACAACATTGCACTCGTACCCGCATATGATTTTCTACTTAATGCGTCAGCTACCACATTTGCTTTTCTAGGATGATATTGGATGGTATGATCGTAATCTTTCAACAGCTTGAGCCAACGTCGTTGCCGCATATTGAGTTCCTTTTGGGTGAAGAAATATTTGAGGCTTTTATGATCTATATAGATCTCCACTTTCTCTCCATACAGGTAGTGTCTCTAGATCTTTGATGCGAAAATGACTGCTGCTAATTCGAGATCATGAGTAGGATAATTCCTCTCATATTCTTTGAGTTGCCGTGAGGCATAGGCTATGACTTTCCCATGTTGCATGAGAACACATCCTAACCCTTTGCCTGAAGCATCGCTGTAGATAACAAATCCATCCGAACCAGATGGTATTGTCAAAACAGTTGCCGAAATGAGTCTTCTCTTGATTTCTTGAAAACTCTTCTCACAATCCTCCCTCCAACCGAATTTTATATCTTTACGAGTCAGTTGAGTTAACGGAGTAGAGATTCGAGAAAATCCTTCCACGAATCTCCGATAGTAACCAGCTAAGCCCATAAAGATATGTACTTTGGTCACCGACTTTGGTTGCTCCCAACTTTGTATGGCTTCAATCTTTGCCGGGTCGACAGATACTCCATGTTTTGACACCACGTGCCCAAGGAATGCTACTTCCTCAAGCCAGAACTCGCATTTTTTTAGCTTGGCATATAACTTGTTATCACAAAGCCTTTGCAGTACCAGCTTCAAATGGCGCTCATGATCTTCACGACTTTTGGAATAGATGAGGATGTCATCAATAAAGACAACAACGAACTGATCCAAATATTCTTTGAATACACGATTCATCATATCCATGAAAGTAGCAGGAGCATTAGTCAATCCAAAAGATATGACTAAGAATTCATAATACCCGTACCGAGTCCTAAAGGCAGTCTTTGGAATATCCTCAATTTTAATCTTCAGCTGATGATATCCATAACGAAGATCGATCTTTGAAAAGAATTGTGCTCCTTGCAATTGGTCAAATAGGTCATCAATGTGAGGTAGCAGATACCTATTCTTGATAGTGACATGGTTCAATTCTCGGTAGTTATGACGCCCCCAAAATAGGTCCATTCCATCCAACCCATTTTGAGTCGCCAAATACATAGTACAGAAAACAACTACAACTTTATTACAACAATTGTCGTGCAAAATACAACAACACATATGCTGTGAGTTTGGATACAAATATATACCAACTGTGACACTCATCTCAACCTTGGATAACACGTCACAATGACACCTTTCATAAAGGTATAGTCAAAAACTGTTTTAGAAATTAGAATCTTTGGGAAGTGCTCAAGGAAACCTTCGTACATGGGAGGCCATGCGTCTAGGTTATGATAGATATCATATGACCACTGTAAGACCCCAACTTTTTGAATAAAGATGAATTTTTCTATATTTATCCTTTTTGAATATTATGGAATAAATTTAATATAATGTTATAGTTGTGGGTAGTGTTTATAAATTCTGCAAAGTATGCAAGTTGTTATATTATATTTGATTGGTCGGAGAATATTCGTTTTAGCAGGGAATATTCGTACAACGGCGCAATCATTGGTGGACCCCACAACAGAATTATTGTCGGATTGAGAAAACGACAAAAGTATTTTTATAAAAATAACGGCGGAAGTTTTACCGTTGATACTGTTGAACTACTCGGTAGTAAAAATACAGTAATACGCGTGGTTGCATAGTAGCACGCGGTATTGATTATTGATGCTTATGTGAGAAGTCATTCAGTTTTGTTCAATTATTGCTATAGTAATTGTTGCATAGTATCTCACGTTATTTGATTCAATTATTGTCGATATTTTATATATTGTTAAAATCAATAATTGAGACGACAAAGTTATTAATATTATTATTTGCAATATTAACGATGTCTAGAAGTTCTGTCAAGGAGAGGTTTGGTCACCTAATTGCGCGCCAATAGGGAAAAATCCTTGTTGGAAAGCCCTCTCTTTCCTGGAACGACCTGGTCGATTAATATTGTGAATTATAATAAAGATGATAAATGTTGTTAAAATTATTAAGGTGATTTTTATAAAGTTTGCTTATTTTATGGATTCCTATTTACCCATTTTTCAAAATATTCGGTAAATTTTTTTTATAAAGGTGGGGCCCACATGTGGAACCACATATGGGGCCCACATGTGATGTATGAAATCTGAAAATTGGGTGGGGATTTGATATTCACGTAGAGGGAGTATAAACATTATTATATATATATATATATATATATATATATATATATATATATATATATATATTTGATAGTGGATTTTGGGAGGAGGAAAGTTGTATTATTTATATATATATATATATATTTGATAGTGGATGTTGGGTGGAGGAAAGTTTTATTATTATATATATATATATATTTGATAGTGGATGTTGGTGGAAGAAAGTTTTATTATATATATATATGTATATATATATATATATATATATATTTGATAGTGGATTTTGGTGGATGAAGTTTTATTATTTTATATATATTATATTATATTTAAAAGTTTTATGGACCGTCCGATTAAAAGTGAATCAATCTGGATCGTTCAGGAATTAGTTACTATGCAATCCATTCTTCTATAAATAGAAGCTCATTCCTTCATTATTTCTTACGAATTCACTGAAACTCCAGAGAGAAAAATTATAGAGAAACTATAGAAAAGATTTCTGCTACTTAACTACTCTTATATTCAGTTCTTTACCGGTAAGGGGTGTTATTTCTTTTGTATTCATGAAGAGAACTTATGTTATTCCATTATTTATTATTCTGCTGGAATAACCAGTATACGCGGACTACCCTATACTTGGTGACATTCTTCTATTATTCTGTCTTTATTATTATTCTGTTAGAATATCCTGTCTGTGCATTTTACGCCGGACCTGGTTCCATCTTTATTATTACTCTGTTGGAATATCTTGTCTGTGTGTTTTACACCGGACCTGGTTCTGTTTTTATTATTATTCTGTTGGAACATCCTGTTTGTGTGTTTACACCGGACCTGGTTCTATTTTTATTATTATTCTGTTGGAACATCCTATCTGTGTGTTTTACACCAGACCTGGTTTCGTCTTTATTATTTTGTTGGAACATCCTGTTGGTGCAAATTTTGCCTAACCTGGTTCTGTTATTATTATTCTGTTGGAATAACCTGTCTATGCGAAGTACCGCATGCATGGTGATTTCTTTTATTATTCTATTCTTTATTATACTCAGTTGGTTAAAGTTTTGACTTCTATACTCCATGACATTAGTAGAATATCCTTGATATTTGCGTTTCATCCAGAATCTTTTCATGGAAATATTCTTCTGATCATTCTTGAATTTTACTTTACAAAGCAGTATCATGTTGACAATTTGGACGTTATTGATTCTTGGACAAATTAATTCTTGAACTTGTTTTATTGAATTCTTATATCATTGTCATCATCCTCATATATTATGTTGAAAGTCATCTGTGGCCTGTAGTGCATAGATGGACTTGGTATGATTATGACCAGGGATTATTCGGTGTAATCATGACCGTAATGTTACAAATGATGTGGTAAAAGTTATCATTGGCCCGTAGTGCATTGATGGACTGTTGTTGGCATGATCATGACAATTAATGAATACACAAATATTCTTGGCCCATAGTGCATGGATAATTGTGGTCGTGATACTAAAGAATATCCTTGACCGTAGTACAGGGGTGATTCGATGATGTGGATTATTTATTAAGCTGAGCCTCAGCGATAACAGTGATGAAAATCCTTTTTAATCATAAAAGATAGTTGATTTTATTTTTTTCTACTTGACTCTTTTAATGGATTGCTTATTTCGCTGCAGTTAAACTTATGTCTATTATATTTTATCAGTTTAACATTGTTGGAGACTAATGGTAATTTATTCTGCATTATCTTAGTCATAATATTTCTTACTGGGCTAGTTGAGCTCACCCTTTCTTTCACTGTTCTCTTCAGGAAATGAGAATATAGCTGGGACGAGTCGGGGAACGGAGTGATGGTCCAGAGAATAGCATTAGTAGTCCTCACTATTCTGTGAAATAGTGTGATAATAATTGTAATGAGGACTCCTTTTGAGTTTGTATAATCTCTAGTAGACAATATTTGTATTCAAACTTACAATTTATGTTTTGTCGTATTGTACACGACAGTTGTATTAGTAAGTTGTATTTGAATTCTGTAGCATATATCTGGCGACCCAAGATGGGTGATGTATACCTAATTTTGGGGGCATCACAGTTGGTATCAAAGCTTAGGGATATGATCCCTGGTTAAGATGTGAGACTATAACTAGGATGGGAGAGACGGGGAATTCCTTCGCTAGTATGACCTATTTAAATTTATTTTGTATTTAAATTGGTTGGTTAGAGTTTAGAGATATTATGTTACATGTCAATTAACCTTTGTTTTGTGGCAGTATCTGAAAATGACATCCGAAAATATTGAGAATAGTAATGGAGCACAAGAGACCGTTGAGTCTCCACATATCAATAATCAGGAGAATGTGCATCAGGAAGGCGACAATCCTTATGCAAACAACAACACTGACCAAATGATGAATGATGGATTGTTCAGAGGCTTTATGGAATTCATGCAACAGCATGCGAGAGCGGATCCTGTCCAAAATGTAGGTGGAAACACTGGAAACTCTCGGGCGGTCACTGCTAAACAGTTCAAGGAGCTGGGACCATCGGAGTTTAAGGGAGAGCCAAAACCACTTATGGCGGAAGCATGGATAAAGCAGATCACCAAGATATTTGATGTCTTGGGATGCTCCGAGGAGAAAAAAGTTCCCTTTGCCGCCTTTATGTTGCGCGGAGAGGCAGATTACTGGTGGGAATCAGTAAAATGTACTCAACCTGCCGTACTGAAGATGTCTTGGGAGAAGTTCCAAGAGCTATTCAACGACAAATACTTTTTTGAAAGTATTCGTCACATGAAGGAGGTGGAGTTTATCAAATTGGAGTAAAACAATATGTCCGTGTCGCAATACGAGGCAAAATTTACGGAGTTATCCCGGTTTGCGTCCCACTTGGTGGATAATGAAGAGAGAATGTCACGAATGTTTTTAAGAGGTTTGAAGCCGGAGATACGTCAATATCTTATTTCTCATAAACTGTGTTTGTATTTAGATGTTGTAATAGGGCTCAGTTGGTGGAGCGCGATAACGAGTTAACGCAACCTAAAGAGAGCAGCCGACAAAATGATAATACCAGTGAGAGCAGTCATCGAAGCGGTGACAACAAGCGTGGAGGGAATCAACAGGCTAGAAATGGTAATCACTTCGGTGGTAATCAGGGCCAAAATAATAAGAATGGACATTTCAAGAAGAGGAAGTTCAACAATGATGGAAAGACGTCAGCATCAGCACCCGTGGTTAAGGAAGGAGAAAGACCACCTCTCATATGCTTCAAATGCAGAGGGGAGGGACACATCACTACAAATTGCGCGATGCCATCCAAAACATGTTATAATTGTGGAAGAGAAGGTCACTTAGCCCGATTTTGTCGTTCACCGAAGACAAA